>JADBJO010000089.1:1017241-1024741 GCA_016801955.1 Conus betulinus | reverse complement strand
ATGATCACTGTCCGCCAACGGACAGAAAGAAAGGAACGTGTCACGTGACAAGAATAACGATCATTGTCATCCCAGCAGAGACGTACACAGAAAACTGACGTGTTACATAATCATCATTGTCAACACAACAGGCACACATGGACGGAAAACTGACATATGACAGAACAATGATCACTGTCAGCCCTACAGACAGACAAAGATCAACAGACTTGTGACTGGAGTATGACTGTCGTCAGCTTACAAACAAACAGAATGGAAACTGACCCGTGACAGAATGATGAGTGTCAGCCTAAGATATGCTTAGAATATAATTATTATTTGACGTATGACATGATAATGATCATTGTCAATTAAACTGACAGACAGAAACAAAGATGACATGTGATAAAATGATGATCCCTGTCAACCCAACAGAACCATGTGATAAAAAATGATGATCTTTACCAACCCAACAGAAACAGAAAGGACAACTGTACATGTGGCGGAATAACGATAACTGTCGGCCCAACAGACGTATTATAGACGTTGCATGTGACATACTAAGGATCAGTGTCAGCCCAGCAGCTACGCAGAGGGAAAACTGACACAAGACAGAACTATGGTCCTTGTGTGCCAACAGGCACACGGAAGGGAAACTGACAAATGAAAGGATGATAATGATAATTGACAGTCCAACAGACGGCGAGAAGAAAATCTGACGTGTGACTTAATAATGATTATTGTGAACCCAACAGACATACCGAGGAGAAACTGACGTGTGACTTAATAATGATTATTGTGAACCCAACAGGCATACGGAAGAGAAACTGACGTGTGACTTAATAATGATTATTGTCACAGAAGCGAGTGTTACATGTGGCAGAATAATGATCATTGTCAGCCCAACAGACATTAGTGAAACTAAGATGTGACATAATAATGAGGATCATCGTCAGCTGAACACAGACTAAAGTGCAGCTGGCATGTGTCGGAATAATGATCATAGTCAGATAACTGTCTGACGGAAGGAAACTGATACATGACAAAATAACGATCGTTGTCATTTTAACGGAAGGGAAACTGATACATGACAAAATAACGATCGTTGTCATTTTAACGGACAGACTGTATTTTCACATACGACAGATTAATGATTTTTTTTTTTTTTTGCACTGATCATTGTTAACACTGTCAGCCTAAGAGACTCACAGAATGTACACTGACACGTGATAGAAAGATGAATATTGTCAGCCCTACAGATATACAGAAGAAAAAACTGACATGTGACAAAGTAATGACCATTGTCAGTCTAACAGACAAAAAGGAACTGACATGTGACAAAGTAATGATCACTGTCAGCCTAACAGACAAAAAAACCTGACATGTGACAAAGTAATGATCATCGTCAGCCCAACAGACAAAAAGGAAAGTGACATGTGACAAAAGTATGATCATCGTCAGCCCAATAGATACAGACACACAGAAACTGACATGTGACAAAGTAATGATTATCGTCAGCCCAACAGACACACAGACACAGAGAAACTGACATGTGACAAAGGAATGATCATCGTCAGCCCAACAGACACATAGAAACTGACATGTGAATGAAAAATGATCATCGTCAGCCCAACAGACACAGAGAAACTGACACGTGACAAAGTAATGATCATCGTCAGCCCAACAGACATACAGACACAGAGAAACTGACATGTGACAAAGTAATGATCATCGTCAGCCCAACAGACACACAGACACAGAGAAACTGACATGTGACAAAGTAATGATCATCGTCAGCCCAACAGACACATAGAAACTGACATGTGAATGAAAAATGATCATCGTCAGCCCAACAGACACGTAGACACATAGAAACTGACATGTGACTGAAAAATGATCATTGACAGCCGAACATACAGACAGACAGAAACTGACATGTGTTAAAATGATGATCATGGTCAACCAACAGACCGGCAAGCAAACTAAAATGTGACTCAATAATGATCATTGTCAGCTCTCTATCTAAAAGGGAAATGAGATACGACAGAATGGTGGTCATTCTCAGCTCAACTGACACACGGAAAGGAAACTGACATGTGACAGAATGATGATCATTGTGAGCCCAACAAACAGAAGGGAAACTAACACTGACGGAATAACGAGCAGTTTTCACGACACACGGAAAGGAAACTGACATCTGACATAATAATTGACAGACACAGTGGACTCCAACACGTGTCAAAACAACGATCAATATCAGCGCAACAGACAGAAGGGAATCTGACACGTGATGCACAGCTGAACATTGGCAACCCAGTAAACAGACAGAATGTATCTGACACGACAAAATGATGAGCATTGTCAGCCCGACAGATAGAATGTAACTGACACATAACACAGGACAATGATCATTGTCAGCGCAACGAACGCTAAAAGGATTAACCTGTGAGCAGTGACGATCATGTGAGAATAATTATTGTTATCATCCCTGCAGAAAGAATGCAGGCTGACGTGACAGATTAATGTTTACTGTCCACCCAGCCGACACAGGGAAGAGAAACTGATGTAGGACGGAATCACGACGACTACTCTAGCCCCAACAGACAGGACGGATGCTGACGGAATAATCATCGCTTTCGTCCCAACAGACAAATCCAAGAATAAAACAGAACAGTCACTCGGATAGAACATACAAATGGGAAACTGACAAGTGACGGACGAATGATTATTATAAGGTAATGGCCGTCATCGATTTGCTGAAAAAGCGGGATCCGTACTTTACGTAGATATTATGATAACCGTGTTAAAAGTTGTTTAAAAACCATTTGGTGACACAGGATTACCATACAAGCTATAAAGATAGCATTTCCTTTTCCCCAGCGCCGCTATTATTGTACACTTGGCAGGTGAGACTTAATCGGGAATCATGACTGACTGTACACAGCACGACATGTTCTATTGCTCAGTGTGGTGAGGGCAGTTGACAGCATGACTGAGCGAAGAGGGCGGTGGTGGGACGAGAAGAGCGGGGCAGAAACACCGCTTTGGATGTAGGTCAAGCCATAGCACGCGAACAGTGTGGGGCCGAGTTGTTTATCATGGCAATTCATGCATGCACAGTGTAGGGTACGATCGAGTTGGTCTGATAGTTGGGAGCGGGCCAACCGCGGTGACCGCGGACTAAGGCTGGACATTTTTAGAATCAGCTACTATGCAGTCTGACTGCTAATAAACCACAGCCTGCTTGTGCCTGTCGACGACAACTGTAAGAAACCTCCAAATTGTGCTGTGAAAGGGAGAAGGCTGTTGAAGGCAGTTAACACAGACGTCATACCACAAGTTCTTGTGCACCATAAGTCATCAGCATTATTTTCAGGGGGGAGCAGCATGCAGCAACATCTGTCGTCAGAGATTTTTTATTTCTCCCCGTTCTTTGCCTTCTTATTCTTCTTTTCAACACTCTTTTTCTTCTACTTTTGTCGCCCCCCCCCCCCCCCCCCCCCCTTTAAAAAAATCATTTCACACACACACACACACACACGCACGACGAACGCACCCTTCCACGCACGCACGCACGCACGCACGCACGCACACACACACACACACACACACACACACACACACACACACACACACACACACATATATATATATATATATATATATATATATATATATATATATATATATATATATATATATGTCATCTTTCTTAAAGCCTAGTATTGTCTTAATTCTTCATCTCTCTTCTTCGTTCCTTTCTCTCTTTCTCATTTCTTCTTCTTCTTGTTCTTATTTCACGTTGCACTACGATTATATTTAGTCATCTTCGTTATTGTCACCATGGCTACCACCACCACCACCACCACCACTACTAACATTAGGTTCTGTTCATCGTATTTATTATTATTCTACTTATCATTAGCTGTTAATTTCTTTACACCTCGCTCGCTTTCTTTTCCTTTTTCCGTCTCCTCCTATTGATCTCCATTCTTGTTCTTCTTTCCTGTTCTTTCTTCTTCTTCTTCTTCTTCTTCGCTTTTTTACCCTGTCCGTTTCGTCTTCTTTTCCCCCAGTTTTTTTCTTCGTCTCCACTTTTTCTTCTCCTTTTTTTGTTCTTTCTTTTTTTTTCTTCGTCCTTTCTTCTTTTTCTCTGCGTTTTCTTCTCCCCAGTCTTTCTATATCTCCATTTTTTTCTGCATCTTTGCTCTTTCTTCTTCTCTGTTCTTTCTTCTTATTTCTGCTGTTTCTTATTTTTCAGTTCTTCCTTTCTTTTCTTGCTTTCGTTCTTCCTATCTTTTTTCTTTTTTTTTTTTTTTTTTTTCTTCTGTGATCTTCTTTTCTGCTGCTTCGTCTCCCCGACATTTTCACTCTTTTCTTCTGTTCTTTCTTTCTTCTTCTTCTTCTCTGCTCCATCTCTTCTCCGCTCTTTCTTTTTCTACTTCTCTGATATTCTTTTCTTCTTCTCTGCTCTTTCTTTTTCATTTTTTTTTTATGCTCTTTCATCTTCATTTCTTCCTCTTCCCCCCCCCCCCCCCCCCCCCTCCTTCCTCCCTCCTCCCCCCTCCTCTCCCCGTCCTCTTTCTCTTTTCTGTTTTTCTTTCTGCTTCTCTTTCTTTATTTTTTCCCCTTTATGCAAATTCTTCTTCCTCCTCCTCTTTCTGCTTTCTTCTTCTTCTTCTTTGCTTTTTATTTATATTCTTCTCTGCTCGTTCTTCTTCTCTGGTCTTTGTTCTTCTTCTCGGTTTTTTCCCCCTTCTTCTTCTCTAGCCTTTTCTTCTTTTTCTCTTTCGTCTTCTCCTCCTCTGCTGCTGCTTTTTCTTCTGTATTGGTCTTTCTTTTTCTTTCTTCTCTGCTCTTTTTGTTGTCTGCTCTTTCTTCTCTTTTTGTTCTCTTTCTTTTTATTCTTCTTCGCGCTTTACTTTTCTCTCTCTTTTTGCTCTCTCTATTTTTATCCCCTCTGATCTTTCTTCTTCTTTTTCTCTGCCTTTTTTTTTCTCCCGTCTGCTCTTTTTTCTCGTCGTTCTCTGCTCTTCTGTTTCTGTCTGTTCTGCTCTTACTGTTCTTCCGCTATGCTCCTTTTTCCTCTGTTTTTTCCTCTCCTTCTTCTTCCTCCTCCTCTCTCCTGCTTTCCTTTTCTCTCTGGTCTTCCTTCTTTCTCCTCTGTGCTCTTCTCTTTCTTCTTCTCTCTCGATCTTCTTTTCTTTTTGTCTCCGTCCCATTTCGTTTTCTTTTTCTCTGCTCTACATTCTTCTTCCTTCTCACTCGTCTCTTCTCTTTCTCCTTGCCCTTTCTTCTTCTTCCTCTCTGCTCTTCTTTCTTTCATCTTCCTCTCTGCTCTTTCTTTTTTTCCTCTCTGCTCTTTTTTTTCTTCCTCCTCTCTGGTCTTCTTTCATCTTCCTGGTCTCTCTCTTTGCTCTGTCTTCTCCTTCTTCCTCTTTGCTCTTCCTTCCTCCTCTCTGCTCTTCATTCATCTTTCTCTCTGCCCTTTCTCCTTCTTCCTGTCTGCTCTTTCTTCTTCCTGTCTGCTCTTTCTTCTTCCTGTCTACTCTCTCTTCTTCTTCCTGTCTGCTCTTCTTCTTCCTGTCTGCTCTTTCTATTTTTTCTTCCACTGTGCTCTTCCTTTGTCTTTCGCTCTGTTCTTTCTTCCTCCTCTCTGCCCTTCTTTTTATCTTTCTCTCTCTGCTCTTTCTTCTCCTTCCCATTCTGCTTTTCCTTTGTCTTTCTCTCTGATCTTTCTTTCTTCTTCTTCTCTCTCTGTTCTTTTCTTTCTTCCTCTTTGCTCCTCCTTTGTCCTCCTCTTTTGCTCTTTCTTGTTCTTTGTTCTCTGCTTTTCTTCTTCTTCCGTCTCTGCCTTTTTTTTTTGTCTTGCTCTTCCTCCTCTTCTTCTTTTTTGATCTTTCTTCTTCCCTGATCTGTCATCTCATTATTCAGTTTTGTTTTTCCCTCTCTCTTTTTTTTTCTTTTCTTTTTCTTTCTTTCTTTTCATTTCTTGTCGTTGTTCTTTTTTCTTTCAAATTTTGTTTACTTTCTTTTATTTTTTTTTAATTTCAATTTTATTTTATTTTATTTCATTTATTTATTTCATTTTATTTTTTTTTTTTGGGGGGGGGGGGGGGGGGGGGGGGGGGTTTAGACTGTTTTTCTACCCTGTTTTCATTCTTCTTGTTCGTGATCATGTTTACCTGTACAACCGCTGACGCCATAGTCAAAGATCATGCTGACTGATCGAATGACGTCCTTGCAGGCAGGAACAAGGTCGGACACCCTTGGAGATGATGTCACCTTTGAGCCTTACTTCTGACAGGGTCAAAGGTCATCATTGGGGTCAGGGTTCACGTTGAACCTGGCAAAGCGCAGATGCCGCAGCGCAAAAGCTCCTGATATGAGCCACGTGTGTGTCAACTGAGAGTGCGGTGACGAGAAAGAGGTGTGTGCGCGTTAGGGTTGCGGACGTGGATAGAAGGATAGAGGAGTGGTTGAGAGAACGGGGTGAAGGGTGGGTGGTGGGGACGGGCGGAATGGAAGGGGGGGGGGGGGGGGGAGGGGGAGGGAGGCAGACAGGTTTTGCTGCAAGAGCGAAAAATTGCAGTGACTCAGATTGCCTGAAATAGCCACGCCAGAAAACCCTGAACCCTCCGCCTCCACTCACCTTCCCCCCCCCCCCCCCCCCCCCCCCACCGCGCGTGTGCGTTCGAGTGCGCGCGTGTGTAAATACATGAGCGCGCGATCATATTTGAACAAATGTGGTTGGAAGACTGTCACTGAAAGTACGGGTTTGCCTGTCGGCTTTCTCAGAGCTTTCTTATACGTACAGTCATCTGCTCTCTCTCTGTGTCTCTGTCTCTGTCTCTCTCTCATACACACACACACCGACACAGACACACACAGACATACACAACACACGCGCGCGCGCGCACGCGCACGGAGTCACATACACACAGAAATACACGCGCGCGCGCGTGTGTGCGCGTGTGTGTGTGTGTGTGTGTGTGTGTGTGTGTGTGTGTGTGTGTAAGCGTGTACACACACACACGCGCGTACACACACACACACACACACACACACACACACACACACACACACACACACACAAAACGCGCGCGCGTTTAGACTCTGAATGTAACAGATGAACTGAGTACAGAAATTTACACCTTTTCTTTTTATTTCATGTCATTGTTGTAGTATCTGTGTATGAAGATCGTGGAAGAGAGTGTGGATGTGTTTGGGAGTGGGAGAGAGAGAGAGAGAGAGAGAGAGAGAGAGGGGGGGGGGGGTCGGCGGCAGCGCGACGAGTTATGTTCGTCAGGAGGGGGATGGTGGTGGGGGATGGAGTGCGAGGCGGGGGGGGGGGGGGGGGGGGGGGGGGGCTAGCAGATACAGCTAATGGCGTCACTGATCGGACGGATAAATAAACGTGACAAGTCCGTTGATCGCGAGCCCTTCGCGGACAAAATTCTCCACCACTCTTTATAAACTCGCCTTTCAACGCTACTAACTCGAACCCTACACCCCGTGACA
>JADBJO010000089.1:1002241-1009741 GCA_016801955.1 Conus betulinus | reverse complement strand
CCTCCCTCCCTCTTCCACTCTCTTTTACTTCCTCTGTCTGGTTGTCTGTCTGTCTCTCCTTCCCACCTTTCTCTCTCTCCCTATTCTCTCTCCAAGATACGGACAAGATGGCGCGAAACGAGGACTGCTTGTCCACCACACAGAAACTAATAGTGAAGTACACAGGGTCAGAGATAATGGCGACACGGGATCGATCAAAATGGTCCACGTCATGTGTGCCTGCATCGGATGGTACATCCCGATGTCGCGTTTGCCTTTGTTTTTGGGAGAGTCGAGTGAACGTCGACAGTGTCACACGCGTGGGCGCGCACTTGTGTGCGTGTAGGGAGGGGGTGCGCGAGCGCGTGTAATGTGTGTGTGTGTGGGGGGGGGGGGGGGGGGGGAAGGGTGTGTGTACGCGTGTTGTCTCTCTCTCTCTCTTCTCTCTCTCTGTCTCTCTGTGAGTGTGAGTGAGTGTGTGTGTGTGTGTGGTGTGTGTGTGTGTGTGTTTATGCCCTTACCTCTTTCTGTCATTCCCTCTTTGTCTCTGTTGACAGTTAACACCGGCGGAAGAAGAACGACGAAAGCGGCGGAAGGAACAAAACAAGAAAGCGGCAAAACGCTTCCGCCAAAACAAAAAGTTCCGTGAGGCCGTGCTGCTGGAGGTAACTGTGAACCTTGAAACCAGTCCTCTCTCTTTCTGTCCGTCTGTCTGTCGTTCTGTCTGTCTGTCTCCCCCCCTCCCTCTCTCTCTCTCTCTCTCTCTCTCTCTCTATTGTCAATTTCCTAATTGCAATACCAGAAGAATGCAGCCTCTATGAGAGAGAGAGAGAGAGAGAGAGAGAGAGAGAGACAGAGGAGGGGAGAGAGTTGATGATGAAGGGAAAATCTACGAGTGAAAAGGGAGAGAGGATTTAAGTGTGGGTGGGGTTAGGTGATGGCGGGACAAACTGAATCGACAGAAGCAAATGAAAAAAAAGTGGTTATGGAAAATCATTGATCCTCCCCAGTGAAGCGCTTTGTTCTATGCAAAATGCTGGGGAAAAAAAAAAAAAAAAAACGGAAATCAGTCAGAATAAAGATATCTTCCTACGTCTGTAGATGGTGTCAATTCTGTACATTAAAGAATGATGTTTAAATATTGTCTATTTACCAACAGAAGACAAGCATTTCTACAGAACTCCCCCCCTTTTTCAAGCAGACAACGATGTAAGCCACTGAAAAAGGCAGTTTTTTCAGAACATTACTGTTGTTATTGTCGTTGTTGTTATTGCCGCACATTTCATTGTGTTTGAAATAATTCTGTGGTGTGCTGAGCTGATCTGATAAAATCTAGAACTCTCCCCGAATGAAATTTTTCTTGGGCGTTGACAGTGGGTGCCTTAATAGATGTGAAATATCTTCAGTGTATACAATTTATACATAATCACAGAGACCTTGCAAAGGCCCACTGTTTCATATTAGAAACCAAGACACATGATTATAAGGGAAGTCTGCTTTGACAAATAAACCTAGCCATAATCATGAAGACCATCTGTTTCAACTGATGACGAACATACACACCTTAAAACAGACCGTTTGTTTTAAATTATGATAGCTGCTCTGTTAATGGGGACCATCAGTTTTACTTCATCAACTTAGGCATTATCATACATACTATTTCAACGACTTACAAATTTAGACATATTTGTTCAGACCAAATAATAAACATCAGACACGAAAGAAAAACGACAATGCCTGATTAAGGGAATCTCTGACGACTTAAAGCTGCGGCTGAAAATTATACCCCCCCCATGTTGGGCATGATTCTTACTCATTTGCGACCCCCCCCCCCCCCCCCCCCCCCCCTTTTTTGCGTGTCCACGGTATTGCAGCAACAGACCTTATGTTAAATGTTGACTCAAAACTACATAAAAAACTAGCCTTACGAACATATCTGTAACATTAACTGAGTGACACACAGGCAGACACACACAGACAGGACTGTGACACACAGGCAGACACACACAGACAGGACTGTGACACACAGGCAGACACACACAGACAGGACTGTGACAGACAGGCAGACACACACAGACAGGACTGTGACACACAGGCAGACACACACAGACAGGACTGTGACACACAGGCAGACACACACAGACACAGGACTGTGACACACAGGCAGACACACACAGACAGGACTGTGACACACAGGCAGACACACACAGACAGGACTGTGACACACAGGCAGACACACACAGACAGGACTGTGACAGACAGGCAGACACACACACAGACAGGACTGTGACACACAGGCAGACACACACACAGACAGGACTGTGACACACAGGCAGACACACACAGACAGGACTGTGACATACAGGCAGACACACAGACAAGACTGTGACACACAGGCAGACACACACACAGACAGGACTGTGACACACACAGGCAGACACACAGGACTGCATAAAAACAACCGTGCAGGATACACAGGCAGACACTCAGACGGTTTGGTTTCATGGAATCCTCACTTTCCTTCACACTTCATTTCAGGGTGGAACCTCTCTACACACACGGACTGCTAAATCTGTGCATTGACTACAGGGAATTTCTTTCGAGAGGTTTTCGATGGACTTTTCGTCTCAACACATGCATGGAAACTAGTCAGCGCGCTTGTACAGTACAACACTGTCCTGTTGTTTAGGGCTTTTTAGAGAGAGGTCGACGGCGACGACAGTCATCAAGCCCTATTTCAGCGCGCTTCAAAGGAAAAAACATTCACTCCTTTAGCTTTTTATGACAGTCGTTTCCCTGTTTTGAATTTTCCCATTTCAGGGCGTCTTCTTGGACTTGTTTTCCACTTACAGCGATATTTCTTTATTCTGATACCAGTGAACCACTTCCTCATTGTGTCATTTTGATCTTCGCATGGAAGAAGCATCATTTCCTAGAAATATTGTAACTGTCGTCATGTTGTATAATAAACTGTCTCTTAGTGTGTCAGGTAAGCTTTTGAATACGTATGATTAGTGGAACAGCTGTGTATTGAATACGACTCGGCTAGTTTCATTTTCAGTTCTGTTCAAGTCCAGCCGTCCCATACGGGGCCCTTTTAGGGCTGAATAGGACACAGCATACCTGAATGAGACGACCCCATGCTATGCTCTCTCTATTTAGCACGATGATTTCTCGATGGGTGAATATGAACAAATCAGATATTGAACACAATTTTCTTTTGGGGTTGTCAATGATGTCTGTCAAAGAAACTAGTGGATATTTCTTCTGGAATCTTGCATGTCAGACGGCAGAGTAACCGGGGCGGGAGTGGCAGTATTCCGAGTCGTAACTGGTTCGTTCCGTTCTTTTGGTGGTCTGCTAACTGAGCATTACTTCCCTTTATTGGAACGTGGTTGATTTAAAAGCAAAACAGGCTGTTCCTTAGTTTATGGCCTTCGGGGTCGGCAGAGAGAAAGCTGTCTGATTTGAGTTCAACAAAACTGGGTTAACAAAGTGGAATGACTTCAGTTTTTGTAACTGATAATTTGAACGCCGAAGTTCGAGAAGCTTATCAGTTTAGGTTACTCTTATCTATCTGATGAATGGTAATGTATCTGTTGTGTAAGTGCTCCGATTAAAAAAAAAAAAAAACTCTTGAAAGGGAAAATAGAAAAGAAACGATAAAAAGACAGGAGTGAATGTTTTTTCCTTTTGATTTCTTTTCTTGCCAGTGAAGAAAGATTATTTACACATCTCGCCTTTTTTTTTTCCACTTCTCCTTCATCATCCCGCCGAATTGAAAAAAAAAAAAAAAAAAAAGACAAAGAAAGTTGGAAAAAGAAAAACAAATGAAGAGAGAAATAAAAAAAACGAAAACACACACACAAAAACTTCCGTGACTTGCACACAACGAGGGCACAAAAAAGGTGAAAAATTTTTGGGTTTTTTTACGCTAAAAAAAGGGTGAAGTTATTTATTTGGAATGACTGGAAAGAGATGAGATCCTCCTCGTTGTTCCCTGCAATTTTAATGACGGAAATCTGAAATATGTTGAACGATCAGGGCAGTTCCGTGCTTTTCACCGAAGGACTCGCAAGACTCTCTCTCTCTCTCTCTCTCTCTCTCTCTCTCTCTCTCTCTCTCTCTTTTTTTTCATCAAATATTATTAAAAAAATGCAGATTTTTTTTTGTTTTATTACTCCCACCCCCTTCTAGAACTAGTCTCGTATACAACCTAACCTTACCTTTCACTCGGCTGTGATCACCTGAGTCCCTTGCATTATCTTTCATATGAAACCATCATCGGGCAAGCGCGGCAAGAACTTGATTTTAATTCTTGATTTATCGCAGCCCTAACAACCCCGCCCCCCCTCCCCCGCCCTGCCCCCTCCCCTCCCCCCTTTCTTTTTCAGGCTCTCCAATTATTTCGTCCCCAGCATTCTGCCTCTCTCCTAAAACCCCAGGAAGACAAATCATCCAATTACGCAACTGCACAAGTCCCTAAATCCGCGGACATAACGACAAAGGCCGCCGTAAATCTCCGCGCCTGCTCTCCCACCGGCTGCTCCATAAAACCTGTTGTTTGTACCCGGCGAGCGCGGCACCTGTCGCTGAGTCACCGGGAAACGCCGTCCGTCGGTCCATCTCTCTCCCCTCTCTCCTGGTCGCCCGGTTTCGCCGCGGAGGTTCCGAAGACGAGAGCGAGCGGACAGGTCTGGAATTTCCAGGTGATAAGCCGACTGCAACCCGCATGACCCCCAGGGCTGCTCCCCGCATCGATCCCTCCCTTGACTAGCCACCCCCCCCTCCCCTTCCCCCCACCCCTCCACGACCCTACCTCCGTCTCCTCCCTCCCTCTCTCCCCCTGTTCTTGCCGCTCCCTTTATTCCTTTCCTCCGACTCCATAACCGCCCACCATCAGGGTTTTTAGAGCTGCAGTTAGCATCGCGAAAGCTTGGAAATTCCCAGTGTTTTGAGATGGGGGGGGGGGGGGGGTGCGCGGAGGGGGGAGGAGGGACGATTAGGAGTGAGGAGGTGGGGGAAGGAGGGAGGGGGAAGGGAGAAAAGGTGAGGCCGGGAAATGTTGGGATGGAGAGAAGAGAGGCCGGAATGGAGGCGGTTGGGTTGGGGGTGGAGGATGGAGATACGGGGGTGGGTGGTGGGTGGGAGAGTTTTCTCTCTCTCTCTGCTGAGAGAAGAGAGAGAGAGAGAGAGAGAGAGAGAGAGAGAGAGAGAGAGAGAGAGAGAGAGAGAGAGAGAGACAGACAGACAGACAGACAGACAGATAGACAGAAAGAGATTCAATCATATAACTTTGCTTATGTTTAGGACAATCAGAGGATTGGAAGCATTTCCGGTTTCTAAAAAAAAGAAAGTTTTAAACAACGAGTAACTGACTGCGATGGAAGACCTGTCATGGTCATTTCTAAGGTAAAGATAGATCATGGAAGGCCTGTCATGGTCATTTCTAAGGTAAGGATAGATCATGGAAGGCCTGTCATGATCATTTCTAAGGTAAGGACAGATCATGGAAGGCCTGTCATGGTCATTTCTAAGGTAAGGATAGATCATGGAAGGCCTGTCATGGTCATTTTAAGGTAAGGATAGATCATGGAAGGCCTGTCATGGTCATTTCTAAGGTAAGGATAGATCATGGAAGGCCTGTCATGGTCATTTCTAAGGTAAGGATAGATCATGGAAGGCCTGTCATGGTCATTTCTAAGGTAAGGATAGATCATGGAAGGCCTGTCATGGTCATTTCTAAGGTAAGGATAGATCATGGAAGGCCTGTCATGATCATTTCTAAGGTAAGGACAGATCATGGAAGGCCTGTCATGATCATTTCTAAGGTAAGGACAGATCATGGAAGGCCTGTCATGATCATTTCTAAGGTAAGGACAGATCATGGAAGGCCTGTCATGATCTCTACAGTAAGGACAGATCATGGAAGGCCTGTCATGATCTTTCTACAGTAAGGACAGAGATCATGGAAGGCCTGTCATGATCATTTCTAAGGTAAGGACAGATCATGGAAGGCCTGTCATGATCATTTCTAAGGTAAGGACAGATCATGGAAGGCCTGTCATGATCATTTCTACAGTAAGGACAGATCCTACGGTAAGGACAGATCCGCGCAACACATACTCTGTCAATCAACGTCTATGGTAGAATTAGTTACCCAAATGGATATGAAAAGGTTTATTAAGAGTGCACTAAGTGAATTAACATTGGGTGTTTCTGACATTGCTTGTCATCTTTAAAGTGTAAGTGACATGGGTGAAAATGAACGGACATGCCGCCTATGTCATCTGGCTAAGGGTGATGAAATGCAGGCTGATGAAATGCATTTCGTATCTTGCTGCCCAGCTTTCTATGACTCCATAGAAGAAGAGTGAGATTTATAAAGCTACAATATTGCCATGACCCTTGTATTATTGAAGTAAATGTACTCTTAGACAAAAACAACAACAACAAACCGAAAATATTCTTTTTGATCTTGCTATGTACATTCATGAAGTACAAAAAAGTCAAGTCTTGTACATTCTTGATATTTTAGTATGGTAAGTATGTACCCTGTACCCCCACTTTGTCCGATGATATTTGTTATTTTGTGTATTACGGGTGGCACCTCTTCAATGTGGGATCTCAGCCTGAATCCGAACAAATTCTCGTATTCGTATTCCAGTTCTGTTTCCGTCTCTGTCTCTCTATCTCTGTCGGTCTGTTTGTCTGTCTCTGTCCCTGTCTCTGTCTGTCTGTCCGTCCGTCTCTCTGTCTGTCTCTCTCTGTGCATTTACTTATTTCACCATTTGCTTATTTTCACAATTCCCTCTTCAGCGCGGGCGGGATGCAGAAAAAAAAAGCAGGAACTTGTCCCATCATCTCTCTCTCTCCTCCCTCCCTCCCTCCCTCCCTCCCCCTCTCTCTTTCTCTGTCTGTTGTCTCTCTGTCTGTCTGTCTGTCTGTCTGTCTGTCTGTCTGTCTCTCTCTCTCACATACGCACACACATGCATGCACGCATGCACACACACACACACACACACACACGCGCGCGCGCGCACATGCATACTTACACACACATCATCATAAATAAATTTTATGATCATTAATGTTCTGAATGCACTGTCGCTAAGTGAGAACTGATTCTAACGCCATTCATTCTATTCATGCATTGTAACCACGTCATAAATTTGTGTGTGATGTCGACGACTGGAGACTAGCACGGTGAGTTCATCCAGAGACTGGTCTGGCCTCTGCTAAACCTGGCCCCGGAGTTCCCATCCCATTTGCCCGTTCTTTAATTAGCATATGAATTCATCATTGTTTATGGAGTTTTTACGTGTTCATTTGTTTCTTTACTCCTGTTTCTTTAACGATGTCCTGGTCCGACAACCCCAGTCAAGTTAAAGTGAGAACCTGGTTGGGTTCCATGGACATGAAGATATTTCATACACATCACACAGTTGAAAATAAAAAGGAAATAAAACACAGCAGACAATGACTCGCACACATGCACACTGACACACACTCATTCTGATT
>JADBJO010000089.1:992241-994741 GCA_016801955.1 Conus betulinus | reverse complement strand
CCAGCCCACAACAATCTTCTACCTTCCAGGTGAGGACATCTTTACCCCTTGCCTCTCTGACCTGTATGCGACCACCTCTCCCCCTCCATAGACAGGGGGTCATTGTGGCGGGTCTCCCAGTCTGACCCTGACCCCCATTGTTGTGGCCACAGTCCTTGGCCTTCGTCCCTCCAGACTCGCCTTCCTGGGGCTGTCCAGCTCTACTGCCTGGTGGATTTGTTCTCGTCCACCGGATCCTCAGCTGCCTTCGTCAGCATCCTGGCCGTATTCAGAAGTCAGGGCAATGACTAAGTGATCTTCTGGGTGACATGCAGCTGATGTGTCCTGACTGATGTGGAAGTGTTGGGGTGGATCACCCGTAAGCCCTGATAAACTTGGATAAAATAACAGTTCTGGTCTTGGAGCAGTGGTGGTTGATCGTTGCAGGATAATGACGAATAATGATGGTCTTGGAGCAGTTTTGACACTAGCGTTGCTGGTGAAGATGCTAGGTAGAGAAAATATGTGGACGAGAGGGAGAAGGATAGTGTACAGGAGGCTGGAGGGAGGGAGGGAGGGGAGGGGGGAGGGGATGTCGAACATTATGAGATTGTAGTGTAGCGCAGGCAGCAACTTTTCGTCTTAGCTCAGGTACCTCTGATGATCTTGACATCTGCCAGGTTACGTTGCAGAGGAGGGCAATTTCATTTATTTCATCATTTCCATGAGAACAGATGAGTTATGTTTTATGTTGCTAGCAATGGAGACAAAAAGTTTAACTGGTCAGGAAGCGTTGTTCTTGTCCTTATGTCGGACGCTTGTTGGAATCCAAACGAACATGACACATATCCAAAAACAGGAACAGGTAAACCTGCGCAGAGTGGTGCGCAAAACGAAACAAAAGAAAAACATGATAGAGTGACGATTGTTCTTTGTGATCATTTACAAAACAGGATATCGAAAGAGTGTTTTTTTTTTTTTTTTTTTTTTTTTTTTTTTAAACTCATTTCATCTTTTTTTTTCTATTTTTTGTTTCTCGGCAAGGTGTGAACAGTGTGAATAATAGATGAACAAAATCTGTGCTGCTTGTCTGAGAGAAGAGAGATGTGGTGATTTCCAAGAATGGGAAATTTTTCAGGGGACTATGCACAGACAAAGGAATGGCTGTTGTTGTAAGCCCCAGGCAGAGTTTGGGTTTGAAAACTTTGTTGATATGCATTGTTTCATGTATATATCTGCACATTAACTGTGTCACTGAACTTTGTCGCTCCTTTGGTCCTATCTCCCAAGTCTCAGAAGGGGCTGAAGGGAATTGTATATGATTTGACGTGCAGTTCAGGGATTTTGTATCAGGGCTCAGCATCATTGACTTCGTGCTGTCAGGTGCTGTTTGCACGAAGATAGGTCCTAGGCCAAATGGCACAGGTACCTAATGACATGCTCCCGTATATCATGACTTTATTTTCCCGTATGTCATGACTTTATTTTCCCGCATATCATGACTTTATTTTCCTGTATATGACTTTATGTTCCCGAATATCATGACTTGGTGATCTTTCACATGACAGAAGGCATATCATACCAGGGTACAGTTACATGTTTTGATGTAGATGAGTTCTCCAAAACAAACGTATAGTCACATTTTGGAACAGCAGTGATAAGTTGTCTGAAGACAGATTCATGCCAACGTTTTTGGGCAAAATACTAGCAATGAGTAAAAGGGAGATCACACCCTGACTCCGATACTTCTGCAGATTCAGATATATCATTCTCATCATTTTATCAGCTCCGTCTCATTTCCAGCAGCCAGGTCAAGTAAAAGTGAAAAGAAAAAAAAAGGTGATTCTGAAATTAAAAAAGTGACATTGTGTAAGCTCAGCAGAAGCAAGTCTAAATGCAATCTGCTGGAGTGCAGGTCCTCTCCACGAGGGGGATCCTCCCCACGAGGGGGATGCAGTGTGTGATGGCACCATCGCCTCGCTTAGAGTGCAACCATAGAAGTGATGTTGATTTTATTTCACTCCGGGCGGCCAAAGCCCAGGGATGCAGTGCTACATTACAGCAGAGAATCGATTATGTTCCACTCCGCGGAACATTTTCTCCAGCAGCGCTCTCATGATGATTTTAATGGAAAGTTTTTCCAAGCAGTCGTTCTCAGAGGAGGGTGGACATCTGAAAGAAGACTGTGTTTGTGGAACCATGATAAGGAGGGAGAAGATGAATGAATCAAGGCAAAAAGGTGTTTGTTCACACTTTTTTCTTCAGGGGGCGAAAATGGCGCTGTGCTTGAGACGGGGCCGTGTTAGTAAAAAAAGGAAAAGTTCGTATTCACATCGACAAATTCCGTCAATAATACCATAAATATCTGTTAATCGTGTTGACTTAATATAACTCTTTTTCCTTTCATGTTTGTTTTTGTGTTTAGACTTTGGTTAAAAAAAACAACAACAACGTTTTTGCGTATTTGAAAGAGGTGCAGACAATCCAAGAGCTTGTTTTTTGTTGGCATCAATAATTCAGA
>JADBJO010000089.1:974741-987241 GCA_016801955.1 Conus betulinus | reverse complement strand
TCTTCTAAGAAACCGAGAAACCAGTCAATGGTGAATAAGTCTAGTGAATTTGAAATGCAAAGAAATTCAGTGTGGCAAAATTCAACAGAAAAAAAAAGAATATTTGACATTGTGGATGCCATAACAAAAATAATAGATTCTTATATACATGACCTTTCCGTTATAACACTGTTCAGTCTCAAGTGTACAATGCCATTCACTCTCGAACAATATGTCATTCATGCTCGAACAATATGTCATTCGCTCTCGAACAATCCACCATTTTATGAAAAGCTGTGAATGAGGGTGACATAGCTGATATAGGTCACTTCAGATCAGTTCAGAGTTCACCACAGATGACTTCAGTGATCACCACAGATGACTTCGATGTTCACTACAGGTGACCTCAATGTTCACCACATGACTTCAATGTTCACCTCAGATCGCTTCAGTGTTCAACACACATGACTTCAATGTTCACCTCAGATCGCTTCAGTGTTCAACACACATGACTTCAGTGTTCACCGCAGATCACTTTAGTGTTCAACACATATGACTTCAGTGTTCACCGCAGATCACTTTAGTGTTCACCACAAGTCACTTCAATGTTCACCACATGACTTCAATGTTCACCACATGACTTCAATGTTCACCACATGACTTCAATGTTCACCTCAGATCGCTTCAGTGTTCAACACACATGACTTAAGTGTTCTCCACAGAGCACTTCAGTATTCACCACAGAACACTTCAGTGTTCACCACGAATCACTTTAATGTTCACCACAGTTCACGTCAGTGTTCACCACAGGTAACTTCAGTGTTCATCACAGTTCACTTCACTGTTCATCACACATGACTTCAGTGTTCACCACAAATCACTTCAGTGTTCACAACAAATCACTTCAGTGTTCACCACAGTTCACTTCAGTGTTCACCACAGTTCACTTCAGTATTCACCACAGATGAATTCAGTGTTCACTACAGATCACTTCTGTGTTCACCACATGTAAATTCAGTGTTCACCACAGTTCACTTCAGTGTTCACCACAGTTCACTTCAGTATTCACCACAGATGAATTCAGTGTTCACTACAGATCACTTCTGTGTTCACCACATGTAAATTCAGTGTTCACCACAGTTCACTTCAGTGTTCAACACAGGTCACTTCAGTGTTCACCACAGTTCACACGGTGTTCCCACAGTTCACTTCTGTGTTCACCACAGTTCACTTCTGTGTTCACCACAGTTCACCACAGTGTTCACCACAGTTCACTTCAGTATTCACCACAGTTCACTTCTGTGTTCACCACAGGTCACTTCTGTGTTCACCACAGGTCACTTTTGTGTTCACCACAGGTCACTTCAGTGTTCACCACAAGTCACTTCAGTGTTCACCACAGGTCACCTTAATGTCAATCAGAGGCGAAGTCAACTGGAGCCTGTAGCGCTGCTGGCGGTCGCCAGACTGGAAAGGAATGCGTCCACAAGGCGAGAGTACTCCGACCAGCTTAGTGTCATGGACTCAGCTATGACCTGGGAGCCATTGCAGGCACAGGGATCTGGACCACTGCCGTCTGTCCTCTGTGACAAAGTTATGGGTGGTCCAGTCATGTCCACCCCTGTTTGGACTATTTCATTCATGCCATCTGTTGCTTCTGTTGATCTACAGGCTACATCTTTCGTCGTTCCCAATTCCACTGGTATCGCATCGTGTTGAATTTACTCCGTTCATTTTACTGGTACTGGCTCCACTGGCTCCATCTTGTGTCTTGGTTGTTCCAGTCACCCCGTCTTCTGCTACAGCCGCTTCGTTCCCTTCTTTCGTTGTTGACGACCGACATGGTACTGATAGAGACGATCTCGGAAGACCTAGTTCTGTTGCCCATTCTGTATGGTTCGAGAGAACTGCAAGACGCAGACTCCCCGGGAAGACGGTTGGTCTTTTCTGCCGGTAGGAGTCCCAGCGAGCGGGCTCTCTGAATCCAGAGTCAGACTTTTCAGCCCCGAAAAGAGCCACGCAGTGCTGGACACGCTGTTGAAGAAGTGTTCCTCACGATCACTTTGGGCATTCTGCTGACTGTCCGTGTGTGTCCGGTCCACACCACTGGCTTCCCTCAGCACGTTCATCAACCACAGGGTGTTCACAGTGGGCAGGTCGCACCGTTGATCCTGTCTGTCGTCTGCGTCCTTCCTCTCTGTCCCCCCAGTGATGGCGCCCAGCGGAGGCATCTCCATGGAAGTCAGCAGAATCAGTCCCTGTGTCCTCCCTGTGGACTCCCCGCCTTTCTCCATGTCCAGACTGTCGAAACAGTTGGTCAGGAAATTTTCGAACTCCGATTCGCCGGCAGCGTGAGCAGAGGACGTCTGTTTGACACGTGAGGTGGAATTCACCTGTGGAGCAGCAGGCTGGCAGTTAGTTGGTACATCGTATACAGTTTCGTCTTGTGTGTAGCCAGCAGATAGTGTGTGGCAGGCAATGTGTTGAGTTAGTTTTCACCTTTGATGTCGCACGGCTGGCTGAAAGATCGATTACTCTTGACATCTAAAGATGACGTTTGATCGTGATGGATAGAAGAAGGGCTGTCTGCGTTATGTTGCAGGGAGCTTTGCTCAGCCTTCTTCAAGGCAGTCACATTTCGCATGGGGATTACTGGATCATGCTTAAATCCGTTGTTTCTGATATTAGTTTGATCTCTGAGTGACGTTTCTGTTACAGGGTTTAGAAGCTGGTCTGTATGGCCGTTGCTGTATGCTGCAACCTGTCCTTGACGGCAGAGTCTCCTGTCTTCCACATCTTCATACACAGCAAAGTGGTCGTTTGGAAGGACTGCTGTAGGGTTGACTCAGCGCTAGGTACGACTACTTCTGATTTCTTTCTCCGTTTTTTGCCAGGAGGAGGTTCGACGTTTCCATCTCTCTTTGAGACTTTCCGTTTTGATTTAGCTTTCGGTTGCATGGTGTGACTTTGCTTTCCATTTTGGGTCATAGCTGTACTACCATTCAGGGCGACAGTGTGAAGCCTCTGAGGCCCCTGCGCTGAACACGGTGGCAGAGGATGGCCTGTCTTTACCACACCAGCCCGTTCACTCTCTTCTCCGCCACAAGGCCCCGCAGTCTGAAGGCTGTTTCGGAGGATGAAGAACGGCAGACCTGCAGACATGCTCAGACGATAAAGTGTCACGCTCCTCTCCTTGGATGTCGGAGAAGCCGGCGTGCCAGAGGAGCAGGCCGGCGACTGTTCACAAGATGGGGTTTTGCTGCTGGACGTGCCTGTTTCGTCGGCTGGTCTTCCACCAAGACGGCGTCTCTGTGCAGGGCAGGGCTCCGTCTGACGATGGTGTGACGCCGCTATAGGGAGTTTTTCTCAGCGGCCAGTGTATCATTTATTTTCATGCTCAGTCTCTTCAGTGACTCGTCTCCCCTCACCACTCGCACCTTGCCGTCCACAATCTGCAGAAAACATCACACCGCACTCAAAACCGGCCGTCTGATCAGTGGCTGTGGAACGGTAGAGGTGGGACGTTCACACGCATTTGATGACCGGTTTGTATCACACCCATCAAACCACTTGCTTTGACCGTCTTTCCTGTGAGCCTGGCTTTGCCTGTGCCTGTTGTTGTCACCTGTTTCTGTTCTCTCACTGTCCTCTTCACTGGGACTCAGCGTGGACACTTCACGGGCACCGTGGCGAGGCTCAGCACTGACACTGTCGTAGTTCAGCGAAAAAGAACCGTCCTCCACACGACTACGAGCACGACTGTCACAATCATATCTTGGAGCCAGCGGACCTGAACACACCAGCGTTGTAGGGATCCAGTACGCTGGGCCGGATTTGACAACTCCGCACAGAACCCTCAGAGGATGTTTGCACGTCGTTTCTGGATAGCTCAGTGGTGATAATACCGCTACAGTGACAAGTGTGCTTGCAATGACCGGCAGAGTGTTCACACACCTGACAGTTCAGGGAATGCTGACAGGGGTCAGACACAGAGGAGGGCGATGGTGAAGGGGATGAAGGTGTCTCAGCATCCTGAAGCTGTTGACGTGGTTCACGAGGGGAGGAGGGGGGCAGGGAGGGAGGTGGACGGACCTGACAGTGCTGCAGATGTTCACAGAGCTGCAACAGGAGGTCGTTCTTCTGACGGATCAGCAACATCCGCTCTTGGTCCAGCTGCTGGTTGCTGTCCTCCAGACAGTCGATCCTCTGGAGACAAAGAAGGAAAACCCTCCATAAGACACACACAGGACGTCATCAGACAACGTGGTAGAGTCATTGTTGCGTAAATGCTCTTTATATATGTGTGAATTCGCAAAACCTCTCATGCTAATTTTGTTGTTGTTGTTGTTCTGTTTGGTGTTTCTCCTCCAAAAGTCCCTTAATCGGATTTTGGAGCTAAAGATTTTCATTGGATTTCATCAGTTCTAAACACGACGCATCGTTACGCTAGGCGATATCACACCACATCGCAGCACAATAGAACACAAAAAAACAGATCGCAGCGCAACAGAAACAAAGTGCCGAACCACCTAAGACAGTGTCGTTCCTCACCTCCTGTATGTCTCTGTGTTGAGTCTTTTGTTTGGTCCGGAACTTCCGGGCGGCCCTCCGGTTCTGCTCCTGTCTCCGTAACTTTTTAGCTCTCTCTCCGCATGGGAGATCTGCACACACACACACACACACACACACACACGCGCGCGCGCGCGCGCGCGCGCGCGCGCGCACACACACGACTCTTTTAGGTTCATGTTAAAAAATTGCACCATGAATTTTGTGCTAGTGAGGAGAAAACTTCTATGCCCATTATGTAGAGCAAAGGATGATAAAGAACGCATTATTCACATTGAGGGTGTGTGTGGGGGTGCAGGGGGCATGGAAAGGGGGAAAAGAGGGAATCCGCCAGACATTAGTTTGGCCTTCAGAGAAGAACAGCTTGCCTGAAGATGAAGCAAGCTAAAGTAGCCAAATGTAGTTAAACAACATAAGAAATAGAACAAACAAACAGATTAACAGAACAGAAAAAAACAGACTTTTATATACGGTACGAATACCCACCAATGTTTAACACAAACTAGGCACGAATAAAGGGAAGGGGTGGGTGGTGGGGGGAAATGATATGGATCCTGGGGTTCCGGACACTCCCGCTCCTCCCCACGCACCCTCCCCCCCCCCCCCGAAAAAAAAAAGAAAATTTATCAATGCGCTGGGGACAGGTACTCTTCATCTGCAAGGACAGCCCTCCAATGCACATTACAGACTAATGGTAATGCTACCCCCCACCCCCACCCCCGCCTTCCCCGTTTGTACAAAATTCGAATCCCCCTTCCTGCTTTTACAAATTCTGCGCTTTGTCCATTCTCCCTGACCCCCCCCCCCCCCCCCCCCCCCCTCCCTCCCTACCGGTCTGACACAATGTGCTAGTTTTGAGATATAGAGTGTGTGACATCTGAAACCGAACTGAAAGCGTCTCTCTCCTTCCTCCATGAGATTCGGGTGCGTATTACGACGGGGATCTTTAACATGAGTGTTCCAGTTTTTCTTTAATCCCTAGACACACAAGTACAGGCTGGATGGAAGGAACGAGGACGGTCAGGGGGAGGAATGGGTGGGGCTGGGGGTTGGGGTGGAAATGGGGATAGGGGTGGGCAATATCAGGTCTGTACCAACGAGATGGAAAAAAAAAAATCAGGCCTGAATGGTCTGCACACATGATCACCAGATAAACAGGAACTGTCTCGGTCCTTTCCCGACTGGATGACAATGGGATTCGAACCATGGGCCTTTAGAATGGAAGTTTAAAGGGAAAAAAAAAAACCTCGGCCATCGCCTCGGTTAACCAGCACGGTTCTTTTACCTTTTCTCCGGCTGTGAAAGCAGCCTGGGTTTTTTAATTAAAAGTTCTTTAAACCCTATTTCAAGACTGGCATCTGTTTTCACGCTGTGTCACTCGTATACAAGTGCATGCTACGTGTGATACGAAAGAACGCACCTTCCGTATCTCTCTCCTTGCACATAAAACGGTTCCATGAACTCTCAGTTTAGCTATCTCTGTATGTTTACCCCCTCTCCCTATTCACCTCCCCTTCTCGCCGACCCCCTCTCCACCCCGGTCTCTCTCTCTCTCTCTCTCTCTCTCTCTCTCTCTCTCTCTCTGTCTCTCTGCCTGTCTGTCTGTCCGTCCGTCCCGTCCGTCTCTCTCTCTCTCTCTCTCTCTCTCTCTCTCTCTCTCTCTCTCTCTCTCTTTTTCACAGCTTCATGCACGTGCTTTCTCAAAAGGTGAATCAGACAAAGGGGTAAAAATCTGCAAGACATCAGAAAACAATGACGCCGGTACCAATGAAGGAGTTTCCAACTGACCGCATTCTGGTTTCCGTGCGGAGTCTGTCTGTGATCTTTAACACTTTTATAACGCCCTCAGCTCTACCCAGTTTCCAGGCTAAGGAAGAAGACTTGCCTTGTGGTGAAAAAGGTTTTTATGAGAAATCAACGTTAAAATACCTCTTTGTTTCAGATATGCAAGTGGTTGGTTGGTAAATTGAACCTTAAAAAAAAACAACAACACAACAAAAAACAGTATCCACTCTGCCAGTTGAGACATTTGTGTCGTCAAACTGGGACAGATATTAATCTAATATGTAAAGAATCCAGTAACAAAGATGCAAACTAAAGATCACGCACGTATGTATACGCGCGCGCGTGCGCGCGCGTGCGCGCGCACACACACACACACACACATACACACAAGGGCTTGCACGTGACTATATATATGCAAAAGCAAGTACACACGTGCGCGCGCGCGCGTGCGCGCGGGGGCGCACACACAGAAATACACACAAGGGCTTGCACGTGACCATATATGCAAAAACAAGTACACACGTGCGCGCGCATACGCCCATATATACATACACAGAGAGACAGACAAACACACAAACACACACACAGACGCACACGCACGCGTGCACACACACACACACACACACACACACACACACACACACACACACACACACACACACACACACATATCAAGTGAATCAGTTTATTTCTTGGATTAAACTTAGGTCGTTTGACTTTTCATTAAATGATGTGAAACTGAAAACAAGGTCCTGAACAATATAAGAATATAATTCATGTCAAAGATAGGTACACTTTGACGTTTAATTATTCAAAACTAGATAACAAATAATGATCTGGAAATTAGTTTTTATCCTCACAGAACACTCTCCTGGAAATATCTCTCTCTCTCTCTCTCTCTCTCTCTCTCTCTCTCTCTCTCTCTCTCTCTCTCTCTCTCTCTCTGCTACCCAATACAACCTCTTCCTCAATTTATCTCTCTCGTTTTTCCTGCTTGCCTAAATTTACCACCCCAACCCCATTACCACACACGTAGATATACTGTACATCCCTTCGTTGATCCGAATACAATGAACAGCAAACAGTTTGTTTCAATGATGCAACCACAAACGCTCATCGCATAGACATCAAATCATTGGCAATGTGACAAATGTTTCCGGGCAACAGGATGTCAAAACATCACGAACTGGCACTGAAAACAGGCCGCAGGCAGTGGAATCTGAGACTGATCAGGACTTGATACACCTCAGAATGTCCAATCCAAACCATTTGTCTAAATGCGGTAACGTGTGGCAAATCCTTCACCGCTTCCCACCACTCCCATCCCCGGGATAACCGGTATAGGGACATTGCATATGGGGTGCCCCTAACAATTTATCGTAGTTTGCGACAAACTATGATGAGACGATCTATAATGTTACAAGATATTGTTGTGCATTTTTTGCGACAAACTATGATGAGACGATCTATAATGTTACAAGATATTGTTGTGCATTTGTTTGCGACAAACTATGATGAGACGATCTATAATGTTACAAGATACTGTTGTGCATTTTTTTTGCGACAAACTATGATGAGACGATCTATAATGTTACAAGATACTGTTGTGCATTTTTTTTCGACAAACTATGATGAGACGATCTATAATGTTGTATACAAGATATTGTTGTGCATTTTTTTTTGCGACAAACTATGATGAGACGATCTATAATGTTACAAGATATTGTGCATTTTTTTGCGACAAACTATGATGAGACGATCTATAATGTTACAAGATATTGTTGTGCATTTTTTGCGACAAACTATGATGAGACGATCTATAATGTTACAAGATATTGTTGTGCATTTTTTGCGAGAAACTATGATGAGACCATCTATAATGTTACAAGATATTGTTGTGCATTTTTTTTGCGACAAACTATGATGAAACGATCTATAATACTACAAGATATTGTTGTGCATTTTTTGCGACAAACTATGATGAGACGATCTATAATGTTACAAGATATTGTTGTGCATTACTTCGACAACCAATCAACATGTCTGCTACTTTTTGAGTTCATCTGTCTTCGCTTGGAGACTTCTTTTGTGCTTCTTTATTTCACTGATATCAAATTATTTTTTTTCTTTCTTTCTGTTCTTATCCTGTTTTTTGTTTTGTTTTGTTTTGTCTTTCGGATTTTGTGTTTTGTTTTCTTTTTTTGCTTTATGTCTTAAAAACATGCGCGTGCGCGCTAATACATGCTCGCTCAAGAGAGAGAGAGAGAGAGAGAGAGAGAGAGAGAGAGAGAGAGAGAGAGAGAGAGAGAGAGACAGTCAGACAGACAGACAGACAGACAGACAGAAACAGAAAAAAGTCTGTGTGTTTGGGGGGAGGGGGAAATTGACGTATATTTGTATCCCTTCAAACAAAGACACACACACACACACACACACACACACACACACACACACACACACACACACACACACACACATCTGACGCATAGGTGCTTACGCCACAATATATCGTAAATTGCGGTGACTCGTTTGTGCGCACACCACGTATTGTGGCATTTGGGACAAATGGCAACGATCCCTCTCAGGGATTCATCAGGTATTGACTCATTGCTGCATTTTGTGTGGGCGTCCCCTTTATTCGTTTCAATCTGCGGCAAATCGTAAAATTGTGACACTGCGTGATGTAACAGGAATGCAGAATGGGGTGTGGATTTGTTTTTGGCAAGAGCTGGGGGTACTTTTCTTTGGCTGGGAATTTGGTCTCTCAGACATAAAGCAATCTTTCAGCTGTCTGGCGCACTTTCTGCCGTGTGAACAGGTTTTAAAATCTGAGGAGTAGGGCGTGAACGGTGTTACTTTTCTCGGACACGTATTGCTGATTTTCTTGTCAGTGATTTATTCTGTTGTTGACAGAATGTTTAAGATCAGCACGAGGTCCGTGTGTGTGTGTGTGTGTGTGTGTGTGTGTGTGTGTGTGTGTGTGTGAGAGAGAGAGAGAGAGAGAGAGAGAGAGAGAGAGAGAGAGAGAGAGAGAGAGGGACAGACATACAGATAGATAGACAGATGGATAGACAAATGGACAGACAGAGAAAGAGACAGACCGAGGTGGTAGGGACAGACTGAAAAAGACATTTAAAATGCAACCAAGACTAATACGAAAACATAAACGAAAGAAAGGCAGATAAAAAGAAGAAATAAGGGCACAGTATTGGAACAGGCAACCCCTTAAAAGCATCACTGTGATCAATCAGCAGTCTGGCCTCTACCCTACAATGCCGTGTGCTTCCTGCCATCAGGCCGATCAGTGTGCCCACCTGGTCACGCCTCACTAGGGTCACGGGTCGGTACCGCCGACTACAGCTGCGGAAAACCACTTTATCAGTGACAGACTGTTATTGACGGGTCTATGAAAAACAATCCCATTTTCCATTGCATTCCTGCATGCTAGTTCGTTCAATCTAAGAGAACAATGCAGATGTGCGTCTGCTGTTTGGGAAGGGGGGGGGGGGGGGAGAGACAGAGAGAGAAAGAGAGAGAGAGAGAGAGAGAGAGAGAGAGAGAGAGAGACAGACAGACAGACACGACAGACAGACAACCAAACAAAAGAGACTGACAGACAGACAGACAGACAGATAGACTGAGAGATAGACTGATGAATGGACAGATCGATAGACCGACAGACAGACAGACACACACACATGCACAAACAGAGCAGGAGACTCTGAGAAGAGAGAGATCGACAGATGGACAAACAGGCAAACATAAAGATAGAGAGAGACACAGAGAGATGGTTTGGAAATGTGGAAAATTTTAAAAATGAAAAATGAGCATAAACGACAAAAAAAAGACTGAAAATGTAAATCCAGACCATGTTATTATATTATCATTATTACAATGAATACTTATATAGCGCCTATTCTCGGCTAGAGACCAAGCTCTAAGCGCTTTACAATACACACTCGTTTACACACGGGCTGCCTACCTGGGTAGTGCCGACTGAAGAGCTACCAGCTGGCGCTTCATTCAGTCGTTTCCCGTGTCATCCAGTCCATATCATTCAATATCGTTCACTCAGTTTCCTTACTTCCCTCCATTCTCTCAATCTCTCTCACGCAGGGTGCATGCTGTGTGTAACGTGTCATCCATACCAACAGCCAAACTGGCCTTCTCTTCCGAAAATTGGTGATGGGATTTTACGTGTGTGCAAGATGTTATGCGTGCGTTCACACACGGAACCTCGGTTTATAGTCTCATTCGAAGGACTGTATGGGGAATGGAGTCAGAACCAATGTAAACTCCGAGGGAAAAATCCCCCTGTACCGAAATTCGAACCCGTAACCTCAGGATCACGAGTCCAGCGCTCTACCAACTGAGCTATTCCGGCCCCATGTGAGAAGCAGCAGCATTCGAACCATCATCCTCTCCTCCGCCGCTCACACCAATCCATCTCCAGGCTTGGCCGCCGCCCCAACATCGTGCGTTTCTCATCAGATGCTCCGTACAGCAACCCCCTCCCCCCCCCCCCCTCCCGACCCTGAGTCCTGCTGACGATCGGCACGGTTGCAACAGGCTGCAGGGAAACCCCTTTCGTTCCGGCCAATAAACTGTCTGTGGAACGCTGCGCTCGGCAATTCTGGCCAAGTCCCTCCGTGATTCCGCCTGTCTTTAGTTGTAATCGTTCCCTCTTCTTTTTTCCCACCTTCTGTCTGTGGAGATTTCCGGATTGATCCTGATCCTTGTTTATGGTATGGCAGGTGCTGACATTGCTGTACAAAGTCAAGCCATGGTGAGTTTTTTCCCACTGGTGTGGGTTTGGCAGTTGACGATCTGGAGTGTGTCAGGGAATGTTACACTGGAGTCGTGGTCTGTTCCTGTTCCCCACTGCGCTCCTCATTTGTAGTAGCAAGTTTTATTTTACTGGGTTAATAGGTGTCCTTGCATTTTTGTGTGCTTTTGTATTAAGTGCGTTTGAGTTTTGAGCATGCGCGCGCGCGCGTGTATGTGTGTGTGTGTGTGTGTGTGTGTGTGTGTGTGTGTGTGTGTGTGTGTGTGTGTGTGTACAAGAGTGTATGTGTATGTGTGTGTATTTGTGTGTGTATGTATGTGTGTGTGCGTGCATGCGTGCTTATGTGTGAGTATGTGTGTGTGTGTATGTGTGTGTGTGTGTGTGTGTGTGTGTGTGTGCGTGCGCGCGCGCGCGCGCGTGCGTGCGTGCGTGCGTGTGTGTGTGTGCGAGAGAGAGAGAGAGAGAGAGACAGACAGAGACAGAGACAGAGAGACAGACAGACAGAGAGACACAGAGAGGGGTATATAAACTCCCCCAAACAAAAGAATAAAAAAAATAATAAAACACAGTAAACATCAATCTTAGAGTAAAAATGCGCAACCCAATTAATCTTTTTAAGTGGTTCACAGATTAAAGACTGCACATCAAAGAAAAAGAACACAGTGGGAAACATGATTCAAATTGCTGTCCGCACTTTTGAACAGCTGCAAAGCACGGCACCTGAAAGAGAAGCTCGATGCCTTTCACTTACGCTGCCTTAAAAAAGAACCTGGGCATACAGCGAAACGACTGCATCATCAATGAGGGAGTCATAGGAAAACTCTGGAATCAAAGTCCAGTATCCTCCTTCGTTTTGCAAAGGTGCTTAAAACTAGTTGGGCAATACAGCTTGTCTTCCCCTTATCGAAGAAGGCGAAGACGACGGTCAAAGTTGAACAGGCAGTAGACAGTATAGCATGACCCTGAATCATGCACAGGGACCGCAACATTGCAATGCCTGGAAAGGCGTACGGTCAGATTGGAAATGTACTTGACGGTGATGCTGTTGATTGTGATCGCATTGAATCCCCGCCGCGTTAAAAAGAATACAAACAAACAATGACACAAACATAGAACGGAAAAACCTAAGAGGTTATATCAGGTAAGAAAAACAAAGAAACACAAACAGAAGAACATAACAGCGATTAGAATCTGACAAGAACAGCAGCAGGGTCTACCAATCAATGCACACACAGCCTCACAGTTTACAACAGTGGATCATAGGAGGGGAGGGGGTTCCAGGGACTGGACCTCCCTGGTCCCTCTTCCCTCCTCTCCCCACCCACCCCCTCGCCACCTCCCGGTCCAAATGCAGCAGAAATCAGATAGTGGAAAAAGGTCA
>JADBJO010000089.1:967241-969741 GCA_016801955.1 Conus betulinus | reverse complement strand
GTGTGTGTGTGTGTGTGTGTGTGTGTGAGAGAGAGAGAGAGAGAGAGAGAGAGAGAGAGAGGATTATGTGAATCCCCCAAACAAAAGAATAAAAGAATTAAAACATGACTAATCTCTAATCTTAAAAGCACAACCCGTTTAACTTCTTTAAAGGCAGGCAAATCAAAAACTGCAGATCAACAAATTGAACAAAGTGGGAATTGATTAAAATTACTGTCAGCACTACTGAACAGCCGCAAAGCATGCAGCATGAAAGCTACATAAGAGAAAAGCTTGATGCCTTTCACTTAAACTGCCTTCAAAAAGACCCTGGGTGTAAAACGAAGCGATGACATCATAAATGAGGAAGTCATCAGACAGCACTGGGAATCAAAGTCCAGCATCCTCTTTCATATGCAAGGACGTGTAAACTAAATGGGCGATGCGGCTTGTCTTCCCCTGGCAGATCAATGGTACTGGCGGACACCTTGTCGAAGAAGGCGAGGAGAAGGATCAAAGATGAACAGGCAGTAGACCGTACAGCATGACCTCTAAATCATGCACAGGGACTGAACACTGCAATGCCTGGAAAGGCATACAATCTGATCGGAAATGAACTTGACAGTGATGCTGTTGATTGTGAACGCATTGAATCTGTGCCACGTTAAAAAAAAAAGACATATAAGCAAAACAATTAAACAAACGTAATACGGAAAAACCTATCAGGTGGTATCAGGTAAGAAAAAAAGAAACAAACAGAAGAAAACAAAACAATATTAGAATCTGACAAGAACTGCACCTGGTTCTACCGATCAATGCACACACAGCCTCAACGGTTACAACAGCGGATCATCGAAGGGGTGGGGCTGGGGGTTTCAGGGCTTCTGAACCTCCCTGATCCCTCTCTCTCTCCTCTCCCTACCTCCCTCTTGCCGGTTCCTGGTCCTACTGTGGCAAAAGCCAAATACTGGAAAAAGCTAACTCCAGGAAACAAATGTCACAAGAAAAGTGAGTCATCTAAACATGCGTGGTCTGTGCACGAAGACACTTTTACTGCTCCTTAAACAACTATAAACTGTCAATGTATTGTCTGCTATATCTACCTTTTATGCATCTTCCCCTGCCTCTCCAGACCCTCCTCCCACCCCTTCCTTCCCACCACATCTCCTGGTCCAAATCCGAAAAGAAAACCCAACCCTAAATATCTGTGAGAGAGTATCAAGGAAAAAAAAAGGAACGAAAAGAAAAAAAAAAACTCTTGGAAACACAGATTTCTGAAGAGTGCAGGTCATTTGCTAAACCAGCATAAATCGAAGCTTTAGGCCTACCCACTCTTCCTTCCCACCCCGCACACGTGCACTCATCCCCCCCCCCCCCCCCCAACCCCTCTCTACCTTATCCCATATCCTTCCATAACTTTATGGTGGTGAAACTGCAAGAGATCAAGTTGTGACTGTTACCACCACACATCCCATCTCCTTCCTCTTCTTCTCTGCCCAAACCCTCCCTCATATTTTCCTTTGCTTAAATGTTTCAGCCACTATGAACGTATTTTTAAAAAAGCGCACACGGACACACATATACATACAGACAGGCAGATAGACAAACTGGCAGACAATGATACACAAATACACCCACACAAACGCACAAACACTTGCACACACACACACACACCACACACACACACACACACACACACACACACACACACACACACACACACACTCTCTCTCTCTCTCTCAAATCACACACACACACACACACACACACACACACACACACACACACACACACACACACACACACACACATTACACACACTTACAGGATCTCAGATCAAACTTAAGTCGTTCTGAAATTTAACCCAATTAAATTCTAGAACCAAATAAATTCTAGATAATCAAACAATCATCTGGAAATAAGTTTTTACCCCCTCCCTCCTCCCCCCCCCCCCAACCGTCTCTCTCTCATCATTCATTCATTCTCTCTCTTACCCAATTCCTTTCTCACTTTCTTGCTGTCGTTTTTTCTGGGTTGCCTGAATTTTCTACCACCCCCACTCCCCTATTTCTCGTTGACCCCTACTCTATTAACATACACATACATATACTGTACATCCCTTCGTCGATCCGAGTACGATGAACGGTGAACAATTGTTTTTAAATAGTGAAACAGCCACAAACACTCATCCTACAGTCATCAAATCGCTGGCAACATGACAAATGTTTCCGGCAACAGGTTGTCAAAACATCACGAACTGGGTCTGTGCTTCACACTGAAAACAGGCTGCAGGCAGTGGAATCTGAGACTGATCAGGACTTGATACACCTCAGAATGTCCAAATCCCACGATTTGTCCAAATGTGTTAAAACATGGCCAAACCCTTCACTCCTGCCCTCACCCATCCCAAGGTAAGTCGTTATTGAGACATTATGTGTGGAGCGCCCCATCCCCCACTCTTCTGAATCCCCACACAGTGTATTGCAGCTGACAACAAACCGTGTCGAGACGATCCACATTC
>JADBJO010000089.1:957241-964741 GCA_016801955.1 Conus betulinus | reverse complement strand
ATGCCCGTACAGCAACCCCCTCCCCCCCCCCCCCTCATCCCCACCCTGAGTCCTGCTGACGATCGGCACGGTTGCAACAGGCTGCAGGGAAAAACCCTTTTCGTTCCGGCCAATAAACTGTCTGCAGAACGCTGCCGCTCGGCAAATCTGGCCAGTCCCTCCGTGATTCCGCCTGTCTTTAGTTGTCACCGTTCCCTCTTCTTCCCCCCCACCTTCGGTCTGTGGAGATTTCCGGATTGATCCTGATCCTTGTTTATGGTATGGCAGGTGCTGACATTGCTGTACAAAGTCAAACCATGGTGAGTTTTTCCCACTGGTGTGGGTTTCGCACAGTTGACGATCTGAAGTGTTGTCAGGGAATGTTACACTGGCGTCGTGGTCTGTTCCTGTTCCCCACTGCGCTCCTCATTTGTAGTATCAAATTTCATTTTACTGGGTTAATAGGTGTCCTTGCATTTTTGTGCTTATGTATGAAAGCGTTGGAGATTTGAGTGTGTGTGTGTGTGTGTGTGTGTGTGTGTGTGTGTGTGTGTGTGTGTGTGTGTGTGTGTGTGTGTGTGTGTGTGTGTGTGTGTGTGTGTGTGTGTGTGTGTGTGTGTGTGTGATGTGCATGTGTGTGTGTGTGTGTGTGTGTATATGTGGTGTGTGTGTGTATGTGCGTGTGTGTGTATGTGTGAGTGTAGAGAGAGAGAGAGAGAGAGAGAGAGAGAGAGAGAGAGAGAGAGAGAGAGAGAGAGGTGTTTATCTAAATTCCTGAAAACAAAAGAAAAAAAAAAAGAACACGGCTAATATCTAATCTTAAAGTTAAAAGCACAACCCATTTACCCTTTTTTTCCAGGGTTTGGCAGATTAAAACCTGCAGATGAAGAAATGGAACAGAGCGGGAAAACATGATTTAAATGTACGGTCAGCACGATAGAACAGCTGCAAAGCATGGCATCTAAAAGCTACCCAAGCCAGACACTTAATGCCTCTCACTCAAACTGCCTTCAAAAATATCCTGCGCGTAAAGTAAAGCGACAGCATCATTCACGAGGAGGGCATTAGAAAGCACTGGCATCAAAGCCCAGTACCCTCCTTTGTATGCAAAGGCGCTTGAACTAGCTGGGCCATGCAGCTTGTCTTCCCTTGGCAAAGCAAGCACTTTGGTGAACACCTTATCGAAGAAGGCGAAGAAGATGATCAAAGATGAACAGGCAGTAGACCGTATAGCATGACCTCTTACTCATGCACAGGGACCAGAACACTGCACTGCCAGAAATGCTGTACAATCAGATTGGAAATGTACTTGACAGTGATGCTGTTGATTGCGAACGCATTGAATCTCTGCCACGTTAAAAAAAACAACAAGCAAACAATCAAATAAACATAAAACGGAAAAACCCAACAGGTGATATCAGGTAAGAAAAACAAAGAAACAACAGAAAAGAATTAAACAGTGATTAGAATCTGACAAGAACAGCAGCTGGGTCTACTAATCATGCACACACGGCCTCACAGGTTACAACAGCTGAGTATGGGACGGATGGGGGTGAGGGTTCTAGGGGTTCCAGACTTCCCTGGTCCCTCTTCCCTCCTCTCCCCACCTCCTCCTGCTCGCCACTTCTCTGTCCAGTTGCAGCAAAAATCAGATACTGGAGAACGGCCATTCTGTGAAACCAATGTCATATAAAGCAAGTTATTTAAGGATGTGCGCGGACTATGCACAAAGACCCCTTTCCTGCTCCTTAAACAACTGTTATCTTCCGTGCATTATCTACCATGCTCCATCTTTTATACATTCTCTCCCCTCCCCCTCTCCCAACTCCCTCTCCCGTCCCTTCTCTCACGCCACATCACTCAGTCCAAATCCGAAAAGAAAACCTAACCCTCAACATCTTTCCGAGAGCATCCAGGAAAAACAAACAAAAAAAAAAAAAAAAAGAAAAAAAAAAAAAGAAAAAAAAAAAGAGAAAAAAAGAGAAAAATGCTCTTGGAAACACGTCATCAGCAAAAATATTGCAAACAATAATTGTGGATGATGTACACATGGCCCCTACCCGGTTCAACAGATTTCTGAGGAGTGCAGTTCATTTGCCGAACCAAAATAAGTCGTCCGTCTCGCCAAACCGCCCCTTTCACGCACATACATCCCCAACGCCCCTTCTACCTCATCCTAAGTCCTTCCATAACTAAATGGTGACTGAAATTTCATTTTCAACTGTAAGAGATTAATTTGTGACCGTTTCCCCTTACCTCCATCCCCTCCGTCTTCCTCACCCACCCTCCCCCGGATTTTCCTTCGCGTAAACATTTTTTACATTTTGGTCACTATGGACCTCTTAAAAAGAAAGAAAGAAAAAGGAAAAGACAATGCATCATCCCCACCCCCACCCCTATCTGTGTGGAAACAATCCATCCCTGGCGCATACCCTCCACGCACCACTCACAGCCTGATCACCCCCCCCCCCCCCCTCCCCCCCCTATACATTTCTGCAGAAAGTTACCTCAGAGACCACTTGCCTTTAACATGCTGGCTCCCCCCACTCCATCCCACCAAGCTCCATCCCCCCCCCCCCCCCCCCCCCCCGCCTGCCCTCGATTCTTCATTGCCGTCACAACAACTCGAGTTGGACTGGTGCCCACTCTTCAATCCATCCATGGCTGGGCGACTTCGTTCCCACGAGATTTTACCGTCTGGAAGCAAAAACAGACCTCGGCTTCAAATCGACACCCTTACCGTTCTCATTTCCACCCCGCCCCCTCCCCCCCTCTCTCCCCCCCCCCCCCCCCCCCCCCTTGGCTCGCATAACCCCTCCCCATCAACCTCCGCCGTCTTCCTTTCCCACAGCTTCGCCTACGTCACACTCCAACAGGTAAACACCACTCCCTGTGGCTGCCAATCACCAATCGCTGTAATGTTTGCAGGACAGTACGCAGCGAATCGAACACTTCGATGTAGACACATCGTAATTAAAGACACACAAGAGAGATGAAATCAAAGGTTTGGACAGTTGTCTCTAATTCAATTCCGTTTTCAGGTTTGTAGTTCATCAGCTTCAGTTAAAAAGATTAATGTTATCATTTAGGACTACCTATAAGAAGAATTTTTTTTTTTTTTTTTTTTTTTATCTGATGTGCTGCTCGTATTTCCAGCATACATATTGCACCCCTCACTCCTCATCCCCAACGCACCATAAACAGAACCATGCTCTGATTGGTAGGGGTGTTCGCGGTGTTTTCGCATCCCAGTCGGCAAACACACCAGATCAAAGTGAGTTACCTTCAAGCAAGAAGCAAACGATCGTTGCATCAGCCACTGGAGACGGAGTGCATGCAAAACGATATCAAAAAAGAAAGCGACAAAAGGCTGATGATACAGAGAGGCTGAGGTTGGGGAAGGGAGTGAGGGACATAGGAAAGGGAGGCTGACGAGACACTGGGTACAAAGGCAGGATGGAAAGGGTTGAGTCTTGGACAATGTTCAAGAGAAGGCAGGATCAGGCGATTTCAGACTCCGCAACGACCCGATCTCAACAGCAGACACGTTCAACTTGGCCCTTTCCCACTGCCGTATCATTTTTTTTTTTTTTACATGGATGAACATAAGAGAAAAGAAAAAGAACATTTTTTTTTTTGCTTTCAGCTGAAGCGAAAAGCCGAGATACCTGTCAGCAGCGATCTTAGAGTTGCTCTATGACTTCCATTTCATACTTTTCGCCACAAGGGCTGTGCTGGCAGTTTGAACATGGCATGAGAAACGACCTTGATCCGACCTTTCATCAACCGCATAGAACATTCAAGAGGGAAGGACGAAAACTGCTGTCAGTCTTAGCTGACTCAAAAGAAATTTAAAAGAGAACACGAGATGAGCGAAGAACTGGAAAAAAAACGCGGGGGCTTTGGATCACGAACAAAACGAATACATGAAGCGAATAAGAGCAAGTACTCCATATTAGTCTACAACTGCCACACTACACACAAATACACTTATATTCTAACTTAAATTTACGCTGTGACTGAAACCAAAATACAATCCGTACAGATAGGCCAAGAACGAAAATACAATGCAATGTGCACTGGTCGAGAACGGAAATACAACGCAAGTGCACTGAAAGTAATGTTGGTCAATAACGAAAATATAAGCCGGCATGCATTAACAGTAACGTTGGTCCAGAATGAAAATATAACACACTGTGCATTAAGTAACGTTGGTCCAGAATGAAAATATAACACACTGTGCATTAAGTAACGTTGGTCGAGAACGAAAATAGGAGGCCTTGTGCATGAAGTAAGGGTACTGTGGCATGAGAACACCTCCTACCGTTTCTTCCGGTTCACAGCTCTAAAAGACTTGAGCTTAATTTCCAACATCAGTTGACGATAACCACGTTCGTTATTTTCAGCATTCTATGTTCACGCTTATCCATTTGTGGAAATTTGGTCCAGTTCAGTTGCGTTTTTTCCCCTAACTCCACTCCCTTCAATGGCAGCGATTGATTTATCTTCCCGTTTGATGGCCCAGTGCTTACAACAAAAGCGATGATTATTTTAAAATGGTCGTTAGAAACCAATCTTTCACCATGGCTTCCTCTGCGTAGCCAAAACCACATGGAAATCTTTTTTTTTTTCTTCTTCTTCTTGAATCCTCTTGATCTGGATTTTCGAAGCCATCCACCTCTCTTCGTTTTGGGAAAAAAAAAAATTGGACTGATAAGTGTAAGTTCCCGTTCGTGTTGGTGCCACGCAGTCTGACATCCAGAAGTTGGGAGTACTCCAGGAGACCACCCTTTCTCCTGCTGTCTGTAGCGTCAAAACTGCAAATTCTGTAAACCAGGGTTCCGAGTCCCCGCTATTTGTTGACCACTTTGCTTTAGGCGGTTGGAGCCACCAGTCCCATGGTATAACGCCAATTCTGTGCGGAAAAAAATCCGACAGTGGGCCGAGGAAATTATTTGTTAAACCTTATCAGTTACCCAGTATATCCACTCCCACAGCTTTTGACATAGTTTACTAACCCTGAAATTCGCATGACTAAATCAACCATTCCAGCTGTGAAAGAAGCCAAATTTCTGGGGGTTAGTTTCAATCAAAGACTCAGCTTTAAACGTTACATAAAGCATCCACAATTTTGTTTGTCAGAAAGAAAGGAACGTTCTCCGGGTCGTGACGCACAGGGGTTGGAGTGCCGATACGGACATGCTAAATGCTTCTCCGTCTTTACAGGCCACCGATTCACTCCAAACTGGACTACGAGCATGTGGTGTATGACTGTACATGACCTTCCTTATCCAAAACTCTGGATCCAGTACACACCAAGGCCTTCGACTGTGTGTGTGTGCGTGTTCCGCATCATTCTCTCGGGAAACTTTCCTCTCCAACCGTCGATTGGAACATATATTCTGAATGGTTGTTCGAATCTCTTCTCTGAAAAATCTCGTGACCGTGCCTTTCACCTGAAATTTCAAAAGAAATCTGAAACGAACCCCATTTCCATTCCATCCTTAGGAATGCGTATTCTTCCCCATTTTAACAACGCAGACACTGATCCTTTGAGTCGTTTGTAATTTGCCCAAATTTCCAGATACTCCACTCTGGACTTTCCACACGTCGGAGATCCGTTTTGATGTCGCCCATATAGCAAAATTAATAAGAAACTATAGGGAGAGCTTGAAAGCAGGTCTTCAGAGAAGCAGAGTGTTGTCTTATCCACATAGCTGTCGGACACCTGTTCCAAGTTGGGAAATATAAGACTGACGAAGTTCACTTTTGTTTCCTCCTCGATCAGTTCCAGCTGGAACTCTCTTCAGCTGCCTCTGTCGTTGCCTAAGGGTTCGAGTCCTCCTCTCGCCAGAAATCCCAAGCTGCTTCATGAAAACACCGGCTGATGAGCTTGCCCCTTTGTTCGTAGCTCTAGCGTGGGGACTATGGCTTGAGAGCTTCATTCCCTCAAACTGCTGGCCAGACTGACGTGTTCTGCAGTCTTGTCAATGTGAATTTGCTCCATTCAGCTTTCACAAGGGCGCGGTCTACTGGCATTTCCGGCGTACAAGACATTTTTTTTTTTTGGGCCGAACTTCGCCCTAAGTTTCCATCATGTGAAAGAACGTTTAGTGATGGTTTGTTCGTCCTAAGTGTCCATCCTGTGAAAGAACCTTTAGTCATGGTTTTGTTCGTCCTAAGTGTCCATCCTGTGAAAGAACCTTTAGTGATGGTTTGCAATCGTGAGGAAGTTTAGTGATGATCTCGCTTCTCGCTTCTGCTGCTCACCCGCTCCCTCTGACGAAAATGTTTAAACATTTCATCACATAGTTCAATTTTCACTGCTGAGCTAACAGTGTCGGCCATGGCACTCGAAATGGTCTCTAGATCTAAAGATAAAGACTTTCTCACTCTCTCTAAATCCGTTTCTAACTTGAACTGGAGGTCCTTGCTGGCAGACACCGCAAACATCCCCCAGTCCTGATTGTTGCTGAACCGTACACGTCTGCAATCTGATGTATGGAACAATAGTTTTTGCTTTGGCCCCGTGTCATGTCGGCATTCGAGCAATGCAGTAGTTGATTAACTTGCCATTCGAGCAATGCATGTTGATTAAACTTGCCAAGCAGATTAAAAAAAAAAAACTGTGCTCATTCTGAGAATCTCTATCACTCACACCGATCCGACACCCAAAGTTCAGACTTGTATCAAGGACCTCTGGCATGAGGACGGGAACTCGCAGACGGGTAAGAAAGTGCAATCCGGCCAAATCTTAAAATGTTGTAGCGATTACACACGTGCCACTGTTTTTTTCACTCGTCTCTTTTACTAGGTGAAGAAGAAGTTGTGTGGTGCATTCCATGTGATGTATCACTCACTACATAACGTGTTCCTAAAGACTTGTGGGGCTGAATAATGTCAGACATGAACACTATACAGCAGAGTTCATGAAAATCGTATTCAGTGATCCTCCACCAAATTTTTTGTTTTGACTTCACATAGAATTAAGTTTTCTTTCATCTATCTCAGGTTTCATGAAAGAAATATTTGCATGCAATTTCCGCGAGCTTAAGGAATCTGGTCAACTGATTTTGTTTTCAAACATCTATGTAAGGAATCGACTTTGACCAGGTGACAGCCCTGATGTGTCCCCAGCCCTCGCTCCTGTTTCAAACAACTACAGTTTGCTTTCGGGGTGCACGTGTTCACGTAGCTTTAACATGCCAAGCCCTGACTAGGAGCACTGAAATATTGGCCAGTGTCTCTCTCAGAGCAATATAAAAAAAGTGGGGGGATGGATTGGGAGTAATGTGGAAAACAAAGAAAAAGATGGAAAGGTGGGGGAAAAGCAGAGAAAGAAAGAGAAACAAAAGCTTACTGAGGTACAAGATTCCTTGTCTTTCCCGAGGAATAACAGCTCAGAGAGAGAGAGAGAGAGAGAGAGAGAGAGAGAGAGAGAGAGAGAGAGAGAGAGAGACAGAGAGAGACAGAGAGAGACAGAGAGACAGAGACAGAGACAGAGAGACACAGAGAGAGAGA
>JADBJO010000089.1:949741-954741 GCA_016801955.1 Conus betulinus | reverse complement strand
ATGGGGATATATCTCACAGGAAATTTATGCTAATATATGAGTGTGAACACCTTCACAAAACGAACACACACACACACACACACACACACACACACACACACACACACACACCTTTCTCCTCAGGGGTTCCAACAATTACTGACGCCTAATTTCACACCGGTAGTGATTATGAATCGCTTCATTGGCAGTCAATGTTCTCGCTCTCAAACAACAACAACAAACTCCTAACCGCAACATTGCAGTACCCCTCCCCCAACACCCTCCCTACCCCCCCCCCCCCCCCCCCCCCCCCCCCCCGAAGTTCGCTTCTCCCCACCCCCTATCCACTTGACCTCATTCTGGGGCCGTTGCCAAGCGCTGCGCACGCGCAGGTCGCCGCGTGCACCTGTCTAGACAGCCCTGAAATAACGACCCGTATCAGCACGGTGCCTCATCGATCGCCCCCCAGTCTGGACGCAATGGGCCGTGCCAGTTTTTCCCCTGCACTATTCCGGTCAGAGGAGCCAGTCTCTCTGTCCCCCCTTCCCCCCACCTCCCCTGTAACTTCCTCCCCCCCCCCCCCCCCCCCCACCTGCCAACCAACCCTCCCTCCGCCCTCCCCTATATCCGGCGTTGAGAACGTGGTTCACGCTCCATCGCCCCAGACAAAAGAGAGGGGTAAGGTGAAGGGAGGGGGGGTGAGGGAGTGGGGGGGGGGGGGGGGGGGTTGTTGAGTGATTCTGGCACCTTGATGGACGCGTCGGCTGTTGTGTTTTTTTTTTTTTTTCTGACATCATCCCTCGGATCGGGTTGCAAACGAGTTTGGATGGGAGGGAGAGAGCGGGCGGTAGGGGAGGAGGGGGTTATTGTTTTGGCTTTGATCAGTTCAAGATCAATTGGCGCGAGTCGTGCGAGATGTAAAACGAAGTGAAGAAAGAACGATGGAGGAATGGAAAAGAGGAAAAGAGAAGTAAAACAAAGAGAGGCAGACAAACAGACACGCAGCTCAAAGACAGATTGAGAGACAGAGAGAAAGGGACACACAGACAAGCAGGCAGGCAGGCAGACAGACAGACAGACAGACAGAGAGAGATTGAGAGAGACAGACAAACGGACAGACACAGACAGGCAGAGACAAATAGAGAGAGAGAGAGAGAGAGAGAGAGAGAGAGAGAGAGAGAGAGAGAGGGAGAGAGAGAGAGAGGAGAGAGAGAGAGAGAGAGGGGGCGGACTGGTTGGTTGACTGATTGACTAGTCTACAATCTTCAATTTAAAGAGTAACAGATAAGCAAGGAGATACTTCTTTTTGTCTGGCCCTTGTTCCTTCATGAGTAAAGATTATAACAAGAACAATGATAACTCATATCAGCATGAAAGAAAATATACAAGACTCTAAAACTGTCTGTCAAATACACACACACACACACACACACACACACACACACACACACACACACACACACACACACACCACACCACACCACAACCACACCGCACACACGTACATACACATACATCGTCTAATATCACGATTAGTGGAAAGACGTTAAATAAATGACACACACACACACACACACACACACACACACACACACACACACACACACACACACACACACCACACACACACACACACACACGCGCGCGCGCGCACGCACACACAACACACACACACGCACACACACCACACACACACACACACACACACACACACACACACACACACACTCCACACCACACCACACACACGTAAAAACACATACACACTCACACGCGACGTAGTATATATATGATATTCCTATGTGAAAAGAGGATATAAGAAGCCGACGAGAGGAGCGAGGAAGAGAGAGAGAGGAGGGAGGGGAGGAGGAGAGAGAGAGAGCGAGGGGAGAAGGGGAGAGAAGCGAGGAGGAAGGGAGGAGAGGGAGATACGACAGAGGAGGAGGAGAGAGAGAGAGAGAAGGAGAGGAGAAGAGTGAAGAGAGGAGAGAGGCGAGAGAAGGGGCGTGAAGACTGGGGGGATGACGAGAGAGAGTGTGGAGAGAGAGGAGAGGAGAGAGCGAGAGCCGGAGGGAGAGAGAGAGAGAGAGGAGAGCGAGAGAGAGAGAGAGTATGTGCGGAGAGGAGAGAAGAGAGCGCGAGGGGAGGGAGGAGGAGGAGAGGATGCGAGAGAGAGGGGAGAGAGATGAGAGCGGAGAGACCCGACGAGAGAGATAGTTGGAACGGGAGAGGAGAGAGAGACGTGGAGAAGAGAGAGGGGAGAGGAGTGGGGAGCGGAGGGGAGAGAGAGAGAGGAGGAGAGATGAGAGGAGAGAGAGAGCGAGAGGGGAGCCGGAGAGAGAAAGAGGATTGAGTTGAGAGATAGAGCGAAGAGGACGAATGGGAGGGTCAGCGAGTGAGGAGAGGGAGAGGGGAGAGAGAGAGGTGACAGAGAGAAAGAGGAGGAGAGGAGGGCGCGGGAGAGAGGAGAAGAGGGAGAGAGAGAGAGGAGGGAGAGAGAGATGGAGGAGAGCGAGAGAGAGTGAGTGATGGAGGAGAGGGCGCAGATCGCTGGTAGATGAAGAGGAGCGGGATGAGAGAGAGAGAGGAGCGGAGAGGCTGAGGGAGAGAGAGGAGAGAGGAGGAGAGAGAGAGAGGAGCAGAGAGAGAGAGGGAGAGAGAGAGAGAGAGAAAGAGAGGAGAGAGAGACGGAGAAGAGAGGAGTAGGAGGAGAGGAGGGAGGAGAGGGAGAGAGAGGTGAGAGAGAGAGCAGGAGAGAGAGAGGAGAAGATAGAGAGAGTACAGGAGAGAGGGGAGAGTAGATGAGAGAGGGAGAGCGGTGAGGGAAGCGAGGGAGTGAGGAGAGAGAGGGAGAGAGAGAGAGATGGAGGAGAGGAGAGAGGGAGAGAGAGGTGGGGTAGAGGCGAGAGAGGGAGCAGAGGAGGAGTGAGGACGGAGGAGGAGAGAGAGAGGCGCGAAGAGGTTGAGGGCGGATATCAAGAGGAGGAGAGGGGTTCAAGAAGAAATTAGAGAGGGAGGCGGAGAAGAGAGATGAGGGTGGAGATGAGAGAAGGAGGGAGAGAGGGAGCGGAGAGGGAGAGGTGAGCGAGGAGACGAGAGCATGGAGGGGTATGTGAAGAGAGAGAGAGAGGGACGAGACAGACTGGAGAGAGAGGGCGTGAGGAGAGAGGAAGAAGAGAGAGGGGAGTGAGAGGAGAGCCGAGCGGGGAGACGACAGACTTGATTTCTTGGACACCCATCATCAACAGCAAATGTTGTTCTACCTCCTTGTTCACGAACTTATGGGGTCTTCCACAATCAGCGACCCCCTTGTCCCCCACTCCGATCTTGGAAAGAGAATATAAAAAAAGCGTTACCCCCAAAAATAGTTATTTTTAGCAAAAGCCGGACGGAGGTACAAGAGTTGTGGTGAGCGATTCACCAATGCAGCACGTTTAAGTACACAAGCATATCCTTGTTCAGAAGCGAGAGAGATTTTCAAGGCAATGACAAAACAGGTGATACTGTTGTGGGGCGGAGAGAAGAGAGAGAGAGAGAGAGAGAGGAGAGAGAGAGAGAGAGAGAGAGATTCAAACATGCGTTAATGAATCTTAAATAAATGTCAGCGAAACCGCCCAGAGAGAACGTGGACAAACGAGTCACAAGACAAATCCCACAACGCGTTTCGACCTCTTAGAGTTCTTCAGGGCAACAAACATGAAACACAAATAACGAAAATGCACTTAGCTTTGATCGCTTCGTGTTTCAGCGCAAGAAAGAAGGCGTTGAATGAAAACGAGGCTGTTGGAAGGGACAAAATAATGTGCGAGTCAAAGTCGTAATGATGATAATAATATTATGGTAGGAATACTAATAATAGTAGTCAAAATCTTATATATATATATATAAAAAGAGAGACAAGATTACTACCAGTCCTGGTGTCAATAAGTAGGTATGGGAGAAAGGAGAGTGGGTTAGAGAATTCTTAAAACAGCAGGGTTGCCGTGGCAACAGTCCCGGAGGCTAAGGCGATGGTGTGTCAATGCTACAGGTGGTAGTATCAATACTAGCAATATTATTACTGAATGGTACTACTAACAACGATAGTGAAAGTTAGGTAATAAAAGCACGATACAGAAATAAATTTAGAATATACTTTTTTTTATAATAATCAAAAAAAATAAATAAATGAAACATGAAAAAAAAGAAAGAAATTGAATAAAAATAATGATAATAAATGCATTAAAAAAATGAAAATAATAATAATAATGAAAATAATGGTAATAGAATAAATAGATGAACATTAAAAAAAAAAAATAATAACAATGTTAATTTATGGTTTAAAGGTATTAATTCTGATAGTAAGGAGGGAAACAAACAAATAAACAAAAACAACGACAACAAACCAAGGGGGAGGAGAAAGAGGGGAGGACAGGAAGAACAGAAAGGAAACAGAAGATATAAGTTATGGGAAGGATGGAATCCAATAGGTATATGAATAATACAGTAAATAGTTTTGTTAATAATTGTGATTGTAACTCTACAGTAATGGTGGTGATGCAGTAGGAGGCTAGAAAAGTGGTAAGCTGAAATGTTAGAAATATTTTAAAGAATAATGATTACATTAATGAAAGTAGTAAATACGTCATTTGTAATACTAGTTATGAAGTTGTAAGAAAAGGTATACTGATTAGATAAACAAATAAGTAAAAATTTAATTTAAATATCTTTTAAAATAGTTGGCATATATATACATACACACACACACACACACACACACACACACACACACCACACACACACACAATATATATATATTATATATATATATATATATATATATATATTTATACATACATACATACATACATACATACACATACATATATATACATACCATACGACACAGCAACCAAGGGGAGGAGAGAGAGGGGAGGACAGGAAGAACAGAAAGGAAACAGAAGATGTAAGTTATGGGAAGGATGTGTGCGTGTGTGTGTGCGTGCGCGCGCGCGCGCGCGGACACACACACACACACACAC
>JADBJO010000089.1:942241-944741 GCA_016801955.1 Conus betulinus | reverse complement strand
AGTGTCGCGCACACAGCAAGTGCAGGACAACGGTTACTGAACAGGCAGGACGCAGGGTAAGTAAACACGGGGCGGGGCACTGTCTGAACAGTCACCGTGCCAATCTTTTACGTCGGTTCATTCTTTGTCCGCTCTCTCTGCCTCTGTGTGTGTGTGTGTGTGTGTGTGTGTGTGTGTGTGTGTGTGAAAAAAGGTAACATGGCGGAAGTGTATTGCGCACACACAGTCGTAGTGTCATGAAAATACAGCAGTCAGATTTCCACAACAAACCCCCCCCCCCCCCCCCCCCCCCCCCCCCCCCCCTTCTTTAATTTCATTCATTTTTTTTCCCTTCCGGCCCGCTAGCTTGTATCCAGAATCATCGAGTGCGCTACATGCAGACTCAGACTGGAAGGGTGGAACCACAAGGTCTAATTTCATCCACGTAATTGGACGAGTCTCTGATACTGGAGTTCAAAATCTCTCTACAAACACTGCAGGTATGTGTATCTTTCGGACCTGGTCGACATGTGGGATACTATTAACAAAGGAACCGAAAAGAATGCATTCATGCCGTGTTTTCCCATACCAGTATGGCACCACGTGAAGTACCTTCGTCACCCTAAATGGTCACTAAAACATGTTACAGGTTAACCATGCCGGACTGATGTTCCCTGATTACCAGTGCCTAGGAGTAGTTCCTGTCTGTCTTCCATGCCGGTTAATTCATGACAAGCGTTGCATGCTGAGTACTGAGACGAAGTGGCAGTCTCCGGTGGGGGACATTCACACATGCTTTCAGTGTAAACACACAACTACTGTTGCCAGTGGGGTTGCTTACTTTGTGATGTCCCCTGTACGTTGAATCAGAACAGGTAACACTGAACATCCAGGTAACGAGTCAGCAGACTCGCCGTGTCTCCTCTCGTGGGCTGCCTATTGGCCACCTGATTTTAATAGCTTTTAGGTAAAGTGAATGCGGCTGTTGTGTAAGTGTGTGTTGAGGGGTGGGTGGAAATAAGCTGCCACTGAGAGCACACACACACAGGCACGCGCGCACACACACACACACACACACACACACACACACACACACACACACACACACACACACACGCATACACACATACACACACACACACACACACACACACACACACACACACACACATGCACTGGCGCACACATACATAGGCAGAGGTGCACTTATGCATGCATGCACGCGCACGTACACACACACACACACACACACACACACACTGCGTGGACTGTCATCCACACAATATAAGCTCTCGTAGCTCCAGCCAGCACTGCATTCAACAGGGCCTGAGCCAGCTGTAGAAGAAAAGTACGAATACAAGGATCACCCCGTTTCGCCCGGCCCTTTGTTCTCGTGTTCTCTTCCCGGAGCTCGAACCCACCCCCCCCCCCCCCCCCCCCCCCCCCCGAGTTATGTTCATCCAAGCGTTCGCTCACTGCAGAAAGCAAGGTGGAGTCGTGGGAAGACGGAGGCACTGACAAACGATTTCATGCTTAGACGAAACGTGATGTTGCGAAACGTGACTGGGTGGAACGTGACTGCGCGAAACGTGACCGAGTGAAACGTCATTGAGTGAAACGTCATTGCGCGAAACGTGATTGAGTGGAACGTGATTGCGCGAAACGTGACCGAGTGACACGTCATTGAGTGAAACGTCATTGTGCGAAACATGACCGACTGGAACGTGACTGCGCGAAACGTGACCGAGTGAAACGTCAGTGAGTGAAACGTCATTGTGCGAAACGTGACTGAGTGAAACGTGATGGCGCGAAAGGCGAGTGAGTGAAACGTGATTGCACGAAATGTCATTGAGTGAAATGTAATTGCACGAAAAAATGCTTGACCGGAACACGGAACATCGTTGTACAGAACATACTGACCGCAGTCTGATGGAGGCCAAGGATGGAGTATAAGTGTATAGCCTCGCTTTCCCACCATTCTCCTTGAACGGAGTGTCGTTCGCTCACGCTGCCCCCTTATCGCCTCCGGGCACCACAGTTACTGAACGCCACGTGACACTTGTTCAGATGGCTAGGCTGTCCGCTTTGGTAACTTCATGAGCAGACCTGTTTTTTCTGCTACCAGCGAGGGCGGCCCACTGTCTGCAGGTAGCATTTGCCTGCATGTGAACCACCGTGTGTGTGTGCTTCAAACTTGACAGTGTGACACTATATCAGCAGTAAAGTGTGGCGCACACACAGCCAACCCATAAACAGGAGGCAGGCACACAGAGTCAATCACATGAGCAGGAAGTGGTAAGGTAAGTTATGTTGTTTATTGCCCAGCTGACCGCAAAGGGTGAAACGTCATCGAAGGGCTGTCGCCGAGTTGAAGTCAGCCCACAAGTCTAAGGGGGAAAAACCCTCATTCATAGAACTCTTTACAACAGAAAGTGGCGAATGTCTCCAGTGTGTGCGATGAAACGCTAACTTGCTCAGAGAACGATCCTCATCTTCACTCCTCCGTCCAACCACCCCTTCT
>JADBJO010000089.1:929741-932241 GCA_016801955.1 Conus betulinus | reverse complement strand
GTTTAATTTATTCTGATGCGCTGGAAAACAAATGACAAGATGGCGACCATTTGTAATACGAAGCCATTTGGCAGGCCTGTCTATACCATTTGACCCTGCTTCCGTTCTTCGAGGTCGACTGGTTGATACAATTTGGATTGAAATAACAAATGGATAAATACTCATGTAACATTATGAGCTTAGTTTGTAAAATCCTCAAACATTCAGAACAACATATAAGCAGCAGCCATAGGGCGAAATGATCGAGTTATGTGTAACTTATCATACGATTTCACTTCCGACTTAGTAATGGACACGGATTGAAACAAAAAAGAAATGACTAAAAGTTGACAGAAATGACTAAAAGTTGACAAAATGGTCAATTCATTGTTCCAACCTACCCCGTATCATCACAAATCAGTCGTATCGTCAGAGATATTCATTTTTTTTTTCAAACATCACCCCGCCAAAAACTTCCTCGAAAAGAACACTTCTGAAGTCACGGGGCCTTTTTTTTAAGACCCGCACCGTCGATCCCAAGGAAACGCGTTTCAGTTTCTCCTTTGCGCATGCTCTGTTCTCCCCGAGCGGAGCGAAGGCGAGCTCGGATGTGCGAGCCGTGTGCACATCTAAAATTAGACAACGGGAAAATCCCGACACCGTCAGCTGCCACGTGGCTATTCATATAACGAACATGTCTAGACACGTTCGACTGTTTTACAGGGATAAATGACCTCGTCCTGCAGCAGACAGTATTGGGCTGAATGAGAGCGCTGCACACACAGCTACATCTGTCCACTTGGCACAGCTAAATTTAGACGATTACTCGTCTGTTCGAGATATTTTTGGCAGGGGGCTTCAACGGACAGAGTAAGTGACACAAACTAGCTTTGTGTCGGCGAATGTCAGCTGTGCGAGAAAAGAGAGGGGGTGTGAAGGATGGGGGTTGGGGGGTGGGGAATATACTCGGTGCATCCACTTCACTGAAAAAAACTGGCACTGATCAGCACTGCTACCTATGGACAGACGACACAGACCACCCTCCTCTCACCCCTCCCATTCACAACCCGTGCTAGTTTTTGCAGTAGAAAAGAGAGTTGCAGTACTGACACTGAATGTCGACTGCTTTTAGACACATCACGATGTTATTCACAGATTGTAGGAAGGGGTTTTTGTTTTCATTGTCTCCCCCTCCCCGTACCCCCTGCCCCTACCCCTCCCCCAATAACCCGTATCAGATGTATTAGATGACAAGGCAATATGATTTTAAATTCGTGTGCTTGTGCTAGCATGCGTGTGCGTGCATGCTGGTGCGTGCGTACATGTTGTGTGTGTGTGTGGTTGTGTGGTGTTCGCGTGTACAGTGTGTGTGTGTGTGTGTGTGTGTGTGTGTGTGTGTGTGTGTGTGTGTGTGTGTGTGTGTGTGTGTGTGTGTGTGTGTGTGTGTGTGTGTGTGTGTGTGCGCGCGCGCGCGCGCGCAGCAAACAATGGGTGCCTGCATGGTGCAAAGTAGATCGGTTCTGTGTGTGTCTACTAACGTGAGCGCATGTGCGTGTACGTGTGTGTGTGTGTGTGTGTGTGTGTGTGTGTGTGTGTGTGTGTGTGGTTGTGTGTGGTGTTCGCGTGTACAGTGTGTGTGTGTGTGTGTGTGTGTGTGTGTGTGTGTGTGTGTGTGTGTGTGTGTGTGTGTGTGTGTGTGTGTGTGTGTGTGTGTTGTGTGTGTGTGTGTGTGTGTGTGTGAGAGAGAGAGAGAGAGAGAGAGAGAGAGAGAGAGAGAGAGAGAGAGAGAGAGAGAGAGAGAGAGAGAGAGAGAGAGAGAGAGAGAGATGTTTGTCTCAGGGTGTGTCACATGCCACTTCCCTCTTTCCTTTGCAACTGCTTCTCTCCTCCCACTCATTCTACTAACCTGGCCGTAACTTTTGGCAAATCGCCCAGCTGTGACACGCTACCCTCGATATCATATGAGTTGATTTGTAATGCATGCGAACTTGACGGATGGCTGACAGGCTTTGTTGTTGTTGTTGTTGTTGTTGTTTCTTTTCTCTCTCTCTCTCTCTCTCTCTCTCTCTCTCTCTCTCTCTCTCTCTCTCTCTCTTTATCAGTCTGTTAATGCATGACTTGCCGCGCGTTTCAATTAAGTCTTGGCATGTTAATCTGTATCTGCAGCGCTGGGTTTTAACTTTGCCTGCAGCCCCGATTTGGCCTCCGTGGTCAACCGGGCTCTAGACAAGATAACACTTTAAACCTGACGACTTTCCTACGAACGCACGAGGAGAGCCTAACTGAGATTGATTTCAAGTTTCATCAAGAAGCTGCCGCTGCGTGTGGACTAGTCCATAAGTACACCACATGTGCTTGCCCATAGGGCCTCTGGTGTGTGTGTCTATGTGATGTGTCCTAACGAGGCCCGACGTGCCAGTGTGTCCGGAGTCGTGCGCACGACACTTTCAAGCCTGCCACTCGACCTGTCAATGTGTGTGTGTGTGTGTGTGTGTGTGTGTGTGTGTGTGTGTGTGTGTGT
>JADBJO010000089.1:924741-927241 GCA_016801955.1 Conus betulinus | reverse complement strand
CATGGGATATATTCCGTATATCTTCATAAAGGAAGTAGGAAAGATGAATCATCCCAGGTACTGGGATAGAGATCTATGCTGTTCTAATACAATTCAATTTGATAAATTCCCGCATCCACATAAAAGGAACAGCCATGTCTTTATAAAAGAAGTAAACAATAAAAAACTACCTCAGAAACATAGAATACATAGCCATGTAGTTGTGAAGGGAAGCAAACACTATCAGTCGTTCCAGAATTAGCGTTCCTGAGGACGAATCATGACCACGTCTACGAAAGCACAGAAAATCTACGCTGCGATCGTTGGGGAAAGAAATCGCCCCTCCTCTCCTCACCCAATTTAAACCCTTCATTTCCTCCCTCTCGAGAACAGGCCTCAGTTCAGGACGACGCCCAACAGCCCAAGACAGTAGGAAACCCAAGATCCTTTACCCCTCCCAGCAAGACCTCAGGGGCCGTCAGAGAGTTGAGGTTTTCAAGGCCACTTGATTCACATCTTTCTCTCCCCCCCCCCCCCCCCCCTCCAGCCTCCCCTCTCTCCCCTAAAGTCTGTGATGTGATAGAGCATTGCATGGCTAATCCACTTCAAAGCCAGTGGAGCATCTCTCCTCCATCCCCCCCCCCCTCCCCCCTTACCAACACAATCCAGCCTCTTACTGTTCGTAACAAACGCCGTAAGAAACAGACATCAGCCATAGCTCAGTGGATGCCAGGAAAGGGCTGCATGCCGCGTAGAAGGAGTAAGCCCGGAATGAGAGAAGGCCAAAGAGACAAAGCGCTGAAAAAGCCGCAGGAAAGACCTCACGCTGTGAGTCCAAGACAAGCTGAAAGACGGAAAACCACACGATATCTTGCTTCAAAGAGCAAGGGTTAAAAAAAACCCCTGGTTGAAAGACTTGATTAAAGACCTTATCCACAGAGAGGAGAAGGAAACTAAAGACAGAGGTCTCGTTAAAATAGCTGATCCTCAGGGGTGGGGGGGGGGGGGGGGGGGGGGTGGGGGGGGGGGGGGAAGAGCGAGAGAAGGAGAGAGAGAGAGAGAGAGAGAAGACATAGAAGGACAGACAGACAGGACAGATAAAGACACAGAGAGAGAGAGGACAACGGAAAGAAAGAGGAGTGAGATGAGAGCATAGAGAGAGAGAGGAGAGAGGGGAGAGAGGTAGAGAGAGAGAGAGGATGAGAGAGAGAGAGAGCAGAGAGGAGAGGTGAGCCTTAGATAAGAAGAGAAAGAGAGAGCGAACAGAGAACAGACAGACAAGAGACAGACACAGGGAGGGAGAGAGACGGAAGAGAGACAGAAGTGAACACGAGAGAGAGAGAGCAGAGAGAGAGAGAGAGAGAGAGAGAAGGAGAGGGAGAGAGAGAGAGAGAGCGAGGGAGAGAGAGAGAGAGAGAGAGCCAACAGAGAGGGAGAGAGAGGCCGGCAAGAGAGAGAGAGAGAGAGAAAGAGAGGAGAGGGAGAGACAGAGTGAGAGGAGAGAGAGAGAGAGCGAGAGAGGAGGGGGCATACAACGAGACAGACAGGCAAAAACAGAGACAATGAGAGGGAGAGAGAGAGAGACAGAGAGAGGAGAGACAGAGAGAGAGACAGAGAGAGAGACCAGACAGACAGAGAGAGAGAGGGGGGGGGTTTTGGGGGTTAAGGGCTGTGCTAAACCCCCCGCAAGAAGAGGGAAAGGAATCCCATTTGGCGTGAACCAGCACATGGAAACTGTGAGGAAGGTAAAGATGATCATAAAGAAAGTTTCCAGCGGAAAAAAACTGTGGGGGCACAAGGAGCTCGATGACTTAATACGAGGTCGAAGTACTGGGGAGATTCAGACAGCGGGGGGAACACGGGTCGGGAGGGACGAGGGGCGGTGATGAGTAAAAGCTGGGGGAGGAGGGAATGGAGGGTAGGAGAGAAGATGTGGAGGACATGATCGAAAATGAATCGCGGAAAGAAGAAAGATGAAGAAGAAGAATACGACGACGAAGAAGAAGAAGAGGAGAAAGAAGAGGAGGAGAAGAATAGAAGAAGAGGAGGAGGAGGAGGAGGAGGAGGAGGAGGAGGAGAAGGAAGAAGAAGAACATGGAAAAGGAAGTAGAGATAGAAATTTAAAAAATGCAGATGAAGAAGAAGAAAAAGAAGGGAGAGAGAGAGAGAGAGGAGAGAGAGAGAGAGAGAGAGAGAGAGAGAGAGAGAGAGAGAGAGAGATTCACGTACACACATTCTCTGTAAACATCACTGTTGGCAAAATGTGGTCATAAAGTTTAGGCTTTCACAGGAAAAAGGCAGGCTGAAGATGTGAATATCATCTTGTGCATCCCGGAAATCAATGTTATCTTCCAAAATCCGCTAGTGCGATTGAATGAATCTTCAGAATATCTTCACCCCATCAACCTGGGAATAGAGACGTTTCTTTCTAACAGAACTGACATAAATCATCCCCAGAACATGGAATAAAGACCCAAACTTATACAGAAGAAGTAAATGAAATAAGTTACCCTACCCACAT
>JADBJO010000089.1:902241-917241 GCA_016801955.1 Conus betulinus | reverse complement strand
AGAGGAGGAGGAAGAAGAAAGAAACCAAACAAGAAAAAGCCTGGCTTTCAACTGGCTCGTCTTCCACGATGTTTTCCCGGTCCGAGCGGGAACCTTGATTCCGCCGTCTGCGATGTTCTGCTTCCTTTCGAGGCAATAATCGCATGTCACTCATTTTAAACCGTCCCCGCTCCTCTCCCTTCACCGTCCTCCATACCTCCTCCACATCAATATGGAGCTGCACGTGAGTTCTTCGGTCTGGCACTGCCCCAACGCCTGCAGTTATCAAGATCAGGCCGCCACGAGGCCACCCTCCAAAGAGAGTGATGCTGGTCAGCAGTATGCGTCCTCACATTCGCAGAACTTAAAAGCCGCGCCCCCCCCCCCCCCCCCCCCCCCCCCCCCCCCCCCCTTCGCCCATTCGCACCCACTCATTCGCCCATCAGCCCATTTTCTTGCCGACGACTGAATGAATATGTCCCCAGTGAAGAGTGGGAAGCATCATCATCATATCCACCTGACCACAATGCCCGCAAATCCGGAGACACCACTGTTCAAAAATACCAACTCACCACAATTGTGAATGTGTTGGTGAAGTCTAAAACTGAAGTCGCCATACCATCACACTGATTCATTGATTTATGTTGCTTATTGCCTAGCCGACCGCAAAGGGCTATATCAGGGCTGTCAATCCGTCAAAGTCAACTCTCATCATCGATTGAAAAAAAAACCATACAAAACATCTCATTGAAAAAGATTTTATAAAAAAAAGAAAATAAAAGAAAAAACACGCTGGAATTTCGTTAAACATTTTCTTCTGTAAATCTTGGATCAAATGAGATATGTTAATCTCTTTCAGAAACTAAAAAAAAATCAAATTTGGTGGAACATCTGTGAACATGGATTTCACAGAATCTGCTGCTGCAAAGTGTTTATGTCTGATATCATGTAGGACCCGACACTCTATTAGAACATGTTAAGACGGATTACAGACACAGTTTACCTTTATTTTACGATGATACCCCGTGTCTAATGTAAATGATGACAATGACGGTGATGGTGATGTACCTTTATCCATCCCCTTAGGCCCAGTATGCCCACCTATGGCACGCCCTTCATCCACCCCCTCTGCCTAATATATGTGACATCCTTAATCTGCGTCCCCCCACTCCATCCCCCCATGCCCCCACTCCCCCCCCCCCCCCCCCCCCCCCCCCCCCCCCCCCCCCCCCCCACGTCACGCCCTTCATCTGGCCCTTCTGACCTAATATGGCCCGCCCAAGTCACGCCCCTCATCTGCATCCCCTCTTCCCAAGTACGCCCACCCATGTCACGCCCTGCATCGACGCTCCAAGTACGCCCACACATGTCAAGCTTTGAAATGTTCACTCACTGTTCCCTCACCCATGTCACGCCCTGAAATCTGTGCATCATGTACTCCCATCCATGTCACGCCTGAAATCTGTGCATCATGTAGCCCACCCATGTCACGCCCTGAAATCTGTGCATCATGTAGCCCACCCATGTCACGCCCTGAAATCTGTGCATCATGTAGCCCACCCATGTCACGCCCTGAAATCTGTGCATCATGTAGCCCACCCACGTCACGCCCTGAAATCTGTGCATCATGTAGCCCACCCCATGTCACGCCCTGAAATCTGTGCATCATGTAGCCCACCCATGTCACGCCCTGAAATCTGTGCATCATGTAGCCCACCCACGTCACGTCCTGAAATCTGTGCATCATGTAGCCCACCCATGTCACGCCCTGAAATCTGTGCATCATGTACTCCTACTCATGTCACGCCCCGAAATCTGTGTATCATGTAGCCCACCCACGTCACGCCGCCCTGAAATCTGTGCATCATGTAGCCCACCCATGTCACGCCCCGAAATCTGTGTATCATGTAGCCCACCCACGTCACGCCCTGAAATGTGTGCATCATGTATTCCTACCCATGTCACGCCCTGTAATCTGTGTAGAATGTACTCCCAACCATGTCACTTCCTGAAATCTGTGCATCATGTACTCCTACCCACGTCACGCCCTGAAATCTGTGCATCATGTAGCCCACCCATGTCACGCCCTGAAATCTGTGCATCATGTAGCCCACCCATGTCACGCACTACATCCTCCATATCCTACCCCCCATCAATGTCGTTCTCTAAAATCCGCGTCCCCCCCGTACCGTACCCATAACCATGTCACACCCTGAAATCAGCCTCTCACACCCTTTCACTACCCCACCCGTATAAGGTGCTGAACCCCTCCCCCCACCCCCACCCCCCGCCATAGGCCCAGCCTTGTCCTGAAATTAATGGACCAATGAAACCTTCCCACTGTTCTCCCACTCATGCCACGCCCTGAAATGAGCGCTCCTTAAACCCTAACCCGTGTCAAGCCCTGAAAACCGTGCACCCTGTACGTCTACCCGCATCACGCCTTCCCAAGCCCCACCAGTATCATGCTCTAAAATTCGCACCCCATCCCCACCCCCCCTCCTTTACCCCACTCAGGGAGGCGCGGAAATGCGCCCCCCCCCCCCCCCCCCCCCCCTATTCCCACTCATTCCTCGCCCTGAATTCTACGCGCCCCTTGCCCCCCCCCCCCCCCCCCCCCCCCCTCCCCCTCCCCCTCCTGAAATCCGCGTTCCCTGTACCCAACCCATGTTACGCCTTGCGTCTGCACCCCCCTCCCTGTCACCTCACCCATGTCACGCCCAGCAACCGCGACCGCCGTACCCCCCCCACCTATGCTATACGCTGTATCCCCGTTCTTTATACCCCCAGTCATGTAGTGCGCTGCATCCTCGGCCCCGTGCCCATGGCATACTCTGCATTCGCGTCCCACGTGTCCCCCCCACACGTCATACCCTGTACTGGCTTCTTCCCCAACCCCCTTCCACGTACGCCCATCCTTGTCACAACCAGCATCCGCTTTGCATGTACCCCCGCCCATGTCGCGCCCTGTGTCTGTGCCTCACCGTGTGACTGCCGACTGAAACGAATGAATGACTGAACGACCGACTGACCGACTTAATGAATGAAATGAACAACCAAACTGACTGAATAAATACCCGAAGGACCGATTGACTGACTGAAGGAATTGACAGTTGAAAGACCGACTCACAGACTGAACGAATAAATGACTGAACGATCGATTGACCAATTCAACGGATGACTGACTGACTGACTGACTGACTGACTGACTGACTGACTGACTGACTGACTGAATGACTGACTGAATGAATGAATGAATGAATGAATGAACAAGTGACTGAACGAATAGATGACTGAAAGACCGATTGACCGACTGAACGAATGAATGACCAACGATCGACTAATGACTGTATAACTGGCTGACTGACTGACTAAACGACCGACTGACCGAATGAATAAATGCCCGACTGAAACTGAACGACCGACTGCCTGACTGCATGAACAAATGACCGAACGACCAACAAACCGAATGAAAGAATGAACAATCGACTGACCGACTGAACGAATGAATGACTGAACGGCCGACTGACCGACTGAACAAATGAATGAATAAAAGATCGACTGACCAACTGAAAGAAAGAATTACTGACCAAGTAGACAAATAAACAACTGAACGACCGACTGACCGACTGAACGAATGTGTGACCAAGTGACCGACTGGCCGACAGACCGAACAAACGACAAATGAGCGATCGACCGAACAAAATCTATGAACGAATGACTGAATGACCAACTGAACGTATGAATTCTGAATGAGCGATCGACCAAACAAATATGCGAACGAATGACTGAACGACCGTCTGACCGGCTGAACGAATGAATATCTGAACGACCGATTGACCGACCGAACGAGCGACCGAACAAATGCACCAAAAACAAACAAACAAACAAACTAAAAAAAAACAAATTAAAAAACCCAAATGAACGATTGAAAACAATTACAAACGATTGCACGAAAGAAAGGGAAGAATGAAGAAAGAAAAACAAACGGGGAAAAGTCACAAATACTGTACCAAAGAATGAAAAGAACATGAACGATTGTGAAACCAGAGACGTGAAAGAAAGGGACCGCCAACACTGACGTCACTCACGCGGTTCGCCTATTGGCGATGTGCCGTCTACGTCTCTGGTGAAACAAACTCGTCCAAAAACACAGCTGAGGTGGGCGGGGAGTCGGGGGGGTAGAGAAAAGAAAGACAAAAACCGTTGTTGCAACTCTATGTGCCATTCGTTTTAATGTAATACAATCAAATTGCAGATGTAAACGCAGAAAACCTAAATCTTCCCATTTGTAATGCTGTGATTACCGCATCACGGGGCGCACACACCACAAAACATTGCTTACAGGTAAAATGAATGAATGACTAAATGAGTGAATGAATAAATGAATCAGTCGAGAAATGGACATGGTAATCAAATGATAAATCACTTTGTTACTACTCAGCTACCAAACTAGATAAACAAATTGATTGATAAATAAAGGAACGAATGCTCTCTCTCTCTCTCTCTCTCTCTCTCTCTCTCTCTAAATCCAAGCTTGAGTGTATTTCATTACATAATCGAAGCCATCTGATCTACCTATCCACTTAATGAACATTTTAATTCAGTTATTTTACATTTCTGTCATTATTTTTCCTGTAATGTGCAAATTCTAAGAAAACAGTGTTCTTCTCAGGAATAATATATACATCTCTCTCTCTCTCTCTCTCTCGCTCTCTCTCTCTCTCTCTCTCTCTCTCTCTCTCTCTCTCTCTCTCTCGCGCGCGCGCGCGCACGCACGCACGCACGCACACGCACGCACGCACGCACACACACACACACACACACACACACACACACACACACACACACACACACACACACACATACACACACACACGCGCGCGCGCGCGCGCAAAACAGTAAATCGACTGTTTCAAATTTCTCGGAAAATCAATTGCTAAACTCATTCAGTTCTACATGTGGTCCAGATGACAATTCCAACATGCATATGTACGCGCGCGTGCGTGCGTGTGTGTGTGTGTGTGTGTGTGTGTGGGGGGGGGGGGGATGTGTATGTACACGTAAGTATTTGCATATACGTGTATCCATGTAGTTGTTTGAATGAAACGGCTGATCAGTCATAAATGATTACAATGAAAAAAAAAAACTTTAGATGAAATAAAAATAGAAAAGAAAGTAAAAAATAAATGATAATATCTAAAAAGAAACCCGAATTGGAGGAAGAAAAAAAAAGTAAAATCAAACGTGAAAGAAGTACAGAAATGATTTTTCTTATATATGTTGATAAATAATTTTCCGTTTCGTTTTTTCATTTCTCTCTGTCCCTGTCTGTCTCTGTCTCTCTCATTTTTTTTTCTCTCTTTTAGCCATGTATTTTTCTGTCTTTGTTCTTCGGTCGCCTCTCTCTCTCTCTGAATGACAGAGTTATTTCGTGGGAATATGGAAAACTAGAAAAGAGTGAAAAATACGAACGGCATAACTCTTTTAAGAACATTTTCCAGCCCAAAGATACTGGTCTTTAATTACAAATACGTGGCACAGAGACAACTCTATAAGATTTCGACTATGGGTTAGTGGGCTTAGGCTTAATAACTGCAAGCGATGGTTTATTGATGAAAAACAATCTGATGGTAAATGTCCGTCGTGTGAAAAAAAACAACAACAACCGAAAATGAAGTTCATTTCTTATTCTACTGCACAGCTTGCAAAGATATCCGAAAGCAATGTACTGCTCTTGACTCATCTTCGTATATTACTGACCAGAATTGTATTGAAAATGTTTTGTCGAGCGATAATGAAAACGTGAAAATAGATCTAGCAAAATTCATGTAACAAGCAATGAACATTAGAAAAAAAGGCAATTGAAAGAATTAACTAGTCATATATTTAATCACTGAAATGTGTTTGTCAAGATCATCCACTGTCGTGTTCCTGTATGTGCGTAAGAGTGTGTATGAGGAAGAAAGTGAATGGCCGGCGGTCGGGGGAGGGGGGGGGGGGGGGGGGGGGGGGGTGTTGGGGGGAACGAAGGAGAGAGGAAGTTGTTGGAATGAGTTGTGGGCGGGGGGCGAGATGGAAAGGGTGAGATGAGCGATGGATTTTACCTAGTTATGTTCTAGCATGCCCCCTTGCCTAATGCGCTTACTTGATGAATGGACAAAATATTTTTCATTGTCATTGTCTCTCTCTCTCTTCCTCTCTCTCTCTCTCTCTCTCTCTCTCTCTCTCTCTCTCTCTCTCTCTCTCTCTCTCTTCTCTCTTCTCTCTCTCATTCATTGTTACTGTCTCTCTTAGATTTTTCTCTCACTCTTGCTGAGAGAGTAAGCGAGAGAGAAAGAGAGAGAGGGACACACACACACACACACACACACACACACACACACACAGAGAGAGAGAGAGAGAGAGAGAGAGAGAGAGAGAGAGAGAGAGAGAGAGAGAGATGATTATGATGTGTTGATGGTGATGATAACGATGATGATGATAATGATGATGACGATGATGATGATGATGATGATGATGATGATGATGAGGAGGAGGAGGAGGAGGAGAAACGAGACTGAGAGGAAGACACCTAGAGAATGATGACTGATAGACGAATCGGCATGAGCAAAACTTCAGAAGGATGAATGATATAGACAGGAACGGATGCACAAAACGGAAAACCGATGAACGGTAGACTGGAGAAAAAGAGAACACGGTAATAAATAATGACAGTCGAGATGAGACGACGACTGGGGAAGAATAAATGATAGACCGGAAGGGTAGAAGAGAACGCCAGAATTATAAATGAATGATGGGCCTGAGACGCAAAAAGAAAAGATGGTGAGACTAATGACTGATTGAGAGAACTCGAGACTGATCAACGAAAGAACTCTACGCATGACAACTGACGGAATGAGAACAGGAAAACGTGGTGATTGTGAACGGCAGAAGGGACAGAAGAGGAGAACGCAAGTGTGATGAATGACGAGAAGGAATGAGGAGCGGGAATGTAATGAAAATGAATGATGGACGGAATGAGGAGAGAAGAGAGAAGAGTATGCTCATGGTGAATGTTCGACGGGATGAAAACGAGAGTGTGACAACGTTGAGAAACACCTGGATAACAAAGACACAAAAACAAGCCCGTGAAAAATGAGCAACGCAAATTAAAGTCAGCGACACTCAGGACGAAGATATTTACTGTCTCATACAGAAAGAACACATCATAGGGAGATAGAGGAACTTTGCTTTTGAGCTCTGCAACAAACAGAGCAAAAGAGGTAAGTATGCTCACAGTTCAGGATTCATCGAATGGAGATGACTTTCAAACACTGTGGAAGAAGTCGTGGTAGCAGTGAACTCACTGAAACATGGCGAGCCTGCAAGCATTGACAACATCCCTGCAGAACACTTGAATATGGCGGAAAGGCAATAACCGATATGTTACCTGCCGTCTGCAACAAAATCTGGCACGCGAGAGAGTGGCTAACGCCAAAGAGACTCGATCACTAATCGCCACACTTCCAAAAGAGAGGAAATCCTCAACGCTGCCAGAACAACTGCAATAATCAGTAGGATCAGCAATGTAAGCAACATCATGTTCAAAATCATTCTGAATAGATTACAGTTAGACAGACACCGCTGTATCTGTAAGGCTGATGTATCATCGAGCGGATCTTTAACCCTTCGCCAAAATGACTTGCAACACCGAGAGGACTTCTATCATGTCTTCACAGACTTCAAACAGGCATTTGACAGAGTCTGTGGAGAGGCACTATATTAAGAAATCTGATTTCTGTACAAAGTTAACAACGTCCAGCAAGCGTACGCCAAAGTGACCAGTGCATACTCACTGAGGGCGCGACTGGAAAGTGGTCCACATAACAGCTAGGATTCTTTAGGGACACTTTTCTTTCCAATATTTTTCCAACAGTCACGGAGTTCATCATGAAGAGTCCTCTTGATCAAGATCAAGGCAAAGCAGTCAGCACTGCAAGAAGAACTATCACGAACCTTCACTTTGCAGGTAACTTCATGGCTTGGCGGGCACTGAATAAATCGCTAAGCTTGTTAAAACTCTGGATGAAACATCTATGAGACATGGATTTCAACACCGAGAAGACCAAGCTAATGGCCAGCCACAACACCACCTCCAGTGCTGATATAACCATGGATAGAAGCCAGGAACTGTTAAAGTTTGTGTATCTGGAATTTATTTCAGCTAGGAACAGTTATACAGTTCATACATCTGGATTTATTTTCAGCGATGTGGGAATTTAAATAAGATATTCTCCCAAGAACAGCAGACACATCAGTTCTGTGCAGACTGAACCCTGTGTGGGAAGAAAATAACATCTCCGTGAAGAACAAATTTGGCTCCTGCATGTACGGTTTTTTTTTTTCATTTTCCTATATATACGCAACATGGACCTGGAAGAAAGAACCCAAATATGGAAATGAGAGATTGCAAGAAACTATACATCAGCTACATTGAATTATATCACAATTAAACAACTGCGTAATACCATCAAACAGCACATCTGGCCATACGAAGATTGCTGACACCAGCAAAGCAAAGAAATTAAGTTGGCATTTTTGGTCATAAAGATCCAACAACCCGTTCAAATGATCATACAGAAGAGTGCTGAAGAAGCAAGACTGAGGAGAAGACAGAAAGAAATGGACTGACAATATTGCAGAATGGACAGGGAAACCGTCTGTAGACCCCAAGGCCTCGGAACACAAACGACAGAATTGGAGGGATCCGGTAAACAATTCTTCAGTGCGATGCCCGGTGTCCTCACAAGGACCTAAGAAACAGAAGTTGGACATAAGTGTTACCAAGATCAAATTATTCTCGTATTTTCTAATGTTTTTGTTTTTAATCCAGAACGTGCGCGTAATTCTAGGACTGAGCCATCTGTTAACATTTTTGAAAATAATTTAGATACACGGCTTTAGTATGTTTTTAAGTCTCAGAAAATAAAATGCGTACTTTATCATTTTCCTCAGATAATGAAATGTTTTCACCTGTCATCAGAACAGTATAATCATATAAATTTGACCTGTTGGTTCTCTCAGTGAGGCATGACAGGCACTGTTGGACCTGATGAAACCGATGAACGAACAAAGCTACATTTTCTTTTTTGTAAATTTCATTTGTATTATTTCTAACTGGCTGGGGAGAGAGTGTGTGTCTAGCTCTTTTCAGATGTTCGTCGCCTGAGTCTAAGAATACTTTGTCTCTGAATTCAAGACAAAAAGACTTCGAATAAAAATGATAAGCTTTTGACAATGTATCTTAGTCTGAAAGAGACAGTAAGCCAGCCTCATTGTATGAATTCTATAATTTTGTATGCCGCATTGTCAAAAGCCAATTCAATAGCTCTCTCTACTGCCTGTAGACATACAAAGTTCTTATTCATTAATCAGTTTTGATCGGACGAGGTCGGTGACAGTGGAAAAGGAGGCTTAGTGTTGTTGTTATTGTGTCTTGGTCCCGCAGTTAAGCATCAACTCCTGTCAAAAGGTTTGACTTTTTCCTTGCTGTCATTATGAAATTCTCAGTATGAAACTGCCAATGTGGCAAACTAGTATTCAAAAACTTCGTCTTGTGATGTGTTGAAAGTTTTTTTTTTCATCTAATAATTGCTGCTGTAGCAATGATGTCGGATTCTCCCCGTTAAAAACTCATTATTAGTGTTTTTTTTTCTCCCGAATGTGCAAGCCCGTTTCATTCTGTTTACATGTTTAATCCAGTTGATGAATATTTTGCGCATAATTTACTATCCTCATGTTCTTGGACTTGCATTTGTCAAGATGGAAATATGGTCTGGATATCACACCATCTTCATGTCTTTTGATGGTACCTTATGTAAGCTGTAAGTAGGAATAGCACACAGCACAGAAGTAATGATGACACATTGAAGGGTATGGATATTCTGAACAGATGACAAGACTTTGCTGACCCTTACATATCATGATTCTCCAGATTAAAAAACTGCTGACACAAAACTCCCGCTTATTCTATTTAGAACAGTTTCGCAATTTGTTTGTTATTGTAAGCTTTTAATGATAATGCGACAATGTATATCTGTAACACAATAGAAAAGAGTGAAAGCAAGCTATATGACCTTCACAGTCAATGACATAAAACATTAAAGCATCAATGAAGAAGAACAGTAAAGACAAGAGAAAAAGGGTATAGGCCCTACGTACAGAGAGAGAGAGAGAGAGAGAGAGAGAGAGAGAGAGAGAGAGAGAGAGAGAGAGAGAGAGAGAGAGAAAGCACTGCGACTAACATCAAGTTAAGCCGTATTCCCCGCATTGTGCAAAATACTACAAGGAAAATGAGGTTTAAGCCATGTTTAGTTAGGTCATTCAAAAACAGTACAATACAATTTGTCAGAACAATTGAAACGTATTTCATTTGAAAAGTTTCATACCCATACTCTCCCCGCCCCCTTTCCTCAACACCTCTCCATCCCCATCTTTTGCCCTGTCCTGTCACTCCTCCACAGACACATCACTTCACATGGTTGCGCGAAAATGTGGACTCATGTGCCCCTTCCCTTCCCTCTCCCCCCCCCCCCCCCCCCCCCCCCCCCACCACAACACAAACGCACGAGTATACGCGCGCGCGCACACACACACACACACACACACACACACACACACACACACACTCTCTCTCTCTCTCTCTCTCTCTCTCTCTCTCAAGCAAGCAAGCGCACACATATGCGCGCGCGCGCACACACACAAACACCACACAACGTGCTGACACACAAACACACACTAGCACACACATATACACACAAATGCAAGCGTGCGCTCCCACGCGCACACCCTCACATGGACAGACACAACTATGCGCGCGAACACGCACGAATACATACATATATACAACCACACACGTGCACGCACGTAAAACGCACATATCACACACACACACACACACACACACACACACACACACACACACACACACACACACACACACACACGTGCGTGTCCTCACACTGTAAGCCAGTACATCACTGCTTGCTCTTTCTTGACTCTTGCAGGATGCTTTTGAATTGACTGGACATGAAGTAAAAAAAAAAAATTGCTAACTAATCGTTTTTCTTTGAACGTATCACCTTATGTGCATGCATCATTTTTTTAACCTGTCTGATGTACTAGGACTAATATTTTTTCCAGAGGCTTTTTAAAACGCTCTTCCAGCATTCTTTTTTCTTTCAACAAATGAGATACCAACAATACTTTCACGCTGACAGAAAGACGTCAAATGTTCTTTAAATTCCTTGTAAGTAATATATGAATTGGGTCTTTGATGAATATATATAGTCTCATCTTTCTGTCTTCAACTTTTGATATCAGAAATGAGGCTCGACGATAAACTGTTCTCCGGGAATGCCTTACAAACGCCTGTGCTTTGTCAAAAGATCTCATGACAACAATGCTTCCTAATTTAATAGGACACAATGGGAGTTTATGATTATTCTTAATTTCTTTTATTTGTCCACACATTGTACACACTTTTGGATTCTAATATTTCAGACGAACGGAAATCAGAAAATAATACAATTTTGGTTTTAGCAACAACTCTGTTGCTAAGATACCACGGGAAAATGATGAATGCCAAAAAGAAGAACGTCAAAATGATGAATAACTGACGGGAGATGAGCGTGAAAATGAAGAATAATTGATCATAGAAGAACGTGAAAATGATGAATGACAAAAAAGGAGAAGAATGAGGAAACGATGAATGACTGATTAGAACACCAAGGCTACATCAAAATGTTGTTACGCTCTGCATAGTTATGCGGGGATTGTCTTCAGTCGTGACAAGCTCCTAGCATAACATTATCAGTCTCCAAAATCCCCCGAAGTCGGAGTGTGACGACGACAACAACAACAACAACAACAACAACAACAACAACAACAGAAGATCGTTTAATGGACGGGATAAAAACGGAACCTAAGAACAGTGAAGGAAGCATGAAAGGTGAGAAGGTGAATGATAAATCATAGACAATTAGAAATGAAAGGTGGAATAAGATGACATAAACAATGAGAGGTGGAGTGAATTGACATAATACATGAGAGGTGGAGTGAGATGACATAATAAATGAGAGGTGGAGTGAGATGACATAACAAATGAGAATTGGAGTGAGATGACATAATATCCATGAAGGAGAGGCGAAGAAAAGAGTGTGAAGATGATGTACGGTGGGCAGGACAGTAGCCTGACATTGACAAAATTGTGTTCAACAGAGGGAAAAGGCGAGAGCAGTGTGAGAATGACAATTTACATGAAAGTAAACCGGTTTCAAAACGATCCAGTGATGGACAGTCTAGAGGAAAATGAAACAAGAGAACAATAGAGTGTTCACGAGGTGAAAAGAAGAAAACGTGAAAATGATGAACAGGAGACGGGACAAGGAAAGAGGAAGATAGAAAATAGCGTCAGACATTGACTACATACAAGTAAGATATTATGCTGAACAATTTAATAGTGGGGGAGAACAAGTGTAGGCTAAAAATTCTTCCGTTATTACATGAATGACTTGGCGAAGATTTCAATTAAAAAAGGGTGGTGGTGATGGAGGGGAACGAGGGGGGGGGGGGGGGGGGGGGGGGGGGGGGTGGGGGGGGGGGGGGGGGGGGGGGGGGGGGAGGAAGGAAAAATAGAAAATGAGAACCTAAAATTAGGGATATAAGAGTAGATCTTGTCAGAATAATTCAGTAAAGGAAGAATAATATGATGAAGTGAAAACGAGAATGATAAGTGATGGACGCAGCGAGAAGAGAAAAAACGCAAAATGGACGAGATGAGTAGAGAGGAACGTGAAAATAATAATAATGGACGGGGCAGAACGTGAGAAATTTCAGAGATGGAGAGGACTAGAAGTAGCGAATGACGGACGGAATTAGAGGAATGAGAAGACGTTAATGGAAGGAATGATTTATGAAGAACAAGAACAGGAGAACGTAATTCTGACGAAGGCAAAAACGGTATAAAATAAAATAAAATAACGAATATGAATAACAGACCCTATGAGAACAAGCGAACAGTGAAGGATATGACTGACTGAGAAGACAAGAATATGGTGAATGATCGACGGTATGAGAACATTAGTATAAACGGACTGAAAGAAAGAAGCGTGAAGAACGGCGAAAAAAAAAGAGCGAAAACAGGGGAAGGAAAAAAAGTGAAGGTGATGGACAGTGAAACGGAGAAGATAGTGAAAGACAGTGAGTAAAGCGTTTGACGCGAATTGGATAATGAAAGAGAGAAAGGGAGAAGAACGTGAAAATGATGAAAAAGTAACTGAAACTAAGTAACTGTGAGAGAGGGCGATTCTAATGATCGAGGAGTGATGAAAGCGTCAAAAAATGAATGAGGGGATGGGATGACAAGAGAACAGTGATGATCGAACGAAAGCGTCAGAATCATGAATGATATGAAAAGAGAAAGTGATATTACGAAAGCAGGTGAAATAATGATATGAGAATGATAAATGACGTAAGAAAGGTAACGGACAGAACTGTCGATGGGAAAATAACGTGAGAACGATGAAGGACGTGTATATGAAAAAGAGGAGAGGATTGTGAGACCGATGGATTACTGAACACTGGACAGCGCTGCAATGGTGCAGTGATGGCCAGAATAAAATAAAGGAAACAAGGGGGTGATGAGTGGTTTGTAAACAGAGAAAAGGAGAAAGTGAGAATGATGAATGGAAAACTGGATGACAGAAGGGAGATAAGAGGGAAGAACGTGGGGAATCACGGAGTACATGCAAATCGGACATCGTCAGAGTAATCCAACGATGAATGGAATGAGAAGGGAATGAGAGAATAATGAATGCTGGACGCGATTAGAAAAAGAAGAACGAGAGAAGGACAAATAACAGACGAAATTAGGGAAGAGAAAGTGGGAACGGTGAATGAAGAACGTGATGAAAAGAACAACGCAAAAGGGATGGATGCCGGATGGATGGAAACGTGATTGTTGGATTGGCGAGGAAGAGAAGAACACAGGAAAGATGAACAATAGATGGAAGGGTGGTGCGACGCTGATGAACGAAAGACGGATGAGGAAAGCGAAGGAAAGAGAAGAGCATGAGAATGACGGCCTTTCTGAAAACAGGATAGCAACAGAGTAGCAGTGGGCACAATCAGCACTCAATGAGACGAAATGACAAGACGCGAATGCGTTGATAATGAATGGTTAACACGACCAGACGAAGAGAACATTAAAATGCTGAGTGTAGAACGGGGGCAGAACATGACAATAGTGAATGAAGAACAAGATGAGAAGAAGAGACCACGATAATGATAACTTAGAGACGGAACGGGAAATGGGGACGTGAGAAGGATAAAATGATGGACGAGTGAAGAAAAGTGGAACGAAGATCAATGTGAGTAGAAGACAACGTGAACCTGGTGAATGATGCTTTGGAGGAGGAAGGAGTTTTTTTTAGAGAATGAATGACGGATGGGAGAAGAACATAAGAATCATAAATGACCGGAAGGGGAGAACTGGATGAGCTGAATATGGTACGTCCATCCTACTGTTCAATACCGCCGAATGAAGAAGAAAAGTAAAGGGGTAACAATGGAAATGAATGCATTAGCAATGCAGAATATGTCAGCAGTGTATAAAAGGAACTTTTATTTTACATAGAAAAATGAAAGCAGAGGGGGGAGAGAACTGCAGGACTTTAAAAGTTGGAGGTATAGAGTGAAAAGACCAAATATGACATAACAGAATGGGGAATATGGAATCATGAATAATGTATAACAGGGAATATGGACGTAATGCAAGGGTAAAACAAATTTAAGGAGGGGGAGAATCTGAAGGGCCCCAGGCTCAAATTCATGAAACATTTAAAGAAGACAACTGCAATGCAAAAGCAAAAAAAAAAAAAAGCCCCTGCACATTGATGGAAACTAGTGGTGGTGAGAATGTAACCTAGTGCAGGAATGAGTCTCTCGGGCCTCAAATGTCCTTTCCTCTAGGACATCGTG
>JADBJO010000089.1:874741-887241 GCA_016801955.1 Conus betulinus | reverse complement strand
TGTGTGTGTGTGTGTGGGGGTGTGTGTGGATCCATTGTGGAGTTGATTGACCGTGTGTGTGTGTGGATCCTTGTGGAGTTAATTGACCGTGTGTGTGTGTGGATCCATTGTGGAGTTGATTGATCGTGTGTGTGTGTGTGGGATCCATTGTGGAGTTAATTGACCGTGTGTGTGTGTGTGTGTGAAGTGTGGATCCATTGTGGAGTTAATTGACCGTGTGTGTGTGGGTGATCCATTGTGGAGTTAACTGACTGTGCCTGTGTGAAATTCACTGACTGTGTCTGTGCGGGATTCCCTGACTATTCCCTGATGTGTCTGTGCAGGATTCCCTGACTATTCCCTGATGTGTCTGTGTGGGATTCCCTGACTATTCCCTGATGTGTCTGTGCGGGATTCCCTGACTATTCCCTGATGTGTCTGTGCGGGATTCCCTGACTATTCACTGATGTGTCTGTGCGGGATTCCCTGACTATTAACTGATGTGTCTGTGTGGGATTCCCTGACTATTAACTGATGTGTCTGTGCGGGATTCCCTGACTATTAACTGATGTGTCTGTGTGGGATTCCCTGACTATTAACTGATGTGTGTCTGAGTGGGATTCCCTGACTATTAACTGATGTGTCTGTGCGGGATTCCCTGACTATTAACTGATGTGTCTGTGTGGGATTCCCTGACTATTAACTGATGTGTCTGTGCGGGATTCCCTGACTATTAACCGATGTGTCTGTGCGGGATTCCCTGACTATTAACTGATGTGTCTGTGCGGGATTCCCTGACTATTAACTGATGTGTCTGTGTGGGATTCCCTGACTATTAACTGATGTGTCTGTGCGGGATTCCCTGACTATTCAGTGACTGTGTCTGTGCGGGATTCCCTGACTATTCACTGACTGTGTCTGTGTGGGATTCACTGACTATTCACTGACTGTGTCTGTGTGGGATTCACTGACTTTTCACTGACTGTGTCTGTGCGGGATTCCCTGACTCGTTTGTATGGAATTCTTTGACTGTGTGTTGTAGAATTCACGGTTTTTCTCTTATAATCTGTGGAGTGGTTTTACGTTCATTTTTTGTTTTGTTTTGTTTTGTTTCATTTTTCTTTTAACGAGAAGAAAAAAAAACATTGGGCCAAAGGAAAAGGTAAATACATGACAAGCAGTCACTCTGTCACCTCTATATTTCTCATCAAATCAACAACCATTGAAGTCAGTGCGCAACGGGGTGTATGATCCTGTATGTCACGAGATGGCATTCAGTTTAGCGTCCACTCCTACTACCTCATGTGACATGGCAGACGGAAATAACCATCCCAGAACAGTGGGGAGAAAGGACCCATCAAACGTACCACCAGAACGACAACACGTTCAGGTGGGCATAGAAAATACTGGAGTTGTGTGTTGGACGCCTCAAAGGTTTGAACTGGCAACGTCTGCCTGCAGTGTCGGTGCTCTGCCACGGGGCCAATTAACACGCTCAGCTCGTGGAACAAGGCTCACCATCAGCGGTCAGATAAGCATCTCTGGTTTCTAACTAAAGGGGCCCCGCGGTTTTGATCTTCAAACCCCCCCCCCAACGCTCAGCATAGGGGCAGATCCATTACTGACGACATCAAAAAAACGTCCTGGCTTGGCCCCGGTTCAAAGCCTAGCGACCCACATGCATTTACGCGTACACACACGTGTCCGCGCGCTTGTGCACACGCACACACACTCACATACGCACACACACACGCATATACACACACATCAGCATGCGCGCGCGCACGCACGCACGCACGCACACACACATATATATACACACACGAACCCACACACGCAGACACGCACACACACACACACACACACACACACACACACACACACACACACACACACACACACACACACATACGCATACACATGCACACACAAACAAATGCACATGCATATATGTGCGTACATACACACACACGTGCTTGTGTGTGTGTGTGTGTGTGTGTGTGTGTGTGTGTGTGTGTGTGTGTGTGTGTGTGTGAGAGAGAGAGAGAGAGAGAGAGAGAGAGAGAGAGAGAGAGAGAGTGTGTGTGTAACCAAAAATATCTTAACGACGATGCTACTAGCACACTGTAATGTCGATCTTTTTTTGAGGAAAAAAAAAAAACACTGTGGCATTGGAAAGGAATAGCGAAACTTCGCTCGAAGAAGGAACGGTTATATCTTTCACCCGACGCGTCGTATGAGTGTCGTTAGTGTTATGGCCCTGAGCATCTCAGGTGTAGTAGGATCACGTCTGGGCCCGACCAGGAAAACGGCAGGTTAAGCCAGATGACGCACATTAAAGGCGTGGTTATGCTGCTAAGTTTGCTGGAATGTAAGCTGCTCTTGAATTTAAGTTGTTGACCAAAAAAAAGTATAATTAAAAATGTTCAAAGTGTGTAAATGACCGAGTAAAGACAGGAGAATGGGAGGAAATGACAGTTGTGAAAAATAATCAACAGACAGAAAGTTGTACAGAAGAATATCAAAACAGCATCTAAAAACTTTTTTTTAAGTTCAGAGACTATTGGCAGTGATGTGGGAGTTATTTTTCTGTCCGAGAGCAGAGAGACATTCCAGTCTAAAAGCAGAACCTGTGCCAGTTATGAAGCGATTGTAGCCAGGTTTCTGCAGTAAGTTCATTCTGGCACTTTCTGCTGCATCCAGAACCGCCAGACCAACTGTGCAGACATTTAGCGCACAGAGACCGTTGCCCTTGACTAAATGTCATTATAGGAGCTTGAAATATATCAGCTTGTTGTTGCGGATATAACAGACATTCATCAAGATGCATGTGTTATTTGCTTCATTTCTGGACACTATTTCTGTAACTGTCGTCAGTTAAACTGAGCTTTGACCGTATTTTTCTACAGTAGTTTTTACTGTATTTTTAAGGGGTTAACTGAAACCAAAAGAAAAATGCCCTGTACTACTTCTGATGAGTCACACTTTCAATAGTTTAATCACGATGGACTTCAAACTAAGACAGAAGTTAGACTATTTGTTTCGTTATACTTTCCGTCATTCACTCTAACTTGAGGAGATACCGAAGATGTCAGAAATCACGTGCTTGCACTTTCTACTCTTTTCCATTTTTTCAGCATTTAAAAAAGTACATTTTATTCGTAATGAATAAAACAGCGAAAGATGACATTGGATTTACGTTTTTAATGTAATAACAGTCAAAAGAAAACAAACAAAATCAACAAATCATTTGAAAGAAAATACCCTCTTTCCTTCCTTCCTTCCTTCCTTCCTTCCTTCCTTCCTTCCTTCCTTCCTTCCTTCCCACGGCTTCCATCTCTGTTCTTCCCTCTTCCCTGTCTTTATGCGTTTATGTGCGAGGTCGCGCGCACGTGTGTCTTATGTGTGCGCACGTGAAGGAAAGGGAGGGGAAGACAACACCCAATCCCCATAAGCAGCACATTTCTTTTCAAAGGAGCAGAGAGAATCTGGACAACCTGCAACAGTGCGTCACATATCTCTGGGTACATTGCTTTGAAGTGATATTTCCCATTCACTTCACTACAGAACCCATCCCCTCCCCCCCTCTCCATCCTTAAATGACTGTATATCCATTCATATTCAGTGGCATTTCCCCATTTGCTTAGTTTAAGACCTCCCTCCCCCCTCCCTTTTTCTTCTTTTTTTTTTGAGAGAGAGAGGAAGGGAGGAGAAACAGGGGACGACTATACGGTGAAATCAAACATCCAAGATCAAGTATTTTTTGACGTTTATAATCTACTTATCTTTTTCGTGCACATTATGTCTGTCTGTCTGTCTGTCTGTCCCTCTGTCTGTCCCTCTGTCTGTCTCTGTCTCAATCGCTCTGTGTCTGTCTCTGTTTGTCTGTCTATCTCTGTCCCTCTGTCTCTGTCCCTTTCTCTCTTTGTACTATCTCTTTCTCCCTCTCTCTCCCATTTGCTCTTTCACTCTCTCTCTATTTTGTCTATCTGTCTATCTCTGTGTCTGTCTCTGTTTGTCGGTCTATCTCTGTCCCTCTGTGTCTCTGTCCCTTTCTCTCTTTGTACTATATCTTTCTCCTTCTCCTCCCATTTGCTCTTTCACTCTCTCTGTCTGTCTATCTATCTGTCTAACTATCTATCCATCCATCTCTCTCTCTCTCTCTCTCTCTCTCTCTCTGTGTGTGTGTGTGTGTGTGTGTGTGTGTGTGTGTGTGTGTGTGTGTGCAACGAAAAAAAATTGCTTACGACTTTTCAGCTAGCACAGAATGATGTCGATTTTCCTGGAGAAAAAAAGTGTTGAATGGGGAAAGGAATAGCCCAACTTTTCTCGAACAGTGAACAGTTATGTCAGTCACCCGACGCGTCGTATGAGTGTCGTTGTTATGGCCCTGAGCATCTCAGGTGTAGTAGGATCACGTCTGGGCCAGACCAGGAAAACGGCAAGTTAAGCCAGATGACGCACATTAAGGATACGGCTGTGCTGCTAACTGGCACGTAAGCTGCTCTTGAATTCAAGCAGTTGAAAAAAAAAAAGGTAGGAAATGACCGAATAAAGACGGTAGGATGGCAGGAAATAACAGGTGTGTGAAATAATCAACAGACAAAAAAACTGTATACAAGAAAAACAACGTTTGCAAACATTTTTTTTTCCATTTTAGGGTTCAGGGATTATCTACAGTGATGTGGAAGTTATTCTCCAAGAGCAGAGAGTGACATTCGGGTTAAAAGCAGAATGCGTGCCAAATGATGAAGGTTTTTAGCCAGTTTTCTAGGTTACGTTCATCCTGACTCTTTCAGTGTAAAGAACAGCCGGACCAACGGTGCTGACATTTAGCACAAAGAGAGGCTGTTGTCTTGACTGCATCTAATTTTAGGAGCCTGAAAGAAATCAGCTTGTTGCCGAGGAGGTTACAGGCGTCTATCTAGACGCACGTCATTGCTTCTTCTTTTCTGGAAACCATTTCTGCGTCTGCCAATAAGTGAAGCAGCTTTGACCATTTTTCCCTGCATTTTCAAAAAACGTATTTCAAGGGGTCGACAGAAGTTTCGAAGAAAAGAACACTCGGTCATGTTTGATGAACTACACTTTTAATGACAAGAAACACAATGGGTCAACCACGAGACAGTAATTGAACTTTTCATTTGTTTTCATTATACTCTCTGTCATCCACTGTTTCTTGATGAAATAGCAGGAATTCTTTCAGTATAAGTTTTGACCTCTCTCCGAGAAAATGATGTGCATATACTTTTTACTTTGAAAACAAAAGCTTTATCCATAACACGTAACAGAACCGAAAACCTCTGATGGAAACCTCTATATTATATATATATATATATATATATATATATATATATATATATATATATATATATATATATATATATATATATACATTAGTTTTTCAGCAACTTTTTTCCTCTCCACACTGTCGTTTTCTTTTATTTTAGTACCTTTCGCTTTGGGGGTGCGTGCTGTTAGATTCTTTTATGAATCCTTGGTGGTGAGAACACCACAGAATTATGGACTGTGGTGTGTCTCTATTTGACGCCAAGAGCACAGACACAAACAGCCGTGTCTCCCTGATGAGTCCGATCCAGCGAAGAAAAAGGCCTAGGAGCAGGCAAAACATGCAGATCTACCTTCGAGAGGAAATACGACAGTTCCCTCATGCAGCTAGCGAAGGGTTTTCATGTTTATAACATTTATTTTCCCATTCTCTTCATCTTCAATTTTTTTCTTTTTTAATTTTAAATCCTTGCCAAGTCATTACTGTAATGATGGAAGAATTGTTAACCTGCACTTGTTTCCTCCCACTACTTAATTGTTCAGCATTATATATATATATATATATATATATATATATATATATATATATATATATATATATATATATATATTAGTAGTTAACAGAGAACAACCAAACAGCAGCAAAGCCAAAAGAAACCAAAGAACTGAGTGAGAGATGACAAAAGGAGGAGGCAGACGAGCAGACACCAACGTGTCATAAGCCGACAGACTGCCGGGAATGCAAATACACCGACGGGCGCAAAGACAACAGTTTGTATGCAGCACGTCGCTCCAAAAGTCTTTTTTTTCTCCAGTCGTAATGTAGAACATACAAGTGATCCGGTGACTAGATAGTGAGATCATAGGCACTGGGCACGGTAGGCGTATTTGTCCATTCTGCAGAACGACGTTTTATAGAACTGTGCCCGAAAAGCTTAGTAGGCAGAGCGCTGGACTCGTAATCTTGGTGATCTAGGATTGACAATGGTTCCGACTCCATTTCCCGAAAAGAGCTTCAATTGACACTATAAACCAAGATTCCCTGCGTGAACATACGCATAACATCTTGCATATACGTTAAAACCCATCACCAACTTCCGGAAATGAGAAATAATGGAAAAAAATGAAGAGAGAAAATTGAATGGCTAATATTGAATGAATGACACGGGAAACGACTGAATAAAGCGCCATCTGGCAGCTCTTCACTCAGCTCTCTACCAATGTAGGCAGCTCCATTGTAAACGAAAGTGTGGAATGTAAAGCGCTAAGACCTTGGTTACTAACCTAAGATATACGTTATGCAATTATTCTTAATAATTATAATAATGATGATAATAACAATGTAATTTCTGTTGCATAGATATTTTTTTTGGCATGATTTGAAAAAAAAAAACAAACCTGGGAGTCACAAACGAAGCGGAATGGCTGACATGTGTAGCATGTACTGATCCTTTCTGGCTCAAGGATGTCAACAGTGAAAGGTTTATGCTGGGGGTTGTGGTGTGTCTGCGAACAGACATGTGCGTGTATTGTTCTATTATTCGTGAGACATCTGTGAGTTTTCTGTCTCTTTTCGTGGTGATAACTGTAATGTGGCCCTATGCATTGGGCTGGCCTAAAGGCGTCAAAATAGAAACTGACCCAGTTATCCACTGGCTTTAATAGTTAGCTTGTCTAAACCGCTCACTTACGATAGATTTAGCCAAGTTTTCACGTCTGTGATTATTATTATTATTATTATCGTTATTATTATTATTATTATTATTTTTGAGAGGATTCAGTCTCTGCATTACACACTGATTCTATGTTAGATTTAGCCAAGTTTTTACATCTGTCATTATTCTGAGAGAATTCAGTCGCCGCTTTCTACACTGATTCTACATGATTAGGGAAATCACGTGTTTTTGGAAACAGGAGTTTTCTCAAACAGCAGTGCTGTGTATGACTATTGACGCTATGTGTGGATCAGTAATTCTGTTAAAAAGTATTGTTATGCATGGAAGGGGGCGGGCTCCATCAAACAGTGGAGCTATTGAACAGTAGTGCTTTTAAACAGTTGTTCTGAGTATGAACAGAAGAGTTCCATTCAACAGTAGTGCTACGTATAGTAAAATATTTCTGTTAAAGAGTATTGTTATGTAGGGAATACTGGGTCTATCAAACAGCAGTGGTATGTATAGAGTAGTTGTTCTATTAAACACTAGTGCTATGAATGGTACAGCAGTTTTATGAAAAAAAACATCGCAGTAGAGGGAACAGAAGTACTGTAGAACAGTGCTGCTATGAGCAGAACACGACTTCAATGAAACAGTACTGCGAGGTTCAGAACGGTGGTGCTATGAAAAACTGGTGCATTGGATACATATTGCTATTAAACAGTCATGCTGTGGATGGAACTGTGGCTCTGTTAAACAGTGTGTGATGGAACAATAGTGTTATCAAAACAGTAGTGCAATGGAACAGTAATGTTATCAAAACATTAGTAGTTGCAATAGAGCAGTAGCACTATCAAACAGTAGTGCAATAGAACAGTAGCACTATCAAACAGTAGTGCTATAGAACAGTAGCACTATCAAACAGTAGTGCTGTAGAACAGTAGCACTATCAAACAGTAGTGCCATAGAACAGTAGCACTATTAAGCAGTAGTGCTGGAGGTGGAGCAGCAGGGCTATGGATGCTACAACACTAACCTTACACACAGCGATGCTGTGGAATAGTCGTTCTGTTGAACGGATGTGCCATGGATTGAACAGTAGTTCTATCAAAAGTTGGGGCAATGGGAAAGTAGTGTTATTATGCTGTAGTGCTGTGTACGCACAGTAGTGCTATGTATGAACGGTAGTATGAAGAAAGGTACAGCAATGGTAGGTTAAGCACTATCAAACGGATGTGCCATGGAACAGTAAGTCTATTCAACGGTAGTTCTATATATATGAACAATAGTGCTGTATATGGAGTAGTGATATTACTGAACTGTAGTGCCGCGTGTGAATAGCAGTGCAGTGTATGGGACAGTAGAGCAGTTATGCTTTAGAACAGTAGTTCTGTTAAATGGTAGTGCTACATGTGAACAATGATGCTGCCTATGGAACAGCAATTCTGTAGAATAGTGCTTTAGAACAGCAGTTCGGTTAGATAGTAGTGCTACATGTGAACAGTGATGCTGCCTATGGAACAGTAATTCTGTAGAATGGTGCTTTAGAACAGCAGTTCGGTTAAATAGTAGAGCTGTGAATGAACAGTATTTCTACTCAACAGGATGAACGAGCAGTAGTTTTATGACACAGTGCTGCTATGTTTAGAACAGTCGTTCTATTGGAGGGTGTGTTATGTAACAGTGGTGATCTGTACGACAAGCAGTGCCATGGAACAATAGTTGTGCTTTGGAACAATAGTTCTATCAAACAGTTGTATGCCATATCTGAAACTGTAATATTAGCAAACAGTAATGTGATGCTATGGAACAGTAGTGGTGTACATGACAATAGTTCTATGGAATATTAGTTCTGTTATACAGGAGTACTTTGGAACACTCGTTCTATGAAGCAGTGGCGCTCTGAAACACTAGCACAGTTAAACAGTAATGCCATGGAATTGTATTTCCATTAAACAGCAGTCTTATGCATAAAGAACAGTGCTATGTTTTGGAAAAGGGTTATCATCGAACCGTAGTGCGGTGGAACGATAGTACTATTATACAGTAGACCAATGTATGAGCAGTTGTGCTATGTATGGTACAGTAGTGCCATAAAACAGACGTTCTATAGAAAAGTATAGCTATTACACAATAGTTTTTGTGTATGAACAACAGTGCAATGTATGGAACACTAATGTTATCAAACAGGAGCGCTATGGAACAGCAGTTCTATTAATAATACAATCGGAAGTGCTATGAATAAACAGTTCTACTTTTATGAAACAGTGGCATTGTTGAACTTTTGTGCTACGTGTAAAAAAAAAAATGTTTACAAATGGAACAGTGATGCTGTTAAACAGTAATGCTTTAGAATGTTAGTTATATTAATTAGTAGCACTATACATAGAACAGAGGTATTATTTGTATGATAATGTATGGTATATGAAGTCAATTAAACAAGTGCCATGATAGAGCCGTTCTACCCCCAAATACAGCTATATGTATCAATAGCAATTCTGTTAAACAGTCGCGCTACATATGAACATGGTATTATGTATGGTACATCGGTGTCATCAAACGGTAGTTATGTAGAGCAGTAGTGTTCTTGTGTAGTTGGTTATATGTTAAAAGAAGTTTTAATAAAGAGGAATCACATAGACCGTTATTGTTTTGTCAGTAAGGCTTTGCATGCAACAGCATTGTAAAGATCAGTTGTGCTCTGGAGAATTGTCCCGTCAATCAAACAGAAGAGCTATCGAAGAGTTGTGCTATCGATCAGTTGTTCGTTGCTAACCTTTTGCACTGCTTGACACCGTCCACCTCATGGAAACCACCTCATCACACAACTGTTCATTTGCTTTTCCGTTTGTCTGCCTGTCTGTCTGTCTGTCTGTCTGTCTGTTCGCTGGATACAACGAATTATAGCCAATCGCTGGACTGATTTAGACGTAGCTTGGACCAATGTATATAAACTACCTTTGATTAAAAATGACAAACCAAGTTTATCATTGTTATCTGTTCAGACCATGTGACTAAAGAAATCACATCTAACCTCGATAAATGTGGACACGTTTGTTTGTTTGTTCTTTAAGGAGGGTTGTTAAGAGGTGGATTTCCGTGAGTCATAAATACTGTTTGTACTGGTTTACATTTCACCACCATACAAACCTGAAAGCAATGTTCACAGTTTGGTGTCAAAACGGTAATCATCATCACTGGAGTTTTCTTGAGCAAACTGACTCCTTTCATGAAGAAACGCGTTATGCGGACTTCGATGCTAACAATTTCTATCCATCAGGCCGGACCAGCGATCTCTCTGCCTTCACGCACAGCAAGAGGCAGGACGAGACTGGACCGATTTTGCCCTGGTTTACGCTGACGCTTACAGTTTTTTTTTTCATTTCTGAAAAAAAAAAAAAAAAATGATTGAAAGCTTCCAGGGCACGAGGTCCGGCAAGTGGTTTGAAATATTTGTGTTCATTTCTTTCAAATCGTCCGATTATCTGGGATAGAAAATGTCCCAAACTCATAGGTTCCCGAGTGCTTTAATTCACAGCGAGGATTGCTTCCCTTCCTGTGCAAAATATTTTTTGACGCGTTAAGAAAATGTTGTTTCTGCAGACCTTACCATGCAACTTTCCCGCAGCGTTCGGCTCCATCTCCGTCTCAGTAGCCATTTCAAGTTGTACTGTTGATATCGATTCCTATGCTTCTGTATAGAACATTTTAGGAATCTAGGGTTCTCTCTCTCTCTCTCTCTCTCTCTCTCTCTCTCTCTCTCTCTCTCTCTCTCTCTCTCTCTCTCTCTCTCTCTCTCTCTCTTCTGATTATGAATTCTGAAAAAAGGACAACACTTCAAAACAGTGAGAAGGTGAATGTGTGACACTGACAGTGTAGACACAATATTGTGCTTGGTTTGTACTATGTATGTTTAGATGGGATTTGTTGTTCATTTTGTAAATAAGTGCTGCTTTGTGAATTGTTAATGTAAGATAAGATCTACTGACCTTTGTGCTGTTTGTAGTACTGCTTTCTGTGCACATTTGCCGTTTGTACATTTCTTTACAAGTAAATAAAAGTGTTTGCCCTTGGAAAAAAAGAAAAGAAAAGAAAACTGTGTTAAACTTAATGCAGTGAACGGCTGTATACTCTCTGAACAGAACTGTTCAAAGAAAGTACAGTGCATCAAAGCAAGCGGCGGCCATTCCGCCCTGGGAGGACTTACAAGACGCGCAGCTGAAGATGGCAATTACGGACAGAAAACTCAAACCTCAGGAGAAGCCGTTCTGACTGGTGGACTACCCAACCACCATGCAGGTGGACCAAGTAGCGGAGGGCCTCGTTTGATGACTGCTGATGAAAAGTCAATATTGTTTGAAACAAAAGTTGGTGGGGGCTGGGCAGCAGTGATAATAATATTATTTTAGATCGGTAAAGGAAAAGAAACGGAAGAAAGATACGCGAGAAAAACGTTCCTCCTACGTTTTCTTAATGTAACCAACGTTAATGATACTTGATGCAAGCTGCAACAGTAGGATGTTAAACACCACGTGAAATCATAGAGTGCTGGCACTTGTCCTATGACAAAGCCAGGCAATAAGTTTTAGAGTTTGTGGTACTTCCTTGTAGCCTGTCCTATGCACTTCGCCAAGTTTGATGCAGACAGGACCTAGAGACCCGCGGGAAGCTGTTTAAGAGTGCAATGTCACGGAGTGATTGTTGTCAGCCATGGTAAACTCAAAGCATAACAATCTTCATTCTTCTCGAAAGAAAGTTGAATTCCCGGAGGCCTGAATGAGCTGCAATTACCCAAAACAACTCACACATACTCCTGTCTCCCTTGGAACCTATACAAGGACCTGGCTTTTTTTTTTTCTCGTGAGGATACATACACACAGTGTTTCCCTGGGGTGTACTGGAGAAGGCCAGAAAACAAACTGACATCTCCCCTTGATCTAATTTTGGCAATGGAGATTTACTTCCAATTACATCTGTTTCTGTTTGTTTGTCTGTTACCACAGTCAGATAAGAATGGCAGAATCTGTTTGAACCACACTTGGTGAAAAGACACAACGTGCCCCAAAGACAGGGACTGTAACTTAGGATGTGGATCTGTGGTGCGAATCAAACCATTCTCCGTGAATATAGTTTACACATCAGACTGGAATACTGGTGAATTCTTAAGACATATCGATCTTCTTCAGCTCGTTTGAGTTTTTTTTTTTTTTAAGTGGAAAGCATTAATGTTTGGGAAAAGTGGATAATTTTTATCTGTTCTCGTCCGTCCATCATCTCGATCTTCTCTGAATCTTTGTGTCCCCATCCGCCCTCATCTCTCTCTCGCTCGGTCCCTCTCCTCTCTCTCTCTTCTCTCCCTTCTCTTGATCTTCACTCTCTCCTCCCTCTCTTCCATCTCTCTCCTCACTCTCTTCTCATCTCTTTTTCTTTTTAAGTGGAAAGCATTCTCTGTTTGGGGTCTCTGCTCTTGCGGATCTCTCTTTCCCCTCTCCTCCTAATTTTTCGGATCTCTGTCTTTCTTTTCTTCGTGGTCTGTTTCTCTGTCTGTCCAATGTCTGCCTCCGTGTATGTATCCTT
>JADBJO010000089.1:854741-869741 GCA_016801955.1 Conus betulinus | reverse complement strand
TGCGTGTATCAAGAGAACATCCGAATTTTGTTTTTTTTTTTTCTAAAATGTTTCCAGCATGCATTTTTTAGAAGACTGTATCCCTCATGGATAGACAATGGGACACTGATAACCTCCGACCCACTAGTATTTTTCGCTCCCCGTTTTGCTGCTCTGTCTACTCTCTCATTAAACTGAATCCCACAATGAGAAGGAACGCAACAGAAACTAATTCTTGTACCCCTAATAATCAAGAAATGTATTAGGTGATGAATATCTGTAATCAGACCTTGTCTTACTATAAGGTTTGTTTACTTAGGGCAAATAAAACCGATTTTGAATCGACACAAAGAGGATTTGGAACATTGGATTTGAAAAAGTCAAGTAGAAAATACAAAGCCATTAGAATGGCAGTTAGTTATGCTGTAAAAATAGATCTGTTTTTTTTTCCCAAGATAATAAGATTGTGTGTGTGTGTGTGTGTGTGTGTGTGTGTGTGTGTGTGTGTGTGTGTGTGTGTGTGTGTGTGTGTGTGTGTGTGTGTGTGTGTGTGTGTGTGTGTGTGTGTGTGTGTGTGTTTCTGTTATGCATTTGTAAGGGGTCGACAGAAGTTTAAAAGAAAGGAATGCTCGGTCATGTTTCCTGAGTTACATCTTCTTAGACAGAGTCATTTGTTTCTTTATATTACCGTACAATGTCCTTCCAGGGGACGCTAGTTCTTTCTGTAAACGTCGTGTCCCCTCTTAGAGAAAATGGTGTGCTCCCACTTAAAAAACAACTTTTAAAGTAATTTTCTCCATGACGCATAACACAGTCAAAGCACGTATTTGCTATGTTAGTTTATATAATAATAGTCAAAAGAAAACAAGCAAATTCCAATGACACACTGAAAAAAAATCAGAAGAATGGCATGAAAAGTGACAGAAATGGAGACGCAAAAGAGTTGGACATCAACAGCCCAGCATTCAAAAGCCGACAGACAGACAAAAGACACATAAAGACAACATTTAGCAGGCAGCAGCTTGCTCTAATTCTACTCTGTCTCCTTTCTTGTTATCTAGAGTGTACAACTAATCTGGTGTCTGGATAATGAGTTCGTAGACACTGTACATAGTGGACGTGTTCTTCCATTCTACATTGTGGCTTTGTATGTTGTTGGGGACTGGAACAGCTCAGCTGGTAAACATTGAACTCCTAATTCTAGTGATCTTGAGGTTGTGGGTTTGAATCTTACCCGATCCGTTTTGACACAAATGGATTTCCCCTCGAAATTAACATCGGTTCTAACAACCAGCCGCCGTGGCGAAGTGGTTAGCGTCGCGGACTCCCGGCTGGGAGGTCGTGGGTTCGAATCCCATCAGAGTCATGTGGGTTTTTTCTGCCCCGACCGGCTCCTACCCAGAGTTGAGTTTGCTGCGGACTCATTTGGGAAGACTGGGACCACACAGTCGAGTTTCATCCACTCAATGGGTGCGTTTTCTGAGAGTGTTGCTCAAATTTCCTGACCAACACTGCAGGTGCCTGTATCTCTCGGGCCTGGTTGACGCCGGGATATATTATGAAAGAAAGCGTAGAGTACTGCCCTGTCATGTAGTCTGAGACCGAAATGGAAATCCGTAGCACCATCTTAATCATCCTCATTCTCATCGATCAGCATAATAATAAAAAAAAATGTCTCAAATTCTGTGGCCCTTCATGCCCTGCTCTCATGGTGACCTCAATTTCGATGTCCTCTCCAAGTTTGTGGTCTTGGTTTGGTTCCGTCGGGGTCGCCGGTATCGGCGAGTCCATGGGGGCTGTCGTTGGACGGACGTGGTGGCGCCCTCCGGAGGGAGAGCTCACTCACGCCGGCTCCGCGACTAAGCAATTATTGTCGTCAGTAGGAGGGCTTAGTAGATGGTGTCCTGCGTATGTTAGATCAGAACAGGCGCCACTGAACACCACCGAAGTGACTCGACAGCAGTGCAGTGTCTCCTCCGGTGGGTTGCCTCTTGACGACTTGACATTAACTGCTCCTTGTGGATTGCCGGTGCCGAGGCTGCGGCGGGGCTGACCGGGCTATGGCTGTGGACGGGGTGTCGGAATGAGCGGCGTGGGTGCACTGCCTCTGAGGTGGCGCAGAAGTTGGGACAGCAAAAAAAAAATAATAAAATAAAAATAAAAAATAAAAAAAACATCGGTTCTAACACCATTTCCCGATAAGACCTTCAAATGATACTATAAACCGAAGTTCCACGTCTGAACGCACGCATAAACATCTTGCATACAAATAAAATCCTGTCACCAACTTTCGGAACAGAGCGCCAGTCTGGCCATTGATATAGACGACACCTTACACATAACATGCATACTGCGTGAAAAATCTAAAATATAGAGGAAGAAAAAATTAAGTCATATAAAGTGCTGTGTACGAACAGCAGTGTTATGTATAAACGACAGTATAATTAAACGGTAGTGCAATGGTATATTAGCACTATTAAACAGAAGAGCTTCGGAACAGTGTGTCTATATAAGAGTAGTGCTATATGTGAACAACAATACTATGTTCAGAACGGTAGTATCATTAAACGGTAGTGCTATTAGTGAACAGTAATGCAATGTATGGAAGAGTAATTCTGGTGAAAAGTTGTGCTTTGGAACAGTAGTTCTCTTAAACAATAGTGCTCTAAATGAACAGTATTTCTACTTAACAGCAGTGCTATGAATCTTCTTCTCTTGTTCTTCTTCGTTCACTCAGACAGGAACCCCAGAGGCATTGACGAAGGTTGCTATACGGCGGCGGCCCTCCAGTGGTCTATACAGCTTTTGCCTCATCAGTGTGTTGGCAGGCCAGGTCTCTGCCCTCAGCTTTTCATGTGTGGGACAGTCCTGCAGGAAGTGTTCCATTGTTATTGGGGCTGTACCGCATGGGCAACCTGAAGACTCTCTGATGTGGAATTTTGTGAATATGTGATGTTTCAGTCTGGAGTGCCCTGTCCTCAGTCTCACAATGTTTACTTAGTCCGATCTGGGCAGCAAATAGTATGCATCCCTCTTGTTGAAGTCTGGGTGCTGCTCAAGCCATCTTTTTTTTCTCCTTGATAATGCTTTTGATTTCTTCAAAGGAGACTTCCAGTTGGGGCTGCTGTCCTCCTTCCTTTGCCAGTTAGTCAGCTTCCTCATTGCCACATATATTGCAGTATGAGGGTATCCACTGTTGACAGTATTCTCAGTGGACTGATGCAGAATGGCCAGGGTAGAGACAAGGGAGCTGAGTTCCTTGTTTCGAGGATTTTTAACAGCCCGTAGTACTGCATGGCAACCTGAAGACATCAGAGAAGATGGCGACTTTGATATGTATTGCCCCTTTATTCTCATACAGCGATCTGGCTGCTGACGTGGTGCATCTGCCTCAGCTATGAATGAGCAGCAGCTTTATGAAACAATAGTGCTATGTTTGCAACAGTAGTTCCATTGAAACGTAGTGCTATGGAACAGTAGTTCTTTTAACGAGTTGTATTTTGAAACAGTAGTTCTATTGAACAGTTGTGTTTTATAATCCAGTAATGCTATGTTTGGAGTAATAATTCTCTTAAACAGTAATGTTATGGGACAGTAGTAGCAGATATGGACAGCAGTGCTATGGAATAGTAGTTCTACTTAATAGTGACATTGTGTAACAGTAGTTGCATGCTTGAACAATAGAGCTATGAAGCAGTTTGTTCTACTAAACAGTAGTGCTATGTACAGAACAGTATGTTCATTAAACACTTGTCTTATGCATGAACAGTGGCGCTATGTTTGGAACAGTAATACGATTAAACCGTAGTACTATGGAAAGATAGCACTATTATACAGTAGACCGGATTATGAACAGTAGTGCTAAGCATGGTGCAGTAGTGTTATTAAACAGATGTGCCTTGGAATAGTAGTTTTATCAAAGTTGTTTTGAGCGTGAATAACAGTGGTATGTGTGGAACAGTGGTGTTACTATACAGTGACATTTTGGAACTGTAAATCTGTTAATCAGAAGTGCTAGGTGTAAACAGTGATACTATGCAAAGTTAGTATTGTTAAACAGCAGCGCTGTGTAAAAACAGTCGTGTTACATATGGGACAATGGTATTATTAACAGGGATACGAAATGCACTGGGATACAAAATGTTGTCCTAAACTCGGAGCTTCATGGGTGATTCAATGTACGGCGAGGATTGTTTTCCTTCCTGTGCAAAATACGATTTGACGCATTAAGAAAATATTGTTTCAATGTTCCCCTAACGTTCAGCTCCTTCTTATTCTCAATGGCCATTTAAAATTTGGACTTAAATAGCAACGAACACAGTGTTAATCTTAACCGAGAGAATTGCCGTAAATATGACTGTAAGAAAGTACAGTGCATCAAAAAAGTGACGACCATTTCGTCCATAGAGGACTTTGGATCGGTAAATATAGTTGCCAGTCACAGATAGAAAATTCAAAGACTCGGAAGAAGCGTTCCGCGTTGTTTTAACTGGTGTGTTACCCAAGACCCTTGTAGGTGTACCAAATAGCTAAGGGCGTTAATTTTGAAGAAAGCTGATGAAAGGCAAACATCATTCGAAAATTAAGTTCAAAGGGGGCAGGACGGCAGCGGTGACAATATTACTGTAGATCAATTAAAAAGAAAGAAAAGGAAGATAGAGACATGAAAAAAAAACCCTTTTTTTCACATTTTCCTACTGTAACCAACGTTAGTAATACTGAATGTAACAACTGTGTGTCACGCTTTACATGAAATTACTGAGTGCCTGTACCTCTTCAGTGATAAAATCAGGCAGGAAGTTTCAAAGCTTGACACATTTCCTGGCAGACGTAAACGGCTGGCCAAGTCAAGTTTTACATGAAATTACTGAGTGCCTGTAACAGTTCTGTGATAAAATCAGGCAGGAAGTTTCAAAGCTGGTCACATTTCCTTGCAGGCGTAAACGGCTGGCCAGTTTGTATACATGCAGGACCCAGAGATCCATTGTCAAGTGTTATGCAGTTTCAATGTCATGGGCGATTAGGATTGCCCACGGTAAACTCAAAACACAACAATCTTCGGTTTCAGTTTGGCGCGTTGCAGGCTCTGCCAGAAGATTTTCTCTGAGAAAATAAAAGGTTGTCTTGCGCTCGGCAGTTTGTAGCAAAAACTAAAGTAAAAACCGGAGACGGTAAAATGCAAGAATAAAAACAGCAGTTTTTTTTTTTCATGTCTCAGACTTTTATTCTTAACAATGCTCGCTGTTAAAAGCTTCATCAGGCCAAGATAAAAGTCTCACATCAAGTAAAATGACATGTTGCTGATGGTGAATTCTACTCAGGTAAAACCAGGTAAATCAGATAAAAAGAGGTCAACATCGTTGCATGCAAGGCAAAGTACACACACACCCCATAGACCGTCCACACACACACACACACACACACACACACACACACACACACACACACACACACGCACACACACACACACACACACACACACACACGCACGCACGCGCGCGCGCGCGCGCACACACACACACACACACACACACACTTTCTTACTGTCTCTGTTGTGTGTACGTGTGTGTGTGTGTGTGTGTGTGTGTGTGTGTGTGTGTGTGTGTGTGAGTGTGAGAGAGAGAGAGAGAGAGAGAGAGAGAGAGAGAGAGAGAGAGAGAGAGAGAGCAACGAAAAACAAATCCTGACGACTTCACAACTAGCATGCTATACATTTATATTTTCCTGAGAAAAAAAAGGATAAAAACTGTTGAATGGGAAAGGAACAGCCCAACTTTGCACAAAGCAGGAACAGTTATGTCAGTCACCCGACGCGTCGTATGAGTGTCGTTGTTATGGCCCTGAGCATCTCAGGTGTAGTGGGATCACGTCTGGGCCCGACCAGGAAAACGGCAAGTTAAGCCAGATGACGCACATTAAAGACGTGGTTGTGCTGCTAAGTTTGCTGGACTGTAAGCTGCTCTTGAATTCATGCTGAAAAAAAGGTTCGAAGTTTGGAAATGACCGAGTAAAGACGATAGGATTGGAGGAAATAACAGTTCTGTGAAGTAATCCACAGACAAAAACCTGTACAGGAGAAAAACAAAGCAACGTCTACAAACATTCTTTTTATTTTAAGTTCAGGGATTATCTGTAGTGATGCACGAGTCGTTCTCTAAGAGCGGAGAGACATTCTAGGCTGAAAGCAGAACGCGTACCAATTCACGATGCTTTTTGGCCAGTTCTCTAGAGTAAGTTCATTCCGGCACTTTCTGTGAACAGAACAGCCAGACAAACGGCGCTGACATTTAGCAACAGGAGACTTTTGTCTTCACTACTTCCAATTTTAGGAGCTTGAAAGAAATCAACTTCTTGTTGGGGAAGTTACAGATAACTCTCTGCATGCAGGCTATCTGGTTTATTTCTGGAGATCATATCTGTATCTGCCATGACTTGAACAGGTTTGCTCTTGTTTTACTTTTGTATTTTTCATGTGTTTTAAGACATCAATATCAGTTTCAAAGATGAAAAAAAATGCTCAGTCATGTTTGATGAATTACTTTTTTAATGATAAGAATCATAGTGGGTCACTCTCAAAACAGCAGTTGGCCATTGTCATTTGTTTTATTATACTATGTTCCATCCACTATCCATTGAGGGAATGCCGGAAGTTCTTTCAGTAAATGTTGTATTCCCTTTTTGAGAAAAATAGTGTGCTTGCACTAAAACATTATTTATCAGAAGAAATGATTGTTATATACGACATAAAACATAGTCGAAGCGAGTATTCGTTATGTCAATCTATATGGTAATAGTAAACAGAAAACAAGCAACAAGAATAACACACCCAGAAAAAAAACACCAGAAGAATTAGATGAGAACTGACAGAAAGGAAGACCTAGAAGAGCAGACATCATAAGCCAACAAACAGACAAGAAGACAAACAGACCAACAGACACAAAGTTTTTTTTTCATTGTCTGCAGCCATTTGCTCTAAAAGTCTTCTACTCTTTCTATCTTTTATGATCTAGAACATAAGTAGTCTGGTGTCAAGGGAATGAGATCGAAGGCTTTGTGCAAAGTGAACTTGATCTCGATCTTGGTGAATAGTCGACAGGGCCACACTGTGAAATAACATCGACGGATGTTCTGCAGTATGACGTTTTATGCGAGTGGGGATGACAATAGCTCAGCTGGTAGAGCAGCGGACTCGTAATCTTGGTGATCCTGGGGTTGTGGGTTCGAATCCCTTTTGGGCCGTTTTGGAACACGGGTATTTTTTCCCTTGAAGTTAACATTGATTTTGTTCCATTTCCGGAAAAGTCCTTCGAATGGGACTATATAAAGCGAGGTTCTATGTTTGAACGCGTGCATAATGTCTTGCACACACGTAAAATACCATTACCGACTTTCAGATAAGAGGGCCACTTAAGCTGTTGGTACGATGACACATAGCATTATAGCATGACCTTGCGTGAAAAATCGAAAGAAGGAAAGAAGAAAACTGAGTGGCTAATGTTGACTAAGTGACACTGAAAACGACTGAATGAAGAGCCGTCAAGTTTTAGTTTTTTTTCAGGTGGCTCTATCCAGGTAGGCTGCCCGGTGTGAAAATGAGAGTGAAGGTCGTAAAGCGCTCACAGTTTGGTCTGCAACCGATGATAGGCCTCATTTAAGTATTAACGACAAAAAAACAACAAAAAGAATAATGAAAATAACAACAACAATAATAATATAGAAATAACGTTCGAAAAGGGAATTAAATTACAGGAAGTGAACTGCAGTAAACTGTAAGAGCAGAGCTAGAGGGAAGTACAATGCAGAATATTAGTCGCCAGTACGTAGAAAAGAAAACTGTGTTAAATTTGAGGACGTGAACTGCTGTAAACTGTGAGAACAGAACTAGGGAAATACAGTGCATCAAAGCAAGAGACGGCCATATCATCCAGGACTCCAGTCACTGGGTGTGTGGCGCAGGGGAGGGAACTGTGTGACGGGCTGTTGGGGGTCTGCTTGCCATGATGGCGGCCACAGAAGGCTGAAGACTGGGAATCAAGTGCTGACCACGGCTGGAGGTAAGCCCCACATCCCCACACTGCCCTGCACAACAACCATTTGCCGCGTGTACACTTTTCGTGTCCAGTCATGGATGTACACGCTATCACGCATGCAAGCGCGCGCGCGCGTACGCGCACACACACGCACACACACACACACACACACACACACACACACACACACACACACACACACACACACACACACACACACACCTGTACCCGCGCAATACAGAGATATGCATATATATATATATATATATATATATATATATATATATATATATATATATATATATATATAAATAAATAATAAATAAAAGCAGGCACACCAGCCACACACTCTTCATGTCTTTTTTTTTTTTTTTTGGTGTGCCTGCTTTTATTATTTTTTTAGAGGCCAGAGGATCAGCAGTGACCCAGAGAGCGGTGTCCAGAGGGTTTTAGAGAGAGAGAGAGAGAGAGAGAGAGTTGTTGATTGATAATCTTTATTCCCAAGGGTAACAGATAAGCACGAAGACTTTTTTTCACTTACCCTTGTCCTTTCTTGGACTAAGTATACTAACACATTAACACTATTTTACAATGTAAAACTGAAAGTAACAAAACAGTCATGATTCATATTATCATAAAAGAAATCATCCTTACACACTAAAACTTTATCTTACCACACACACACACACACACACACACACACACACACACACACACACACACACAGACACAGAGAGAGAGAGAGAGAGAGAGAGAGAGAGAGAGAGAGAGAGAGAGAGAGAGAGAGAGAAGTGAGGACGACTAGACATATAAGAAAACATCAGTCATCATGACAGTATCGTCAGCGTTGACTGAGGACGAATGAACAGGGATTCATGAGGCAGTCATGCTCATGACACAAAATTATAATCATTTCTTGTTCATTATGCAAGATTGGTTTTCAAGTCAGTGAGGAACAGGAGATAATGTTTTCATCGAGGGCAGAGAGAGAGGAGAGAGAGAGAGAGAGAGAGAGAGAGAGAGAGAGAGAGAGAGAGAGAGAGACTATGACAACACAATGAATACAGTTTAATGTCATCAGCAAAACCTTCTATTTGACATGGGGAACACTGCTTGAACAAAATTAAGAAAAATCAAAATAAAAAATAATCAGAAAGCAAATAGAAATGAGTAAACATCATAATAGCAGGCGACCAACAGGCCTAGTCAATCAGTTGAGAGGACAATAGGACTTAATGGGAAAGAACTTTAATTCTACTTAAAGTATTGAAAAGCTTCCTTTTTTGAAGAATATTTGCTTCTGCGATAAATTTAGCAATAGACTTTAAGTTCTTTTCACTATCACTCTGTAACAGAGTGACTAAGTCACGTTCTTCTGCTAAGACTGATTTAAAGACATCGCATTTTCTCTCCGTACCTTTTTATACACATCACACTGAAAGAAAAAGTGAAATTCATCTTCTATATTTTTTTTACAAACTGGACAGATACAGTTACGCTCATTATTAGATATACCATACCATCTTTCTCTAGTATAGAGACCAAGGGTCCTTGTTCGAAAGCGTGCTAATGAATCCCTATGCCATTTTCGCGTTACAACCGATAAATACTTTTCTGGCTGTAAGTCACTATTAAAGCGCAAGAACCAAGAGTATTTCTCACTATTTTCTAATTCAGAGTGCCAGATCTGTTGGTAGGAGGATATCAAACGCTCTTTTAAATTCTAGGATAAAAAGTGTGTCGTTCTCAAACACCCTGGTTATTCCATACAAAACCAAATCCAGTTTCGAAAAGGAGATTTTTTTTACTCCAGAAGCCCAGTTTTGTCTTCCATTTTCATGTTGTCTTAGTAACATATAATATACTTTGTTTATTAATTCTGCTTTGTGGAAGTTTTACAAGATATGCTTGTTTATTAATTTCTGCTTTGTGGAAGTTTTACAAGACGTAGCCAGTACCTGACACACTTAGTTTTGGAACGTATTTGCAAGGGGTATCTACCCGTTTCTCCATATGCTATTTTATTAGAGCTGTGTAAAGGAATGTTTAAAAAAACGTTTAATCGCCAGTGTGTGCACCTTTTCCATAAGGTCATTTTCCAATAAACCCCATATTTCTCCTCCATATGTTATCATAGGTTCCACTTGTGAATCAAAAAGTTTCCAAAGTATAGTAGGTTCAATACATTTCAACTTCTTTAAAGATCTTAAAATCTCTCAATAACTCCTTTCCTTCCTTTTCTATACATTCCCATCCATGCCTTACTCATACTTAGTTTAGTTGTGAAAATTAGACCTAAGTATTTGTGGTTATTTGCGACTTTAACTTCTAAGTCGCCATACCACCATTTTCACGCCTAGCCAAATACCCTCCCTTTCTGAAAAAACCATTATCTTTGTCTTATCCATATTAACCGTTAATTTTAGTCTATCCGCCTCTCCGTTTAGTGCATTTAATTGATTCTGCAGTCCAACTGGCGTATCTGAAACAAGAATCACATCATCTGCAAATAGCAACAGAAAAAAAAACTTCTGTCATACCTGGTATTAACTGGATCCCGTGCCTTCCCTTTCTAATAATTTCTAGAGCCAATTCATTTATAAAGAAAGAAAACATTTGTGGACTCAATAAACATCCTTGCTTTACACCTTAAGGGCATCCAAAATAATCTGAATATAAACCCTTATCCCTAACACAGGCTAGTACTGAATTATAAACCCCTTCAGTGACCTGTGTAATATTTACCTTGAACACCTGCTTTTCTTAGCACATCCCATAATATATTTCTATTCACAGAGTCAAATGCTTTCCGAAAATCGATGAAGGCTACATATAGTTTCTTATTTGTCAATAAATAAGATTGTACCATAGCATATAGCGTAAACATGTGGTCGATGGTGCTATAATCTTTTCTGAATCCTGCCTGTTCTTCTATGATTTTTTTTCTCCCGTTCAGCCCATGCGGTCAGTCTCCTGTTTAAAATGTAGGTGTAAACTTTACTCACTGCGCTAGTTAGGGCTACACCTCGGTAGTTATCAGGGTTGTGTACATCTCCTTTTTTAAAATATTGGGACTATTATAGATTACACCATTCTTTTGGGAAAGCACCAGTATCATAAAGCCTATTAAACAACATCTGAAGATAGTCTATAATACTGTCACCGGCATATTTCAACATTTCACTAACTATCCTATCTGGTCCAGCACTTTTACCATTCTCTTTAAGTTTTTAAACTCTTTTTTATTTCCTCTTTAGTTATGTGTTCATCAAAAAATTCTTGTGCTTCTTCTTGGTCCTCATCTTCAAAAATAAATAACCATCATTTCTTTTAGTATCGTCCAGGTCGTTAAAGACCTTAAAAAAGTGATCTCTCCATTGTTTGATGTTAATATCATTATATATCACTGATTTCCTATTGGTTTCTCTTACCGTTTTCCCAGAACAGCTTTGGATCTTTGCTAGATTGTTTCAGTTTTTCGAGTCTGATTTCATCATGCACCCTCTTTTTTTTATCTCTTTTAAGATCTGTGTATTTTTTCTTTCTTTCACATATAATTCTTTCTGATGCTTTCTATATTCTTCAGATCTTGCTCTTGAAAAACTCTTCAGTAACCGTTCCACTATTGTTCTCTGTGTTTTACATTCTTTATCAAACCACACATTATCTTTTGTTCTCCTACGACCCAATGTTCTGATGAAACAGCCACCAGCGGCGTACAATGCATTTGTGAATATTTCTAATGAGCTATCTACATCTTTATTTACTTCTGCATAGGCCTTATCAATAAGTGCTTTAAAGTTTTCAGAATTTATTCATTTTTGAATGAATCTACAAAATTATCTGACCAAATTATCTTTTCCTCTATTGTAATAATCGGTTTCTCTGGTTGTTCCATCACACATTTTTGATTGGGTAGCCATGTAAGCTCAACAGGCAGATGCCATGAAAACACACAATTATTAACAAACAAGTCACAAAATGATGATAAACCTTCCGAAACAATAAAATAATCAATGACACTATCACCTTGTGGCGCCACAAAAGTGAAATTTCCGTCAAAATCATTCTCACATGATCCATTCATAATTTCTAAAGAAAAAAGAAAACATAATCTAACAAAGACTTTTCTAAAATTGTTAACGACACAATCTTTTGACCGACGTTCAGGTGCGTCATCACAATCACTACCATCATCATCATCATGATCATGAAAACCAAACAAACAATTTTCCAATCTCTCCAGTCTTGACTGCTCACGCCCAGTTCTAGCATTCAAATCACCACAAATCATCATATACACATTTTTTGTCTTTCTCACTATGTCCAAGTAACTCGTCTTCTAACATCGCAATCCCGTCCTTTAAGTTTGAGTTCATGTATGCAGGGGAACCCTCGGGTGGAACCATAAACATGCTGTTAAAATCAAATCTTTATCAATGCTTAACAATTCTTTACTCATTTTTATCATAACAACAGAGAGAGAGAGAGAGAGAGAGAGAGAGAGAGAGAGGGGGAGAGAGAGAGAGAGAGGGAGAGGGAGTGGGAGAGAGGAGAAGAGAGGAGAGAAGGAGGAGGAGAGGAGAGAGAGAGAGAGAGAGCCTATGACGCTAAAGAGAGAAGAAGAGGAGAGAAGAAAAGCAGAGAGAGAGAAGAAGAGCGAGAGGAGAGCGCTCAGAAAAAAAACTCAAACTCAAAAAGTTGAATTGCCAAGGCCACCGACCTATCTGCAATGAGGTCAAGAACAAAAGTAGAACACACACACGCGCTCGGCGCATATACTGAAAATTATGAAAGAAAAATATTTGCATAACAAAATGTTCTTCCTGAAATTATTCTGGCATTTTTGTCTTAACTATAACAGTTCCCCTCTTCGTTTTAGTGCTTTGAAAATGAACAGAGAGGAGAGAGAGAGAGAGAGAGAGAGAGAGAGAGAGAGGAGAGAGAGAGAGTGTGTATGAGACAGATTATACACACACAAGCCATCCCTCACCCTCCCAACACACACACACACACACACACACACACACACACACACACACACACACACACACACACACCATTCAAAAACAAATTCCCTTGGATACCTTGGAAAAAATGGACACAATTTAATTTCAACAAAAACAAAAGCCACAAAACCAGAGGTGAAGAAGTAAACACGATAAACAGAAAGGAAAAGGTGAAGAACAGACACATAAAAAAGAAGAAATAGAAGACAAACCCTAAGTCGCAGACGCAAAAAAAAAAAAAAAAAAAAAAAAAAAAAAAAAAAACTGAAAAGAAATAAATGAGATAAAAAGACGAACCGAGTTGGTGGAGCAGAAGAGAGAGGTGATCGAGATAGGGTTGGAGGGGGAGGGAGGGAGGAAGATGGGTGGGGGACAGAGGGGAGAAACCAACAGACATCCTCGGACCAGGGGAATCAGGATTATTGGCCCTCGACACGCGCCGTGTCTGGCATGCACATCATGGGTTTTGAATGCCCCATGTCAGTGCTTGTTGAAGTCACTGACCGCTGTCATATCCTGTCAGGGTGTGGAGGAAAGGGCAGTGGGTTAGAGGGTAGGATGGTGAATAGAAAAGTATTGGAAGAAAGAAGAGAGAGAGAGAGAGAGAGAGAGAGAGAGAGAGAGAGAGAGAGAGAGAGAGAGAGAGAGAGAGAGAGAGAGAGAGAGAGAGAGAGAGAGAGAGAAGAGAGAGACAGACAGACAGACAGAGAGACAGACAGAGAGTCATCATTCTCTGATGATTCAAGACATTTTCCAATGAAGAAGGAGAAAAGTTACTCCATTAAAACCTTCTCCCTCTCTCTCAACTGACACAATACCAAAATCATGAATGTTGTCATTCTGACAGAGCGAAAGTCCAGATGGCGAAATCCACTGGACCCGTGCCAACATCTCTCCAGCCACTGGGTGTATGGCGCAGGGGAGGGAACTGTGTGTCGGGCTATTGGGGGTCTCCTTGCCATGATGGCGGCCACAGAAGACTGGAGACTGGAAATCCCAAGTGCTGACCACGGCTGGAAGTAAGCCCCACATCCCCACACTGCCCTGCACAACAACCATTTGCCGCGTGTACACTTTTCGTGTCTAGTCATGGATGTACACGTACATGCTATCATGCATGCATGCTCATACACATACACACATTCGCACACACACACACACTTACACACACACACACACACACACACACACACACACACACACACACACACCACACAGGGCACACAGGCACACACACACACACACACACACACACACACACACACACACACACACACACACACACATACTCGCGCGCGCGCACACACACCATTTCAAAAGCAAATTCTCTCGATACTTTGGAAAAAAAATAGACACAGTTTAAATTCAACAAAACAGAAAACCACGAAAACAAACGGACGTGAAGACGTAAACACGATAAACAGTAAGGAAAAGGTGAAGGACACACATACAAATAAAGAAAAAAAAAAAAGATAAACCCTAAGTTGCAGACAAAACAAAAAAAGACGAAAGAAAGAAATGGTGTAAATTCGGACTGAATTGACGGAGCGGAAGATGAGAGGTGATCGAGATAGGGTTGGAGGGAGGGGAGGGAGGGAGGAAGATGGGTGGGGGACAGAGGGGAGAACCAACAGACATCCTCGGACCAGGGGAATCAGGATTATTGGCCCTCGACACGCGCCGTGTCTGGCATGCACATCATGGGTTTTGAATGCCCCATGTCAGTGCTTGTTGAAGTCACTGACCGCTGTCATGTCCTGTCAGGGTGTGGAGGAAAGGGCAGTGGGTTAGAGAGTAGGATGGTGAATAGAAAAGTATTGGAAGAAAGAGAGAGAGAGAGAGAGAGAGAGAGAGAGAGAGAGAGAGAGAGAGAGAGAAAGAGAGACAGAGAGAGAGAGAGAGAGAGAAAGAGCGACAGACAGACAGACAGAGACAGAGTCAGAGAGTCATCATTCTCTGATGATTCAAGACATTTTCCAATG
>JADBJO010000089.1:844741-847241 GCA_016801955.1 Conus betulinus | reverse complement strand
CGGTTTGAAATGTTAGCGTTCGTTCTTTCAAAAACCTTCCGAGGGACTGGGATACGAAATGTCCAAAGTCACAGCTTTCCGATCAATCTAATTCATAGCGACGATTCCTTCCGGTTCAAGATACGATTTAAAGCGTTGAGAAAATGTTGTTTCTGCAGAATGTACATCACTCTTCCCCAGCCTTCAGCTCCATTCCCCAGGGTCTCGGTATCCATGTCAAGTTAGGGAGTGACACAAGCCAGAAAATGGTGAACTTTAAAAAGTGAAATGTTGTGATTTCAATGAAAGGAGTTTTGAAGGAGTACATCAAAGCAAGCGACAGTTCTTCCAGAAAGGACTTTTCAGCCTTGCCAGCCAGAGTTGTCCAGTACAGACAGGAAACTTCAACACGCGGAGGAAGCCGTTCTCCAAAACTTGCCGACTATAGAACAGTCATGGACGTGCACAGAATAACTATGTGCGTCACTTTTAGAAGAAAGCTGAAGAAAGATAGGTATCATCTGAAACATGAATTTGAAGGAGCAGGACGGTGCTGGTGATAATAGATCAAATTTTTTTTTTTTTTTTTAAACGTAAGTATAAATATGTCATGCAGTCTTAGACCTAAATGGAAATCTGTAGCATCATCTACATCGTCCTCACCCTCATTAATCAGCATTACATTGAAAACAAAAAAAGTCTAAAATTCTGTGGCCCTTCATGTCCCAGTTCATGGTGATGTCAGTTTCGATTGTCTCTCCATGTCTATGATCTTGGTTTGATTCTGTCGGGGTCACCGGTGTCGGCAAATGCATACAAACTGTCGCTGGACGGACGTGGTGGCGCCCTCAGCACCGGCTCCGCGACTACGCAATGATTGTCGTCAGTAGGGGGCTAAGTAGGTGGTGTCTTGTGTGTGTTGGATCAGAACAAGCACCACTGAACACCACCGAAATGACTCAGCAACAGTGCAGTGTCTCCTCTGGTGGGTTGCCTCTTGACGACTTAACATTGACTGCTCCCTGTGGATTGATTGCCTGTGCCGGGGCTGCAGCCGGCCGGGCCGGGCTGTGGCTGTGAACGGGGGTGTCTGAATGAGCGGCATGGGTGCAATGTCTCTGTGGAAGCGCAAAAGATGATACATAAAAAAAAAATTCTTTCACATTTCCCTAGGGTGACCTAGGTTTGTGATAGTGGATGCAGGTTGCAACGATTGGATGTTGAGTTTAAACATCATTTGAAATTACTGGATGCCGGTACCCATCCTGTGATAAAATCAGGAAAGAAGTGTTATAGTTTGTGGCATCTCCGTGCAGGCCGAAACTGCTGTCCGTGTGTCTCAGAGGCTGGACCTCGATCTGCATGGAAGACTGTGTTTGCTATGTGATGAGGCGTGATGTAGGGATTGTCTGCTGTCATGTGAGACTCATACCATCACAATTTTCACTGTTCTGTTTAAGAAGTCAAATCTTCCGAAGACGGAATGTGGCTGGCTACATGGTAAGATGACCCTAAACACTGATGTACACAATCTTCTGCCCTAGTGGCAGACACTCGACTGATTTTTCTTTGTGAAGGTGTCTATACCAGGCGTTCACCGGGATGTTGCTGGGGAAGGCCAGAAATGACACATAAATTGTCTTTCGCCAAGGAGGTTACTGCACCCGTTTGTTTCTTAATTTGTCTGTCAGCGAAATCACGCAAAAAGTAGAAACCAGGTTAAACCAAACAAGGGAAATACATACCTATTTAAGGCAAGCTTGATGATAAGATATTATGTGACCCAAAGATGAATCTTTCAAATGTTAATGCAGAGATCCGTCTTGCAGATCCGGGATCAAACGGCGAATCCAGATCTGTTCAGCGAGATTATTGCAATTTTTTTCGCGTTGATACTGTGAAGTTACTATTACGCATTGATGACTGTCTTCGAGGTAATTTTTGGTCATATTAAAACTTTCCAGTTACAAAAAACTTTGACATTTGATATTTACCTTGTCCTACTTTTAAAAAAAATGGAAAGTTAACTCTTCTAATCCATGTTAAGCGTTACGTCCCCAGGATACCAAATAATTCTGTCTAGAACCAAGAACTAACTCAAAAGGCAGATTCAGGATGGGTTCGACCATGGCGGAAGTCTGCGCTCTCCCGACTGCCTTTTCAATGTTATTTTACTTTCATTTTCTCCCATTCTGAGAAACAAGTGGTCGTATGTCGCTCAAAACTAACAAGACAAGCAAACCAGCAAACAAACATCCGGCAGGGGATCCGGGAACACGCAGACCTCGGCGAGGATGGCCCAGTCCCCGCGGCTGTAATCAAAACCCGAACTCAGTCACCCTTCTGTAGACTCTAAACCCTTTCTGGATCTGCCCATGGAATCAAATCCGCATCAAACTGTGATGAGTTTGTTCTAGGAGCGCATTCCAAAATCCCACCAAGTTTCTTTGAAATCGGTTCAACATCTCATTGTGTCATCTTTGTTGGCAGACAGACAGGCAGACAAACAAACAAATCTTTT
>JADBJO010000089.1:839741-842241 GCA_016801955.1 Conus betulinus | reverse complement strand
ACATAGCTAGGCATATGTGTCTATCTATCTATCTCTATCTATCTATCTATCTATCTATCTATCTATATCTATCTATCTATCTACCAACTTATCAATATATCCATCTGCCTTTCGATCTGTCTACCTAGTTATCTGCCTGTCTATCTATCTGCCTCATGGAGGGCAGCAACACCGAGCTCCAGGATCTCACAAACAGACTTGTCACAAGAACAAATGCCTACGGCATGGAGGTCAGCACAGAGAAGTCAAAGGTCATGGTCAACAGCACGACTAAGAGCAGTGCCAACATAACCATGAAATACCTGCACAGCAGAAATCCGAATCAGGATCAACTCCGCATCAGCAGCGATGGCCAGACTGAACAGAGTGTGGAAGAGCAACATCAAATTCCACACAAAATTCCGGCGCTACAAGTCACTAGAGGTCTCGATCCTCTTATATGGTTGCGAGACATGGACACTGATGGCTGAAACAGAAGAAAGAAGAATCCAGGCATTTGAGACCAGGTGCCTGAGGAAACTACTCCGCATCTCTTATAAAGAACACAAGACCAATGATTATGTGCGGAACCTGGTCACTAACCTAGTTGGGCCCCACAAACCACTTTTGGCAACCGTCAAACGACGGAAGATGGCATGGTTTGGCCACATCATTCGTCACAACACCCTCTCCAAAAAAACCATCCTTCAAGGTACCGTTGAAGGAGGGCGCAGACGAGGACGGCAGAGAAAGAGAGCTGGTCCGACAATATAAAGGACTGGACCAAAATGACCATGCCAGATCTCCTCATGACAGCCACCAACAGAAGAGCCTGGAGAGAAACGGCGGCTGCCTCATCACGTCCCCCCAACGACCCCAGCGGTCAGGTGTTGAACTCTTACTACAGAACAACTGACTGATTGCAAGTGGACATAGTGTTGAACTCTTACTACAGAACAACTGATTGCAAGTGGACATAGTGTTGAACTCTTGCTGCAGAACAACTGATTGCAACTGGACATAGTGTTGAACTCTTACTACAGAACAAACTGATTGCAAGTGGACATAGTGTTGAACTCTCTTACTGCAGAACAACTGATTGCAAGTGGACATAGTGTTGAACTCTTACAACAGAACAACTGACTGCAACTGAACATGGTGTTGAACTCTCACTACAGAACAAATGATTGCAGGGTGGAAAAAAAATCGAGCAGCATAATTTCTGATTGACGCCTTGGAAGCTTTGTCGTTCCGCTGTTCACTGCTCTGTGTAAGTCGTCTTACAGATGCCCCGCACTGACAGCCGCTATGGTTTGTTCATGCGTCCTAGCTTCCGGACCAGGGAGCGTCTAGCACAGGGGAAAGAAGGCTTGTGGGTGGGGCTGTTTGGCGTCGTCTTGAAAATGAATAAAATCGAGGGCTTCTCCTACCAGTTAGAGGATGTTAGTTTTTTTGGTTCATGGGGATACAAATAATGGGTGATTATAATTCCGAAAATTTCATCCCTAGCCTTTTAAGACAACGTCAATGTTCATATCGAGGATATAAACTGGATTTCAAACAGAAAGAACCTGAATTTGTCTCAAAATGGTCAAACTTCGTTTTTGATTTTCACTTCAATTTTTTTTTTACCTTGACCCATGCTCGTGATAGTGGATGGAAACTGCAGCAATGAACATGACATGAAACTGCCAAGTGCTGTGATAGAATCAGGCAAGAAGTGTCGAGGTTTGTGATACCTCCATACAGGCCTGAACGCTTGGCCAAGCTGAATTACAGCAGACTTTGAGACCCACAGAAAACTGTTTGTTATGTGGTGCAATGTTATGTGGGGATTATTTCCCGTTGTAGCGAACTCATGACATAACAGTCTGCAGTTGTCTGAAGAAGAGTTAAAATCCCTGAGGACGGAATGGGACAGTGTAAGTGGTGAGCTGAGGTGACCAAAAACATTCATCCCCCCCCCCCCCCCCCCCCCCCCCCCCCGTGGCATAGTCTCCAGGACTAGTTTTGAATAACAGGGATACGTATACTGGGTTTTAATCAGTGCGTCGCAGGACAGCAAATAAAGAACCATTTCCATGGCTTCATCTTGGCCAAGGAGGACAGGCTTCCACCTGCGTCTGTTAGTTTGTCTGTTTTATCTGTCAGCAAGATTGCGCAAACAAATCAAACTAATTTTAACCAAACAAGACGAATACACAGAATGTGGCCCAGGAGACAAAGCATCAAATTTTGGTGCGGATCCATGATGCAGATCCGGATCCAGCAGTAGAATCAGATCCGTTCAGCCACACAATGACACATTTTGAGAACGTAAACAGAACTGTGTCCATTGGAAGCAAACCTGGTGGGAAGATAGTGTGTGGCCCAAAGGCGAATTTTATATATTTTGATGGGATCTGTCGTGAAAATGTGGATCGGACGGCGGATCCAGTATCTGGTCAGCAGGATTGTTGCATTTTTTTCCTCTTTTCAACTGAACGTGAAAACACACACACACACACACACACACACACAC
>JADBJO010000089.1:812241-829741 GCA_016801955.1 Conus betulinus | reverse complement strand
ACCATTTCCTTCAATGTAGTTTTTTCAAGATGCTTCATGTGAGAAAAAAAAAATATTACATCAATGACAAATCAAACAAGTATTGAAAATGAAAAAAAGTCAACCTCTCTTACCCCTTTTTTCCTTGCCCTCCTCCCCCCCTCCCCACGTACACGCGCGCACGCACACACACACATATACATACACACACGTACGCACGCACGCACCCCCCCCCCTACACACACACACACACACGCACACACACACACACACACACACACACACACACCCCAACACACACACACACACACGCACACACACACACACGCACACGCACACACCCACGTACGTGTGCAGACGCAGGAAGTAACCGGAATACATACATACATGCATATATACAAGTGAATAATATATATATATATATATATATATATATATATTCTGTTAAATATAGAATGGTAAAAGGAAGTTTTAAAATCGACAGGTCTGTTTCGAGCGCTGGATCTCAGGTCTCAGGATGGTCCTGTGGAGAGCCAGCGCTCGAAACAGACCTGTCGATTTTAAAACTCCTTTTACCATTCTATTTTTAACAGATGTTGCTCCCCAAGGGGTCGAGCATTTTTAAGAATTTTATTAGGCATTTTAGTGGCATTCTCTCTCTCTCTCTCTCTCTCTCTATATATATATATATATATATATATATGTATGTATGTATGTAGATATATAGCCATACGTACAGTACAAACCCAATCACAAATACATACACACGTTAAGCGCGCGCCCTTGCGCACCCACATACATGCACGACAACGAAAACTACAACATCCACAACAGCAGCAACAACAACGACGACCAAAATGACAACAGCGCACATGACGTCGTTGCTCCTCCAGTTTCAGCACTTTCTCGGTCCTGACATGAGGACAGACAGCGTTCTCAGACCATTGTGTGATGTGAGCGGGATGAGGGCTGCTTTCTACAGAAAAGAAGATAACGACGCTGTGACAGATAAAGACTTCATCCTGAGGCTGTGTGCCCAAACGCTACAAACCTTGAACTCATTTGCTATCTGCTGTGTCTGCGCGTATTAAACAGTCTGGCCGAGTCATGTCTACATGTCTTAGTTCAGGTGGTAGAAACATAAGCAGTATTCCGGTTATCTTGATCCTCTCCAGTGTCATAGGCACGTGTACCTGGCTGACATAAGATAGAACCTATGGTTGCCAGAGGTTTTCTGTGGCAAAGCTTTGTACACAGATCACCTTGGACAGGTGAATAACATGTTAAATGGCTATGCAGACCAAGAAATGAGCAGGGTGTCGGAGAGCAACCAGGATTTCTACTGTGATGAGAGTGCTGTAAAGCCCAGCTACTGTGGTGCAATGGTTAGCCGTTCAGACTGGGTGCTGGACGGTCGTGGGTTCCAGTCCGACCAGGGGCGTATGTTTGTGGGACTTCGGTGCTTCGGTGCTCAGGCTGGCCCTTTACAGAGTTCTTGAATGTGCTACAGGTTCAAACGGGAAGACTGGAATCACACCGTTACATGGGTGTGTCTCTGGCCAGAGGAGTGTTGCTCTAAGAGAGTTGCCTATATGCCATAATCGTAAAATGAATGAAACTGGAGGCGAGTTTCATTTCATAACGGATTGTGCAAAACACATGAGTCTTTGGGAAAAAAAAAAAGTTACTCTATGATGAGAGCAAGATACTTAAAATGAAATATGTTCTTAATGTTGACAAGTTGTTCAAAGAAGGGCGGTGTACATATTTCAAGTCGAGCAAATTTATACAGAACTGAAAGGCATTTGTATCAAATCGCCGACTGAAAATGCTCGTGTTGATTTTTAAAAAAAAATTGATTTTATGGTTTTGTTTGTCAAGTAAAGCTTTTGTTGTTCATCGTTCATGCCAGAAAGAGATCAAGGAATTACATTGTATCTATTCTTGATTCTTGCTACAGTCATGTCGTTGCTGTAAGGGATCACGGGATTACATTGTATCTATTCTTGATTCTTGCTACAGTCATGTCGTTGCTGTAAGGGACCACGGGATTACACTGTGTCCATTCCTGATTCGTGTTACAGTCATGTCGTTGCTGTAAGGGATCACGGGATTACACTGTGTCTATTCCTGATTCGTGTTACAGTCATGTCGTTGCTGTGACTTTTTCGTATTCGTTCTCATACAGGAGCACTTCGGGCCCGACCATCTTCATTCCGTATTATTGTCTTGGCCTGCTGTCCTCAAAGACTTGGACATTCATTTTACGGCCGCTATTTGCGAGGGGCTGAGATAGTATTGCCGTTCAATCAGAGACGACTGATCAAGAGACATTGGAATTGTTACGAAGTCGCGCTGAGGAGGAATGGGCCTACGTATAACTGTCTCGTTGCACCGAACAAGATCTCTCAAGGAAAAGATAAGAAGAAATATATCCATGATCCAGCACAGCACGCATGCATAAATGCATCTATATTTGAAAAGAGAAAATGAAAATATTGTGACTTGTAAGCGGACAAATAAAAGCGAGCGAGTACGCGTGTTAATCAAAAAAATATTATTCTTTCGTCGTCTGATCATTATCACCATTCACAATAACAGAATTCTATTTCTTCATTAAAGTAATAATCATCAGTTAAATTCTCAATTCAGTATTGCAAGTGTTCCTTTGAGAGTAAGGAAGCATTTGCCTGACTCATTCTTCCTAAATTCACCCCGGCCTTCACCCGGCAAAAAGTGTGAAAAGTATAACACAGCATAACATGATAGTATACAAAACAACACGATACTACACAATATTGTGCGCTATAAGAGAGCACAACGCATCATAATACGACATTACTACTACACAATATTGTGCACTACAAAAGAGCACAACACAACATAATACGACATAACACGATTCAACACCAGGCCGTGCATGTATCGTGCACTCAATCAACATAATGCTACATCATGATACACCGCAACACACTTCAGTACTATTATACCATGACAAGCAATGCAATGCCATGCAATGTTGTAAAGTACAATGCCTTAGGCCTACTATACTATGCAATAAAACACAACAGAATACAATACAACGTAACATAACACAACACAATACAACACCATACAAACCAAACGATCGGATTGTGTGCAGTTCGACACAAATCTGGAAATCACCATCCAGAAAATCAGGAATTGTCTATACTGTGACACTGACACCTCTTTCCAATCTCTCGCATTAAAAAAAAAAAAAAAAAAAAGAAGAAGCAAGAAACCAACTCTTGTTCTTTGTGCAGTTCAAAGACACCGAACAGAACGGAAAGAGATGTAACAGATCCTTATCCTCACGAGACTGATGCCAAGGCCTTCCATAAAACATGGGACATAAAACGAAACTTTTTTCCCTGTTTCATGATTTTAGGTTAAAAAATATATATATCTTACCACTGACGGATGCCAGTTTTTTTTTTTTTTTTTTACTTTTTTTTTCTTTTCTTTTTCCTTTTTTTTTCGTCGATTTTTTTCTTTAAAGAAAAAAAAAGAAAGAAAAAAAAAAAAAAAAGGCAAGCTGTTCCTAGCCGTTACGGCGTCACATCTGCCATATCATTTCTCCCCTCCATCCCTCCTCACCACCACCATCACCGCTTCCCCACTTTGTGCTGCCTCCTCCCTCCACCCTCCTGAGAAACAGAGGCAGTGGAGTGCAGGGGAGGGGAGGGAAGGAGGGAGAGAGAGAGAGGGGAGGGGGGCGAAGGAGAGTGGAGGCATGAAGAGGTGGTGGGTGAGAAGGTAGCAGATGCAGAAGAAAAAGGGATGGGTGGGTGCCTTTTTTTTTTCGGGGTAAGGGGGAGTGGGGGCTGGGGGGGGGAGGGGGGGGGGGGGGGGGGGGGGGGGGGTGGGGGAGTGAAGCGTCATTAGTCAGTGTTTGGGCATGCCATGACGTTGCTATGTGCTAGACTATGTCTACCTCTCCTCCCTCCTTAGCCCCCTCTCTCCCACTCTTCCACTTCTCCACTCCCCTCCCCCCCCCCCCCCCCCCCCTTCCCCACACCTCTCCTTCTCTTCCCCAAGTCCTTTTGACTGTTGCTTCTCTCCTCCCACCCCCACCCCCACCCCCACCCCCACCTCACCCCTTCCCCCCACACTGACTCACACCTTAGGCTTGCAGGTAACAAGTTTGCCACTCGGTGTCAGATCTGCCGACTGTCGGTCGGCTCTCTCTTTCCTAATGTCTGGCACCGCGTCGGCTAGTCGGCTCCTTGTTTTTGTTGTTGCTTCTTGTTTGTTGATGATTTTTTTTTCTGTTCGTGTGTCGATGACGATGGGAGTACCATATTTTTTTTTTTTTACTGTCGCTCAGACTGTGGTCCTTTTCTTCTTCTTCTTCTTTTCTTCTTCTCTTTCAAAGAAAAGGCGACAGAGCTGAAAGTAGATACGAAATGAACAAAAAAAAATGTCAAAAACAATTTTTTTTTAAAATTGAATATTTATACGAAGAGAGACAACAACAACAACAACAACAACAACAACAAAAATGAGCGTTAGAATGAAGGAAGGACATTTTAATTAATCGAGTTTCAAGTTACGTTATAGTTCGACAGACTGCGGGGAAGGGACGGGGAAGTAGGGGGGCGGATGGTTGTGGCTGTGGGTTTTCCTCGTTTTCAGGCAGAGACAGAAAGAGGGGGAGACAGCGGGTGAAAAAAAAAGAGAGGTAGACAAAGAGGGGGTAGGGGGGGGGGGGGGGGGGGGGGGAGGGGCGTAGAAGGGAAATATGAACCTGTGGAATAAAGAACGCGTTTCAGTCTCCTGAGAACACGGGGAGTCATTCGCATGACTCCAGGAACAATCACGTCTTCAGCGTGGTGAACGGCCATTCTCCTTCCCAAACATTCACAGTCTCCGCCCAGCCTGCTTCATCTTTTATGATTGCACCCCCACTCTTACCCTCACTCCGTTCCTCCCTCGCTTCCTAACTATTTCTACCTTAAACCAAAGACGGGGGAAGGGGGAGGGGGGGGGGGGGAGGAAGGGAAGGGAGTGACCGCATGCCAGGTGAAATTAGGGCGCAGATAAATCTATAGAAGATCGAAGACGCAGCCATAGCAACAAGGTGTCCCTGGTTTAGTTCTGTTGAAAAAAAAAATCATCCGCTTTCGCAAGTACACAAAAAAAAAATACACAGAACACGATGGAACGGCGAAAGGCGGGGGAAGGGTGAGGTGAGAGAGAAGGTGGGGGGGGGTGGGAGGAGAAAATGGGTGGTGCTGCAGTCTGTGACCCACACGGTGAAGGTACGCGTGTGGTGGGGATGAGGATGGAGATGGGGAGGGGAGGGGAGGGGAAGGAGAGGGACCGGGACGATAAGTAGAAGGGAAAGGGGGGGGGGGGGGGGGGGGGGGGGCGGAAGGGAAGAGAGAGTTTAGCCGTCCGAATTTCACGTCAGTGATGAATCTTTTGTGGCCAAAGGAAAACAAATGAATACATGAGAATTACAACAAAAGTAAATATATAAATATAAACAAACAAAGTAGATATATATATATATATATATATATATATATATATTCGTAGCGGGTATATATACAGATAAGTCAAATGGGAAAAAAAATCACAAACTACAAAAGCAGCTGCAATACAATGAACTTTAGACCTGTACAGTACACAAAAGTATAAAAAAGTATAAAAACAGAACCAACGCCAAGTGCAACATTACACACAATAAATATATTGTGACACCATTTGTTTGCCTTTTAAGAACATATCTATTTAATTCTATATCTATATATCACCTTCAAAGTTCTGTCACACACTCACACACACACACACACACACACACACACACACACACACACACACACACACACGCGCGAACACAGACGCACGCACGCACGCGCGCGCGGGCACACACATACACACGGACGCACACCATCTTATATCCTAAACCCAACTGTTTATTTTTTTTCCACACTCTTGTCAGCTATTTAGACGTTAAGGAAATCTTTCAGTCAAAAGACAAACTAAGGCGCAACGAGTTGTCATGTGGCTACCCTTCCCTCCATTTCCAGCATCCCCCCCCCCTCCTTGTCCTCTCTCTTTGTTTGAGAGAGAGAGGGAGAGAGAGACGCGCTTCAGATACGTTTTTTTTTTTTTTTTTACTGACAATGGCCAACATCGCCTTTATGTCAAGGGGGTATACATGAATATTTGCAGCGCCTAAAAAAGGAAAATTTATGATGCAAAGAAGCATAAATTGCAACGGATGACGTAAATGTTAATGATGAGGATTGAAGTCATGCAGAAGAAAAAGAAAATAATGTCGTGCTTTTTCGTCACTCAAAATGAATGTGTATTTTTTTTTTATTTTTTAAGTCACAACATGATCATAGACACAAGTGTCTTACCCAGGCACATATATTCACTGTATAATCTTTCCTCACTGTGACATCTATCCTTTTAATTTAAATTAAGATTTCTACAAAATTTTCTCATTTTTGATATTCAACATTTTTCTTTCTGTCTTACGTGTCAATGTTGTTTTATGCAATCCGCCGATGTGTTTTATTTTGTTGTTAAACTTTCCATCACTGAGCACATCATAAGCATTAGCTTGTTGTTGCTTCAGTTCAGTAAGTTGTTTATGTGCACATCTGTTCATTAAGGAAACGTTAAAAAAAAGAGAGAGAGACAGACAGACAGACAGACACACAGACAGACAGAGACAGACAGACAGACAGACAGACACAGACAGAGACTGAGAATATCTACTCAGTTATCGGTTGAAGTCCAGTTCTGCAGGCTGCATTGCATAGTACACATTCATTGCAACTATATCATACTGCAGCAAACGGTGAAAAACATTAAAAAGCACGAAGAGAGAGAGAGAGAGAGAGAGAGAGAGAGAGAGAGAGAGAGAGAGAGAGAGAGACAGAGAGAGAGAGAGACAGACAGACAGACAGAGAGAGAGGGGGGGGAGAGAGAGAAGACAGAGTGAGAGAAGAGAAGGAGAGAGAGAGAGAAGAGAGAGAGAAGAGAGAGAGAGAGGGTGGGGTGGGGTGGATGGGGTGGGGGGGGGGTGGAGGGAAAAGCGACAGATACAGAGACAAAGGGTAAAAGAAGGAATTGTCAGTATATCCGACAGGAAGCCAGTGAACCAATCTATCACAAATGTGCTGTGATGACGATTTAAAAGAAATCTGTTGATTTACTTATTATTTTTCTTCATTTTTCTTCACCGCCTTGACATCGATAGGAATCCAGCAGACCTGTCTGTTGCAGCAATGCTTTTGAGTTTATGTCAATTTATTTATACATTTTATTTTCAAAGTACTTTTGAATTTCAATATACCTGAATCCTTCCGACCGTAACTATGATCACTGACCATCGCCGTCATCACCGACCATAGCCGTCATCACCGACCATAGCCGTCATAGCCGTCACACCGACCATAGCCGTCATCACCGACCATAGCCGTCATCACCGACCATAGCCGTCATCACAACAGCAGGTATCACAGCAGGTGTGTGTGCTGCAAGTAACGAACTTATCTGACCCTCATTTTGTTAAGTACCACTGCTACAGCTACGACTTAAGCTACCACGATCACTATCGTGCCATGATATCTTCCCCATATGTGACAGGACTCTTGCTTCCAAGTGATAACTGAAAAGCGGTTACAGAATGATGCTTATCCTCCCAGAGAAACTGAACTCATTAGCATGTGACTAATTGCAATGCTGACTACAACTAAGTACAATGCAGTCTCTACTCAGCTTTCAAATACTTGTCTGTATGACTTAAGGTGTCTAACATTCCCTAACCCCCCAAATCTCTATTGCATGCCATCTACGAGTCACAACCATATTTTAGAAATGGTCCAATCGTTTACTCCTAATATTCTTTTGTATTGCAATATGAGGATATTTCTTAAGGTAGTGGGAGCAATTATCACAGAGTGATATGAACAGGAGCTATGCACACACACACACACACACACACACACACACACACACACACACACACACACACACATACACACACACGCGCGCGCGCGCACACACACACACAACACACATAAATCCGATTGGGGTTTTATATTTAGATAGTTTTGAGCTAATTCATTTTGTTTAAGATAGTGAATGGATTTTTGTTTTCTTTGCTATATGTTAATTTTTTTTCCCACTAACTGTTGTATTTAAGATTATTGATCTGTTTAATGTTCAGTTTAGACACATATATACAGATACATACACGTACACACTCACTTACAAAGGCTACATTCATGCTTACACAACACATAGGCTTATCATTTAATCATTCAGTCAGTCAGGCACTCTCTTCTTTCATTCACGTCTAATATCACTCAAAGTGAACAGACGTTAAACAGAAGGACGAACGAACGAAACGAACACACAAACCTCACCACTCTCACTCAAGATTCCGGACTGAGCTTCCCGTCACCCCCCCCCCCCCCCCCCCCCACTCCTCCATCCCTCCCCTCAGCCCCACTTACCTACCCCTCACCCCACCACGCCTTCCCCTCGCACCCCCCCCCCCCCCCCTCCCCCCCCCCCCCCCCCCCCCGCCCCCCCCCCCCCCCCCCCCCCCCCCCCCCCCCCCCCCACCTTCCCCGAGCAGTTGGTCAGTGAATATCTGGATATTGATAATGTCAAGCCTGGCATCCTCTGGTGCTGAAGAGTCCATGCCGTGCCACGCTAAGGTTATTGTAAACAACCCCAGACAACAGCTATATAAACTAAGGATAAAGACTTCCCCCCTCTCTCTCTCTCCACTCTGGCATCCAACAGTTGGGTTGTACACTTGGGCATCAGCGACATTCTGCCAACAGAACCTGACCATGTTTCAAGGTAAACGTGACTCCATACTTCTTATGAACCTTATGTCCCGTTTACAAGGCTAGGACCAAGTCTAAGTGTGTTACCACAGAACTAGGCTTGGCTAACGGGACACTCTGCAGTGTAGAAGGAAAATAACTAAATGCATGTTTATTTTGATTCTGATGTTCCTGTTCAGCGTAAACTAGATCTGCACTTCTCCCTCGCCTTACTATCCACCTTGCAATCTGAATCACTCCTGTAATATTCTCCACATCCCCAAACACACGTGAGCACAGACACTTAATTGTGATAGTAATAATGAAGATGATAATGCTAATAAATGAGTGTTTTTCCGTTAAAAAATTTGTAACAAATATTCTGCGTGTGTATGCCCTTACGTAGAGTGATATATGTTGACTTGCATACAAACCCACAACACGAAAAAGCGCGCGCGTGAACATAGTGTAAGCGACGTGCACTCACATGCAAACACAAAGGCGGCAGCGTGCGCGTGTGCACACTGTGCAGCTGTTCTTTAATGACAGTTTCCGGCTTGTCTCTCTCTCTCTCTCTCTCTCTCTCTCTCTCTCTCTCTCTCTCTGCAGTGGAAAGCTGTCTTTGAAAAAAAAAGTGGAAAAGGTTGGCGATGGGGCCGCAGGTGCAGGTTCAGGAGTGTCTGGTTTGAGTCATCCGCGAAGAACGTGTCCGTGTTTCCACGCTTGGTCATAGGAAATAGCAACAGAGAGCGGCGGTCTGTATCTTCACGGAAGACCTCAATGCTGGCGTATTTTAGCCCACGTAAGTACTTTTGAGCTTCAGAGAACCGTGCTCGATCAATCTTCAGCTAAACGTTTTACACATTACAGAGCTGATTGCAAGAGCAGGTAATGCAACAGGTGTCGGACTTCTCGGTCAATTAAAGCTCACTCACTTCGCCTTTCGCATGGGCGACAGGGCGTGACGTAAGTGTTGGAACGTGTATCATCTTACTGCTATCTATCGTTGAAAGTAAAATACCAAACACTTCTGTCAAAATGAAAGATGAATCAAGAGCTTCAGAGTTTTTAGAAGTAAAGGAACGTGTACCAGCTTACTGCTATCTATCGTTGAAAGTAAATACCAAACACTTCTGTCAAAATGAAAGATGAATCAAGAGCTTCAGAGTTTTTAGAAGTAAAGGAACGTTCATCTTACTGCTATCTATCGTTGAAAGTAAATACCAAACACTTCTGTCAAAATGAAAGATGAATCAAGAGCTTCAGAGTTTTTAGAAGTAAAAGGAACGTGTATCATCTTACTGCTATCTATCGTTGAAAGTAAATACCAAACACTTCTGTCAAAATGAAAGATGAATCAAGAGCTTCAGAGTTTTTAGAAGTAAAGGAACGTGTACCAGCTTACTGCTATCTATCGTTGAAAGTAAATACCAAACACTTCTGTCAAAATGAAAGATGAATCAAGAGCTTCAGAGTTTTTAGAAGTAAAGGAACGTGTATCATCTTACTGCTATCTATCGTTGAAAGTAAATACCAAACACTTCTGTCAAAATGAAAGATGAATCAAGAGCTTCAGAGTTTTTAGAAGTAAAGGAACGTGTATCATCTTACTGCTATCTATCGTTGAAAGTAAATACCAAACACTTCTGTCAAAATGAAAGATGAATCAAGAGCTTCAGAGTTTTTTAGAAGTAAAGGAACGTGTACCAGCTTACTGCTATCTATCGTTGAAAGTAAATACCAAACACTTCTGTCAAAATGAAAGATGAATCAAGAGCTTCAGAGTTTTTAGAAGTAAAGGAACGTGTACCAGCTTACTGCTATCTATCGTTGAAAGTAAATACCAAACACTTCTGTCAAAATGAAAGATGAATCAAGAGCTTCAGAGTTTTTAGAAGTAAAGGAACGTGTACCAGCTTACTGCTATCTATCGTTGAAAGTAAATACCAAACACTTCTGTCAAAATGAAAGATGAATCAAGAGCTTCAGAGTTTTTAGAAGTAAAGGAACGTGTATCATCTTACTGCTATCTATCGTTGAAAGTAAATACCAAACACTTCTGTCAAAATGAAAGATGAATCAAGAGCTTCAGAGTTTTTAGAAGTAAAGGAACGTGTATCATCTCTTACTGCTATCTATCGTTGAAAGTAAATACCAAACACTTCTGTCAAAATGAAAGATGAATCAAGAGCTTCAGAGTTTTTAGAAGTAAAGGAACGTGTACCAGCTTACTGCTATCTATCGTTGAAAGTAAATACCAAACACTTCTGTCAAAATGAAAGATGAATCAAGAGCTTCAGAGTTTTTAGAAGTAAAGGAACGTGTATCATCTTACTGCTATCTATCGTTGAAAGTAAATACCAAACACTTCTGTCAAAATGAAAGATGAATCAAGAGCTTCAGAGTTTTTAGAAGTAAAGGAACGTGTATCATCTTACTGCTATCTATCGTTGAAAGTAAATACCAAACACTTCTGTCAAAATGAAAGATGAATCAAGAGCTTCAGAGTTTTTAGAAGTAAAGGAACGTGTACCAGCTTACTGCTATCTATCGTTGAAAGTAAATACCAAACACTTCTGTCAAAATGAAAGATGAATCAAGAGCTTCAGAGTTTTTAGAAGTAAAGGAACGTGTACCAGCTTACTGCTATCTATCGTTGAAAGTAAATACCAAACACTTCTGTCAAAATGAAAGATGAATCAGAGCTTCAGAGTTTTTAGAAGTAAAGGAACGTGTATCATCTTACTGCTATCTATCGTTGAAAGTAAATACCAAACACTTCTGTCAAAATGAAAGATGAATCAAGAGCTTCAGAGTTTTTAGAAGTAAAGGAACGTGTATCATCTTACTGCTATCTATCGTTGAAAGTAAATACCAAACACTTCTGTCAAAATGAAAGATGAATCAAGAGCTTCAGAGTTTTTAGAAGTAAAGGAACGTGTATCATCTTACTGCTATCTATCGTTGAAAGTAAATACCAAACACTTCTGTCAAAAATGAAAGATGAATCAAGAGCTTCAGAGTTTTTAGAAGTAAAGGAACGTGTACCAGCTTACTGCTATCTATCGTTGAAAGTAAATACCAAACACTTCTGTCAAAATGAAAGATGAATCAAGAGCTTCAGAGTTTTTAGAAGTAAAGGAACGTGTACCAGCTTACTGCTATCTATCGTTGAAAGTAAATACCAAACACTTCTGTCAAAATGAAAGATGAATCAAGAGCTTCAGAGTTTTTAGAAGTAAAGGAACGTGTATCAGCTTACTGCTATCTATCGTTGAAAGTAAATACCAAACACTTCTGTCAAAATGAAAGATGAATCAAGAGCTTCAGAGTTTTTAGAAGTAAAGGAACGTGTACCAGCTTACTGCTATCTATCGTTGAAAGTAAATACCAAACACTTCTGTCAAAATGAAAGATGAATCAAGAGCTTCAGAGTTTTTAGAAGTAAAGGAACGTGTACCAGCTTACTGCTATCTATCGTTGAAAGTAAATACCAAACACTTCTGTCAAAATGAAAGATGAATCAAGAGCTTCAGAGTTTTTAGAAGTAAAGGAACGTGTACCAGCTTACTGCTATCTATCGTTGAAAGTAAATACCAAACACTTCTGTCAAAATGAAAGATGAATCAAGAGCTTCAGAGTTTTTAGAAGTAAAGGAACGTGTATCATCTTACTGCTATCTATCGTTGAAAGTAAATACCAAACACTTCTGTCAAAATGAAAGATGAATCAAGAGCTTCAGAGTTTTTAGAAGTAAAGGAACGTGTACCAGCTTACTGCTATCTATCGTTGAAAGTAAATACCAAAACACTTCTGTCAAAATGAAAGATGAATCAAGAGCTTCAGAGTTTTTAGAAGTAAAGGAACGTGTATCATCTTACTGCTATCTATCGTTGAAAGTAAATACCAAACACTTCTGTCAAAATGAAAGATGAATCAAGAGCTTCAGAGTTTTTAGAAGTAAAGGAACGTGTATCATCTTACTGCTATCTATCGTTGAAAGTAAATACCAAACACTTCTGTCAAAATGAAAGATGAATCAAGAGCTTCAGAGTTTTTAGAAGTAAAGGAACGTGTATCATCTTACTGCTATCTATCGTTGAAAGTAAATACCAAACACTTCTGTCAAAATGAAAGATGAATCAAGAGCTTCAGAGTTTTTAGAAGTAAGAAGAAACGCATGCTGTGATTAAAACTGGGCGTCTATAAAACCCATCTAATCCATGATGTCTTGATTGTGAGTCGGGTCAATAATAAACAATATTCTTGATATTGACGATGTGTTGGTTGATAATATGAACAGAATATCTGAAAACCATTGCTGCTGATTTACATTGAAATTTAATGGGATGTAATTGTATTGAAGCGTTATCTAATAATAACAAAAAAGAGTAGTAAATCTGACCCTAAAAATCAATTCAGTCTTCAAAATAAGAGTTAAAGTACCAAAGATATATCAGATAAAGAAAACAGTAAGCTTATCTTTTACCGAAAAGGAACACAAAATGCTGTTAAAATACGTTTTAAAGAAATCTCAAGCAGATTATGTAAAAAAAAAAGTGTATTATTGCATTTTAAACGATATTTCATAACCCACGGGTTGTTAAAACAGCGGATTAAAAAAACTACTGGATTCAATATACAAGTAACCCCAAAAGTACCCCTCAGGTATGTTTCCATCTCTATTTCGGACTCCTAATTCAGAAGAGCTTACAGATCGAGCATGATTACGCAGCAAGTATTCTGTGCTTGTTGAATTATCCTAGACTACCCTTCCTTTGTAGCCTTGGATGGTCAGTGGATGAAATTTTCCCATATTGTTAAAGATACTATTGAATTATAGGTCGTTTGTCTCTGGTAGATACCATGACAGGATGAACTCGGGGCTTTGGTGGCTGATGACAACTGACCTGGAAGTCATAGACGGCACAAGCCAGAGACAGCAAATGGCTGTCCAGTGGAGCTATTTTTCACCAATTTTAAATGCACAAGGAAGAAGAAACGAGGAAAATATTCAAACTATGAAAATATACAATATCAAAGTACAACCGCAAAAATTCATCGTTTCATGTCCTCAATACAACATCCCTAGCCTCAACCAATTAAAGGAGACCATACGGTGAATAAATGAAGTGGAATGTTTGTGACTGCCAGAGTAATAGTGCTCACCTATGCATACCTATAGCTTCTTACCCAGTTTCTAGCAAAGCAAAATGTCGACACCACTTTCTATCTTATTTCATAGCCCTCATTTCTTCAGAACCTGTAATTCTTAATTTCGAATGTATACTTAATACCTTTCAGTAAATGTTCGATCACGTTCTGAATTGTATGTATTCCACATATAAAAAAGAAGTAATTAGGAAAGAGGGAAACTTAAACCAAGAATTATCTCTGTGTGTGCTTACATGGTTACCGGACAAGGTCAGTCCCACGTTTGAATGAATCTAACTTGGCCACTGATCACACTTGTCGCCTTAAAATAGAACTCAATGAATTGCATGACATGCTGTGTGTGTGAAAGGGCCGTATTTTCACTTTACAAACAGTACAAACAAAGAACGAAGAGAGACTTATCTGATATCCATGTGGTGTGCTATTTTTCACCAATTTTAAATGCACATGGACATCAGATAAGTCTCTCTTCGTTCTTTGTACTGTCCTAAATGTTAAATGTGATCTATGTTTTTTTTGCTTGAAGAAGACCCAAGAGGTCGAAATGCATCGTGTCTTGTCCTGTGCTTTGTTTCTCAATGTCCTTGGCGACAACTAACCCCCACTCTTTCCAAATTATGGGGTTGAAAGACATGAAAGATGGTGTGGACATTGTTTGGTGAATCCACTGACAAGAAAAAGCTTATCACTGAATGTACAAAGTACAGTGTGATGATGTGACAACATCTGCCTGCCAAGGCTATCTTGTAAACTTAGTTTTCATTGCTGTAGTGTGATTTTTACAAGACGTAAAGTCGAGGACAGAATAAAACACAAAGAAAAGGAGAATATGGAATACGATGAATCATGGGCGAAAACAAGTGCAGGCAAGCAATTCCTCTGTTGTAGTGAAAATAAAGTTGGCGAAGATGTAAAAAAAAAAAAAAAGCAGGGAAGGACTGGTGTGTGTGTGTGTGTGTGTGTGTGTGTGTGTGTGTGTGTGTGTGTGTGTGTGAAGAAAAGTAAAGAATTGCGAGCAGAGAATTACAGACTGGAAACTGTGCAGATTTTTCTTCTTCTCTTCTTCTTCTGGACTTGTTCTTTGTATTCCCATTTTATGTGCTATCCCATTTGATTATCTTGGGCATGTAACATCAGCTATTACCCGGTTGCATTGTTGTCATTCTCTTCTGTTTTCTTTCCTTTTTTATTCGTATTATACATTGGCCTCTTCTATTATCTGTGTGCTTTGTGTGCCACGTGGATCAGCGCATATGGACCAAGGAGCAGATGTAAGGATTCAGATCGCCTTGATCGCCCAGTTCTTACAGCACCGAATATGCTTCCGGAAGACTACCTGTTCCATTTTCACCAGCTTCCAACACACACACACACACACACACACACACACACACCAGCATTTTCTTTGCCGCTCTGGCGATGTGTATGAATGGCTAGACTGGTATCTTGCACCTTCACCTCACCGTTGTCCCTGCGCCCTCTCCCTGGGACAATCATCGCAGTTTGCCCGAACGCCTGGGGCGTGGACACTAAATTTCAATGAACCAGCCGACAAAGCTGTGACCCCATGTTGACCAATTGATTCTTTTTATAGCCCTAGAGGGATGAAGGGATCAAACTAAAGTTCTGACAGTCATTCTGTCGATGTGATCGAGTACTGCCATGTGTTCAACAAACTATACCCAGTCACATAAATAAATTAACACGCAAATCAATAAATAGTCATACCGACCATTTATCATATTTCGCTTCACTCGCCCTCTCCTTTAAGCACAAAATCACACACCAGATCGACAAATAGAAACCATAACAACCGGTTAAACTCTGATAGAAAATTATACAGATGTGAACAGTAACCGGCACAGGGATATCTGATGTTTTTTCGTACATAGTAACGGTAGGTGCATGGATGTCACTACACGGTGATAGAGTGTTTGGGGAATTCTGAAAAAGCGAGTTTCTTACCTTCATTTCTAGATGAAGATACTACGATGACGCTGAGAACTCCTTGGAAGTCACCCTGCCATGAAGATTTGCACACGTGGCTTTTTGTGTCTTGACTGCCACGTTCAACCATTGTGGAATAAACTACGGGGGAACCATATCCAGTGGGATGGTCGACACCCTCAGTACGGCAGGTCTTACCCTCCTGAAGGTTGTCAGTGAATGAGCATCATGCTCACACATTTGCAGTTTGGGATGCAGTTTCTGGACAACAGCGTGTTTGTTGAATTGTTTGGGTATTTGTTTAGTCATTGCAGAATGTTTCCTGATGTGGTGAAGGCACTGGGGTGTGGAGGTATGACAGTTTGAATTATGATGAAACCAAAAATAAACCACAACCACTACCACCACCACAACAAGCTAAACAATAACAACCACAACAACACACAACCACCACTACCACGACAGTAACAACATAACAACCACCAACACAATCACCATAACAACAATCACCTCCGCAGCAGCAGCTGCAATAGCAACAACGGCAACAACAACAACAATAATAATAATAATAATGACGGTAATAATAACTGACATTATCCGTGTTCTAGACAGACCACTGTTGACACTTTTGAGAAATCAGAAAATATTGTGTGTGCATTATAAAAAAAAAAAATAACACACACACACACACACACACACACACACACACACACACACATTTGGACCTGGACCCCTATATGTATTCTGATGTAGACTTTGCTACTTCATTATTTTTAACCGATTGTTATTCATGGCGTTTGGCTACAACAACCCCCTCTTCTCCCTCGACCACGACTCCTCCTGCCCTTCCTCCATGACTGCCTACACATCCACTCACTGTTCATGCACCTACGGATATCAAGTTTTCCTGAGGATTAACTTCATGCACATAGTTCAGTAGTTTTGTTGATTCAGAATTACAATATAATTAGTTGGATTAAACATTTTAAAAAAAAATGAAAATTCAGATGGATATGTAGATTTTTCCTAATTCTAAAGCTAAATGTTATTATAATTACAAATAAAGGAATACATAAAAAGCACTATTTGGGGGGAAAAAAAAGCAAGGGAATGTAAAAAGACAGACAACTAAAATGCACATAAACTGTCCCAAGTGAAGACCAGACTAACAACACTCCGATCGTGCCTGACACAGTCCACACCACTTTCCTGCCACTGTGTCCAATCCTGCTGTCAGCGCCGCGCGTGAACTGTGTGCTTTTCATCGCCAACTAGTTCACATTGGCTTGATAAGTATACACATGTTACACGATAGGCGAATCATTTCCGAATATCAACCCCGTGACTATCAGGGGCCTACAGATTCATCACACATGTGGGCCATGTTGTCGTTTCCCAGTGGCCTGTCCTTGCCTCTGCCGACGAGGGCAGACTGCTGACACAGGAATGGGGCGGAGCTGGCCGGGGAGGACTTGCCTTCCCGTTGATCGCGCGACACAAAATCACGTGACACTTGCATAAACACTGTGCACGCGTTTGATTGTACACACTGTTTTTATTGGAATACTGGCAAAGCA
>JADBJO010000089.1:784741-807241 GCA_016801955.1 Conus betulinus | reverse complement strand
ATGTTGATATAAAATCAGCTATGAATGTTGAGGTAAAACTCTTTGTTAATATGGGGCAAAATAGCCTGCCTAATGTCGACATAAGGTAGTTTGCTCGCGTTCTGCCAATGTAAAGCAATTGTCTACATGAAACATGACGTACGTTGACTTAGCTTAATCTTAAACACTGTAAATTTCAGTCGAGAAAGGAAGCTTTAGAATACAATGTGCTGAAGAAAACAGAACAGACACCAGTGCTGAGTATGGTTGTCTGAAGCAACGGTCGCAACAAAAGCAGTTTGTAGCCTCAATATACCAATGGCATTGTGATGTATGCGCACAGCTCTGCGGTCACCATAGAGGTTTAACAATAGAATAATATGTATATGGCATTGTGATTTATTTGAGCACCTCTGCAGTTACCTGGAGAATTAACAATGCACTGATATGCACGTGGCACTGTGTTGTATTTGAAGAGCTCTTCAGTCACCATGGAGAGTAAATCGGCAGCAGCACACAGAGGGTACCGTCATATATTTCGAAAGCTCTTCAAACACCATGGAGAGTAAATCAGCAACAATATGCAGAGGGCACTGTGATACAGTTGAAAAGCTCTTGAGTCACCATGGAAAGTAAATCGGCAACAGTATGCAGAGGGTACTGTCATATATTTAAAAAGCTCTCAAACACCATGGAGAGTAAATCAGCAACAATATGCAGAGGATACTGTCATATATTTAAAAAGCTCTTGAGTCACCATGGAGAGTAAATCGGCAACAGTATGCAGAGGGTACTGTCATATGTTAAAAAAAAAACTCCTCAGTCACTAGCCAGGTTGACAAAGCAGCAAAACGCACATGACATTCTGATCACAAGGACAGTTACCAGGGCAGCAACACGCACACTGTAATGGTGCCGGATTGAGAGGGTGTTTCAGTTAAAAGAAAGAAAAAAAAGGAAAGAAAAAGAACAAGAAAGGCAATAAGTTATATGACTCAAATGTGAGACTAAACACTACGAACAATGGATGGGTAGAGAGCAGGTGGCACAAACGGGGAGAGAGGACAAAGTAAATCTTGTTTGCCAGTCTGGCATGACCATCTCCCTGTTGGGAGAACGCTACTGTTATCTTAGATCAGTCTGTGATATTCAGTGCACCACTTTTGGCACTTCAATGCATAAATGACGTTACATAACGTCACCACGTGATGCATTTTCAAAGTGCTCATGATGACAAGGCCCACCCACCCCCCGCCTCTCTTTATTCCAGCTCTTAGTCAAAAGTTAGGTGCCTCTTTTATTCTTGCATGCCTGCCAACAGTCAAGTTGCTGAAGATACATATCCTTTCAGTCATGACGAAAAGAAAGAAAACACTGAAAACAATCAAAACAACTCATTTGTCTTGTTCATGTATTAGGCAGGCATATCTGGCAGCTAGAGTGGTGCAGAGCTGAACACAAAGATATTCCACCCAGAAAGTGCAGTTTCCAGCACAGTAATGAAACAGCAGACGTATTTTGGTGGGTTACATTAGTTCTACTTTCTCAAGTTATCCTTCTTCACTCCTCACCTCTCCCCTCACCACTCCCCTCCTCCTCCTCCATCATTGCCCCACCTCCTCCTCTTCATTGCCCTCCATGATCTCGGCCAGGCCCTCTTTCTGTTTCTATGTCCCACTGGTCCAGACAGCAGCAGTGACCTGACCTTGACACCACTGGAATATTACACAACTGACACGTGCAGCACCCCACTGCCCTGCCCCCCCCCCCCCCCCCCCCCCCCCCCCCCCCCCCTTTTTTTTTTTTTCATCCCCACGCACTCCACCTCACTCGCATATTCCCTCTTGCTCTCTTACCTCACCTTCCCACCAATCCCATCTGCACTGCTTACACCCACCATTTCATTACCTGCAAAACTCACGTTCCTTCAAAGTTCGCCTTTTACAGCTGACGTAAAAAAGCGTCACGGGCAATGATGGACATAATGAGGTCTTTGATGTAACATAGAGGACGTCTTATCTGCAGAGTTTAATAGTCCATATCAGATTTTAACATTTTATTATTCTGGCCACAACATGAAATTCATTACGTATTCAAGGATCTGTTTTCCTAAAGATTTGGGATTGTTGAAACTGGTAAGGTTGTTTGAGTTGTCAGTCTAACGTGGCTCCACTTGCTTGATTTGCCATACATCACAACGTCAACTTTGTTTTTCTAAACTATGTTTGGCAAGATATGTCTCCAAGTGGCCTAAGTGGGTCCTATATTCAGTGATATGTTTATATCTCTCTGCATCTCTGTATGGTATAAATCGCATTGAATAATCCAGTCTTACAGAAAGTAACTTGACATTTGTAGCTATATTTGAACATGATGTCCATTAACATATCTTCTGTCTGTGTGTAAAGCGCTCATTGTAATGACCAAAATTTCAAGGAAAAGCAAAATTTTGCTGCATTGAACCTATTGCTCAAAATGGTCACCGTATTTACGTTACCATCCAGTGACATTTTCATCTGTGCACTGGCTGGAAAGATCTTCATATTTATCATCCCGCCAAAGAGCCAGTGTTAAACTCTCTCTCTCTCTCTCTCTCTCTCTCTCTCTCTCTCTCTCTCTCTCTCTCTCTCTCTCTCACACACACACACACACACACACACACACACATGGAAAAACGAAACTTTGTGATTACATACTCACTTGTTTACACATGTGAGTTAATGAAGTGAAAGAAATTAAGTCTCAGTAGATTCACGTTAGACATGGTTGTAATACATTGGTATCAAATCAACTTTTGAACCAAAGTTAAACACGTAATGATGCATGAAATGACTACAAGGATGGAAAAGGAAACAACACAGCATTACTTATGGAATTTTCCATTTTGAGACTGCTTTTAGAAGGTAGTTTTCAAAGTACAACTCATATGGGCAGAAGTCAAAACATAAAATCGAATTTCAAAACGGAGTGACTGAGGGGCGGAAAATGAAGCAAAATTTACAAAGAGAGGGGGGTAGTTACCGCCAAGGACATAGACAAACAAAGTACAGGACAAGACACAATGCATTTTGACCTCTTGGGTCTCTTCAGGCAAAAACAAATAACATTTAGGACAGTGAAAACGAAGAATGAGAAACCCAATATGAGAAGATAAGTGGTTTCTCGTTCTTCGTTTTCGCTGTCCTAAATGTTATTTGCTTTTGCCTGAAGAAGACCCAAGAGGTCGAAATACATTGTGTCTTGTCCTGTACTTTGTTTGTCTATGACCTTGGCGGTAACTAACCCCCTCTCTTTCTAAATGAAAGAAATGAAAGTGAATGTCCAATTTAGTCGGCTCAGAACTTCAACAATTGTCTCCATCTTGTCAGTAAGATTTATTATTGACACTTTCAAAAAATAAGAGTTATCTTTGCCTAAGATTGGTTTAAATGTCAGACTGGCTGTTCTGTTACAAAGAAAAGATACAAGCAAGATGACATGTCGGAGCAAAGTTTACTATTTAAACACACTCATGCGTAAAAAAAACTATGCTTGGAATCCAAATTTTCAAAACAAGACGTGTACTTTCTTTACAATGAAGTACTAGTACTATTTAGAAATAAACCTCGCAGGCTTTAAATAGAAATGTTTCTGTATTCGTATTTGTTAAAAACTGGGTTTACAAAAGCAAGAGGTATATGCAAAAAAAAAGCATGATAACGGTGGTAATCACTAACGTTTATATTTTTCTTTTTCATTTTTTTACTTTATGTATTGCACAACGCTCACTACAGTCAGCAGCCTGTAACTGTTTGTGGCTAGGAAAATTACAGCGGGGATATAGAGCAGTGAATTCATTCATTTATACTTTCGTTTTGTATATTTTGCATTCACGGGACAAAAGTCTGTCCCCTCTCGGCAATTCCGGCGCTGACTACTTAAGGCACCTGTTGCTGAAAACTATTATTCTTACCTTTCGTCTGGACTTAACTTGCTAGTACTTGTAATCTGGCCCATCCGACTCAAAATATGCTGACAGCGTCTCGGTAGGGAGTCGTAGAGGGAGTGGAGGTAGGCAACAGTCAGCTGATTCCAGCAAGTGGTGAGTGCACAGTGCAGATCTGGGACAGTACTGATGCGGCCATGTTTTTTCTCACGTGAGTCTTAGACAATCTTCAAATCTGTCCGCCATTAGAGGGGACAGACTTTTGCCCCTGTACATTGTCTAAATATTCCGGCTATTGTTATTCCTTCCCACGGTACATTGTCTAAAATATTCGGACTGTTGTTATTCCTTCCCACACATGAATTAGAATAGATTACAAACAGGATCACAGGCCAGGCCAATGACCTGAAAGGACAATCGACTGAAATCAGATTAAAGTATGGGGATGAAAACAATTCTCTGCAAAAAAAAAGAAAAGAAAAAGAAAATCTGTACTGTTAACCACAAGTGTTTTGTGCTGTTATCAAGCATTGGTAGAAGAAATATAATCGCTAAGTGAAAGTGATGGGACATTTAGAGATCTCCCAGCAAGTCGTATTTTATTATCGTCTTTGTAAGGGTAGTCTATTTGAATAGTTCTGTAGACACCAGGAAAGGGAACAAAGTATGACAACATCCATAAAAACTGTAATGTATGAACAGCTCTATAATCACTGGGAAGTCAATGGGTACAGGAAAATGTGATGTATCTGAACAGCTCTGCAGTCACTGGAGGGTTATATGTGATGTATCTGAACAGCTCTGCAGTCCACTGGAGGGTTACATGTGATGTATCTGAACAGCTCTGCAGTCACTGGAGGGTTACATGTGATGTATCTGAACAGCTCTGCAGTCACTGGAGGGTTACATGTGATGTATCTGAACAGCTCTGCAGTCACTGGAGGGTTACATGTGATGTATCTGAACAGCTCTGCAGTCACTGGAGGGTTACATGTGATGTATCTGAACAGCTCTGCAGTCACTGGAGGGTTATATGTGATGTATCTGAACAGCTCTGCAGTCACTGGAGGGTTATATGTGATGTATCTGAACAGCTCTGCAGTCACTGGAGGGTTATATGTGATGTATCTGAACAGCTCTGCAGTCATTGGAGGGTTATATGTGATGTATCTGAACAGCTCTGCAGTCATTACAGGGTTATATGTGATGTATTTGAATAGCTCTCTGCAGTCACTAGAGGGCTATATGTGATGTTTTGAATAGCTCTGCAGTCACTAGAGGGCTATATGTGATGTATCTGAACAGCTCTGCAGACATTGGAGGGTTATATGTGATATATCTGAACAACCCTATGATCACCAGGACAGTCAACGAATACAGCAACAGGTGATATATCTGAACAGCTCTACAGTCACGGGGAGGTTTAATGAGCACGACATACGTATCTAAGCTACTTTGTAGTCACTGGGAGAATTAACAAGTACGGGGCAACACGTGATGTATCTGAACAGCTCTGCAGTCAGCAGGACAGCTCTGCAGTCACCAGGACAGCTCTGCAGTCACCAGGAGGGATCATGAGTACAGCAACGTGTTGTGCCGTCAATGGGAGGGTGAACGAGTACGGCAACATGTGATGTATATGGACAGCTCTGCAGTCGCCAGGACAGCTCTGCAGTCGCCAGGACAGCTCTGCAGTCGCCAAGACAGCTCTGCGGTCAATAGGACAGCCCTGCAGTCACCAGGACAGCTCTGCAGTCGCCAGGACAGCTCTGCATTCGCCAGGACAGCTCTGCAGTCACCAGAAGAGTTAACAAAGTATGGCATTCTACACGCACCTGATGTTGTGAAGTACTTGAGTACGTGTGGTAGCCTAGAACATTAATGAGATACAGCAATTTGCACGCGGCATTGCATGTATCTGTACAGCTCTGCTGTCTCCAGGAGAATCGACAAGGAAGCAACACGCACATGGCATTGTGATGTAGTTATTGCCTGCAGTACCCGGAGAGTTTAACAAGACACAACATCCGCAGCAACCTGCATGGTCAACGAGGTACAACAACGTATTCATGTGATGGTATGATATACGTTACAAGGCCGGCATCCATGTCAATTAACGCTTCCTGCATCTCTCTCTCTCTCTCTCTCTCTCTCTCTCTCTCTCTCTCTCTCTCTCTCTCTCTCTCTACACACACACACGCGCGTACATACACACACGCGCGCGTGCGCGCACGCGCTGGGTGCACACACATGCACGAAGGCACGCACACTCGCACGCATACGCACATATTTCTTGCTTTTTTTTTTTAATCTTCCATGTACCTTCAGTTACATCATTCTCAATTTTGCGCCGAATATGAGAAGATAAGTGGTTGCTCGTTCTTCGTTTTCATTGTCCTAAATGTTGTTTGTTTTTGCTTGAAGAGGACCCAAGAGGTCGAAATGCATCTGGCTTTGTCCTGTAGTCTGTATGGTTTTGCGGAACTAATCCCTTTCTTTAATTAAAACAGAAGCTGCTTCCTAGGATTATACAGGTTGATCCGACAGACCAGATAGAATACACTGAGCTGCTGTTGGGTCACTTTGATGATGTTCCTGACGCCTCTTCTTATCCAACATACACGGGATATCGTATAGTCGGCTGCTGCTGACGAAACAGTCAAGCTGCTTTGTCCATAGGACCAGCGCGAACAAGCGTCAGCTTCCTGAGAAAAGCACTCCATCCATTCAACGAGAGTCCCTGTGAACGCAGACCTCAATACGAACTCAATCTCAGGCATCAATATGAAGAGGAATTCCAAACTGACGTCACCATTACAACAGGGTGTGAAATGCAACAGGAACCATAACTGAGAAACAAATTCGATGAGGGTGATGATAGAAACATACGGAAGTCACTAAAGTCTGAAGTCAGATGTTGAAAGTTCCGATCACACTGACACCCAACATCAAAATGGCCGTTTTCTCTCCCCCCATCTGAACGTGTCACCCTTCAGGCGGTGAAGAGGAGTGTACGACAGGCCCCCTACCCCCCCCCCCCCCCCCCCACCCCCCCACTATCCCAGTTGTCCGTGATACTACAGCGTTATTGTGCTAAGATGGTCGCTACCATCCTGAGCGCCCCCCCCCCCTCCCCCCCCCCCCCCTACTTCCATATCCTTCCACTTCTTTCCTCATACTTCCCTCCCTTATCATTGTAACTGTCGTTTGATAGCTCTTAGCCCTTCACCTTCGTTAGAATTCCATCGCAGTGACACGCAGACGACCATGCATGCACGTGAAGAAAAGTGGTGACGGTATTTCAAATCACCAGGTAATACAGATAGTGGGATGATCGACCGACAGCTGCAGGTAGCGAGTGCCGAAAGAGGAATGTCAGGATTGGTCATGGGATGTTGCACATACCGCACACACACACACACACACACACACACACACACACACACACATACATATATATATACATATATATATATATATATATATATATATATAATATATATATGATGGATGAAGTATAAACACAGGGACGGAGGCGAAAGGAGGAGCAGGAAAAAAACAGGATGGAGCGGGGAGTGGGGGTACGAACAGAACTGGAGAAGCAGCGTTGTCTATCTTGCGCTGGAGGCAGGCGACTGAGTCACGTACATAAACGTGGGATCAGAAGGTCAAAGGTGTACTACCCTTATTGAATTCCTGTCGGGGCTGGGTAACTGCGTGAGCTGTAGGTCTTGAAATAGTCTGCCTGCATTGCCGGCATGCCGTGTCTGTGGAAATCATAGGATGACGACATGACTTTCTGATGCGTGCCATGAGAGGAATGTGAAGCACGCCACGTCTGCCTGTGTGCAGTGGAAACATCTCTGTATCATGTGCAGCTCCTGGAACCGAACCAGTGACCTTTGTTGGCCAAACAAATCAATGACAACTGTTGATGAGAATGGCTCTTGTGACGTTTGTTTGTTTGTAGTCGCTGGGTTTTTTTTCCTTTTCATTCGAATAATAAAACATATTTGGGATAGGCTGCTACTGCGTCAAAAAAAAAAAAAAGACAAAATAAGATTTACAGAAAAGAAAGAAAACAAAAGAAAGAAACAATGAAAGGAAGTGGGAGAAAAAAGAAAGTGAAAGTTGCCAGCAAACTTGTAACGCAATCTGTACTTGGTTGCGACAGCCGGAAATGATTATCCTAAAAGATTAGAAACCTTTTTCAGGTACAAGCCTCAATACATGGTCGTCAAATTTGATATTGCAAGAATGGGTTGATTTTGCAACAGCTGAGATAGGTTATTTCCGTATTGTTTCGATTCAGAATGGATTTACGCATTTATTCAAAGGAAAACTCTCTGTTCTTTTCAATGAAGAATGATTGGTCTTACGCCGTGTCGCTAACAACAAGGTATCAACATCCATTCAAAACGGTAGCTGTATCATGTTCATGCTGGCGCTGTTTACTGCTGACCTGCCTCAAAAACCTTGGTGATATCAGCTGAGATTAAGTGATACCAGTTGATATTAGGTGGTATCAGTTGAAAGTAGGTGATATTAGGTAACATCAGTGGAATGTTGTGTGTGAAGGTAGATGATATTAGGTGATATCAGTTGAAAGTAGTGTGTGAAGGTAGATGATGGATGAAAGTATTAGGTGATATCAGTTGAAAGTAGTTGATAATTTGTATGTTTACTACCCTTGCCTTTATTGGCATGTTAAGCTGAAGGCAATAAATCGTCAAAGCTTCAAGGTATCAAAGTGTCTCTTTCTCTTACTAAAAAAAAAAAACGCGAACGAGCGTGTATGCATGTTATGCTTGCTGCTGATAACACACACACACACACACACACACACACACACACACACACACACACACACACACACACACACACACACACACACACACACACACACACACACACACACACACACACACACACACACACACACACACACACACAAAAAAAAGAAAAAGAAATCTGAAATAGAATGATCACCTCAAATTGTGGCAGTTCAACACTGTTTACAAAAATGCAAACCTAAGCAATTTGGTGGGTGTAAGTCTCTCTCTCTCTCTCTCTCTCTCTCTCTCTCTCTCTCTCTCTCTCTCTCTCTCTCTCTCTCTGTGTGTGTGTGTGTGTGTGTGTGTGTGTGTGGTGTGTGTGTGTGTGTGTGTGTGTGTGTGTTTATTTGCTTTGTGAATGGATTGAAGGAATGCCTTAAGAAAGAACTGGAGACACATTTGCTGTGTAATGTATGGCTTAAACACAGTTTACAATTGTCGACCATTCGGCAAATTAAGAAAAAATAAACCCCACAGTCTGAAACCCAAATTGTGAGGGGACACAAAAAAAGGATTTTTTTAGATGACGAGGAACAGAAAGAATAGTCGACACATTTGTAATGAACCAGGCAAGACTACGGAGCAAGACGGTAGCTATGTTCCTAATTCACACAAATCTCTCACTGTGTTGTCAAAGCCCTGGTTTACGAAACTTTCTGAGAAGGAACGGAAAAATGATTGATTAATTTGCAGTGTATTGGGCAAGGGCACAGCTCTGAGCGATGGACGAATTCTAATGTAGCAAACAGGCCATCGGAATGCTCTGGAAGAGGCCTGGATTAGGTCACTTTGTAAGAAAGCGTGCGTGGGCTTATATTGTGAAGTTGCCAACACCAGATTGTTATCAAGGAAAAGATTGGTGCAAAGATAACGTCGATAAGTAGACTTGCATGTTTGAAGCAAAAATGGACATAGGAAAAAAGATACAGGTTTTGTAATACTAGTAGACCTACGAGTATTTTTATTTTGAAAAAAAATACATTAGATAAAAAAAACAAAAAAAAAAAGCATTTGAATTGTGAAATACGTTTCTGAGACTTGAAATGCGTCGAACGAAAATGGGTTAATTGAGATTTAATTTGTTCTTGAAAAAAGCATGGGATTTACTCTCATTTTGTGGATAGTTGGGAGTTATCAGTATTATGGGGGAAAACCGTTCACAAACTTAAATGCAGCTGATAAAAAGAAGGCTTATATGCTCAAGATTAGTCACAACCTTTCTCCATATCTTCTGCTCGTCAAAGAGATTCGAATCATCTTCTGAATAACTGGTTAAGAACCAGGCATGTCGCCAAACGTTTTGACAGAAATAGACCAGAAACAAACGAGAAATGTACAGTACGTTTCATTTTTATCTAAATGAAAGAATGACGGTGTATTTATCTTTTGATGAAAAATTCCCCGAATCAAAGTGATTTGAAAACCGTACAGATTACAGAATTTTAAAATTGAATGCAATGTTACTGTTACGAATTTCAGCCAATAATTGATATTTTTTACAATGTTAATTACGAATAGAAAGTTTGAACAACTTTTCAGGAATCGACAGTGTGTACAATTTTTTTTCACAGTGAATGCTTTTACTTAAAGGTATATCTCGACTGGTGTAATTCGCACCAGTGGTATCCCTTAATATCTGAATATGAAAACAAGCGCGTGCTTGTGCGTATGCGTTTGTACATGTGTGTGCATGTGCATGAATGTGTGTGCTTGCTTGCATGAATACGCGCCTGAAGCGTGTGTGTGTGTGTGTGTGTGTGTGTGTGTGTGTGTGTGTGTGTGTGTGTGTGTGTGTGTGTGTGTGTGTGTGTGTGTGTGTGTGTGTGTGTGTGTGTGTGTGTGTGTGTGTGTTTCCTCTTGTATCAATCAACATTTTCGAACTTGTGATATTCATGACTCGATGTATACCGCTGTTAAAAGAGAGAGAGAGAGAGAGAGAGAGAGAGAGAGAGAGAGAGAGAGAGAGAGAGAGAGAGAGAGAGAGAGAGAGAGAGAATTCGTTCCACGAGACAGGGATTGAACATTACACTTAATAACCGCTGTCAAACAAAAAACTTCTCGTATCACGTAATATCGTTACATCTATTGTGTGCAGAGAATCGTGGCATGTGACTGTTGAAATGTCACAACTGTTTTTTCCCTGCCCTTTATTCGTGTTTTGCTTTGTACTTCAGTACACTGGACTATCCCTAGATTGTAAAAGGCTTGTATTATCAGGAAATCAATCCTCTGACAGTCAAATCCTTGAATTACGATAACATCCCCTGGTCGTCAAAACGTTGAACTATAATGGAACCTACCAAATCTTTTCATTGGCAAAATCTTGATCGATAATGTAACCAATGGATATCATTTAATAGTCAGTGTCTTGAACCTGGCGAAAAAGGTTAGCTCATTTAACAGCCAAAACTTTGAGTCGTAAGGAAAGCAGAAGAGAGCAATGATAACTGCTGAATCACGAAACAAATTTGAGGCAAAATGTTTAGATAAAGGATTAGGGACAAAAAGGATGGACAGGATCTTACAGACACAAAACTTTCGCAGCGCGGTTTTGTGTGGAAGGGTTCTTACACACACCGCCCACCCTCCTGAAGTCTTAATTCAGCGAGGGCAGGCAGAAAATCGTAGCATGTGGCCTCTGCTCACATGCTACACTCTTCGTATATGCAATTCCACGAGGTCCCTTGCTTGGTCCTGTATTATCCATCATGTACATGACCCTTATTCCTGAAATAGCTGACAGCCATTCTCTGCCTCTTGGAAGTTTTGCTGACACAGCTCCATGAGACAAGCCCTGTTACTTATATCCATGAAGTAACTAAAACATCCAAAACCGCACTCATGCGTAAAAGTCTGTGGATGACACTCAACAAACTGCAAATTAACGATGATAAAAAGACGTTCTGTTAACTGGCCTTCTTAGTGTGAAAAAACATCTCTGACTTCATAATATAAAAACAGCATCGGCAATTCTGACATTCTTTTCCCCTTTCCATCTCCAGCCCCCAGCCCCCCAGCCCCCCCCCCACCCCCGCATCCCTCCGTCCCCCACCATGTCCGCGATGTCAGGGTCATCTTTGATTCAAAAAATTCATTCAAATATCTCTTGTAAAATATAGGCAGGAGAGCATATTTAGAACTCAGGAGAATAAGCACCATCTGCCACGATCTGTATGTACATGCTACCAAAACTCTTCTCTGTTTTGTACTATGTTGGCCTGATTAGGGTAATATTCCACATGCTTGCGATCTAAAGTATCTGTTTCAAAAGCTCTAAAAGACTCAAACCCGTGCTACCAGGCGAATTCTGAAATCACCCAAGCGTGAACATACAACGCCTTTCCTGAAATCCTTGCACTGGTTACCTGCTGAGTCCCGAGTTTCATGTAAACTTTTTTTTTCAATCTGTTTCTCGTCTGTCTGTGGTACTGACCGTGACTATTTGTCGGACATTCTTCCTGTGTACTCTTCTTCTCGTAATCTCTGTTTTTCATCAGATGACGAATGCTCTGTTGTTGTTGTTGTTGTTGTTTGTTGTTGTTGTTGTTGTTGTTGTTGTTGTTGTTGTTTGTTTGTTTGTTTGTTTGTTTTTTTGTTGTTTTCAACAAAGCAAAATCCTTTGGTAAGCGCTGTCTCTCTCATACCAGAGTCCATCTGGTGGAATACGCCCAATCGCTATCAGCTATATTCCTTCGGCCTTTTTACAAATCTCTTTAAAGACACAGACTGCCCCCCCCCCCCCCCACCCCCTCCTCCCTTCATCCTACGTAGTTCCACCTACCCCCACACCCCGATCCCCCAGGACTGTTTTACATCTGTTCCGTTTATGGTTATAGTGTGTGTGTGTGTGTGTGTGTGTGTGTGTGTGTGTGTGTGTGTGTGTGTGTGTGTGTGTGTGTGTGTGTGAGAGAGAGAGAGAGAGAGAGAGAGAGTGCGTGCGTGCGTGCGTGTGTGCATGCGTGCGTGCGTGTGTGTGTGTGTGTGTGTGTGTGTGTGTGTGTGTGTGTGTGTGTGTGTGTGTGTGTGTGTGTGTTACTCATTCCTTCACTCATTTGTTTTCTTTCGTTTGTTTAATTACAATAACGATTTGACGCAAAGGGAAATGACCTCAGAATACAAAAAGCACGCAACAACTTTTCATTATGATGATTTTCTTTTAAAGAAAGGTCTCAAATTCTGAGACTGTATATGCCCTGCTCTCATGGTGCCTTTAGTTTTGGTTTCCACTTTTCAATGTCCTGAGCCCTCGGTGAGTTCGTGCCGAGGTCTCCGGTGTGGAAAATTTCACGGGGACTGTCACTGGACATGGGGACTGTCACTGGACACAGGGGACTGTCACTGGACATGGGACTGTCACTGAACACAGGGACTGTCACTGGACACAGGGACTGTCATTGGACATGGGGACTGTCACTGACTGTCAGGGGACTGGGGACTGTCACTGGACATGGGGGACTGTCACTGGACACAGGGACTGTCACTGGACACAGGGACTGTCACTGGACACGGGGACTGTCACTGGACACAGGGGACTGTCACTGGACACAGGGACTGTCACTGGACATGGGGACTGTCACTGGACACAGGGACTGTCACTGGACATGGGAACTGTCACTGGACATGGGAACTGTCACTGGACACGGGGACTGTCACGGGACACAGGGACTGTCATGGGACACGGGGACTGTCACTGGACATGGGGACTGTCACTGGACACGGGGACTGTCACTGGACACGGGGACTGTCACGGGACACGGGGACTGTCACTGGACATGGGGACTGTCACTGGACACGGGGACTGTCACTGGACATGGGGACTGTCACTGGACACGGGGACTGTCACTGGACATGGGGACTGTCACTGGACATGGGGACTGTCACTGGACATGGGGACTGTCACTGGACACGGGGACTGTCACTGGACACGGGGACTGTCACTGGACATGGGGACTGTCACGGCACTTGGACATGGGTCACTGTCACTGGGACATGGGGACTGATGGTCACTTCAATGCGACATGGGGACTGTCACTTGGACATGGGAATGTGCCTGGACATGGGGACTGTCACGACGTGGGGAAACTGGAATGGGGACTGCACTGGACATGGGGACTGTCACTGGACATGGGGAATTGTTGGTACTGCACTGGACATGGGAATGTCAATGGACATGGTGATTACTGGGGACGTCAATGGACATGGTGACTAATCACGGACACGGGACTGTCATTGGACATGGGGACTGTCACTGGACATGGGGACTGTCATGGGTGACTGTCACTGGACATGGGGACTGTCACTGGACCTGGGGACTGTCACTGGGACCATGGGGGTCACTGGACGGGACGTGCTGTGCCCGCTCCAGGCGAAGAGGTAAGATGGAGACTGAGAGGGACGCTCGCTGCTTCTCGCTGGTTCAGTGACCTACACAATTTTATTTGTCAAGCAGTCATTATGGCTTCGCATCCTGCGTGTGTTGACTAGTGGAAGGCATAAATGAAACACCACCTGTGTGACTCGGCGGCAGCGCGGTTCGTTTGTCCCCTCTGTCGGGTTTGCCTTATGAGACCAATGACGTTGACTGATCCCCGTTGATTCGCAGGGGCAGGGGCCGTCGCGGGGTTTCGCCGGGTAAAGCTGTGTGATAGGGACCCGGAATAAGCGACTGGAGAGATGCCTCCCATGTGGTTCGGAAGATGAGGTACCGAAAAGAAAAAAAATGTTCATGCTTCTTTCACTTCTGATGGTTTGCCATTGCCACAGTGTACAAAATGACTTTTTGGTAATGGAGCCAAAACATGACATATCACACCATTCCCATGTCCATTCGTTGTTTTTAAGGTGTGGCATACATGAGTTATTATAATTTTTATATGCCTCTTATTTTATATATATATATAAGATCTAAGATAGATATATATCTATATATTCTATATATACATGTGTGTGTGTGTGGTGTGGTTTGTGTGTGTGTTGTGTTTGTGGGTGTAGGTGTGGGTTGTGTGTGGTGTGTGTGTGGTGTTGTGTGTGTGGGTGTGGTGTGTGTGCGTGGCGGTGCGTGGCGGGCGTGGGGCGCGTGTATGTTGTTGTGTTTCAGTCATAGAGATCTTGTTAAAAAAACTTGTAAGTACATGCAGAACGCTTGTAAGGTAGCATAAATACGACATAGTAGTAATGGTGTGGTGTTGTCATTATTGTCAAGTTAAGTAGCAGAAAACTTTACAGCATCTTCTTGTATTTTTCCCGTTCTGAACGTGAGTTTGAAATGGCGGCGGTTTGAAAGTATATCGATTTGACAGTTCGAATTATATTGCTCTCGTTTGAAGGAAAGAGACTCCGTGTCTCAAGATCAATACATTGGAAGAGAGAGGAGAGAGGATGCACGAGAGAAGGAGAGAGAAGAGAGGAGAGAGAGAGAGAGAGGAAGAGAGAGAGCGAGATAGAGTTCACATCGACTGAAAGGTCCATTGTAACATTAGAAAACATTCTACAAAAATGGATTCCATTCTGGAAATTACTGTCTTCAAATATAGCAACTTTTTTCAGTTTGAAAAGGGGGGCCAATCTTAAAAAAATTTAAAATGGGAAAAAAGTATGTTTTGGCTTTTCTCCTTCCTTCAGGTCAAAAAGAATCACGTGCGACTTGTCGAAGATTATTTTACACTTGAAGAGGAAAAAAAAGGAGAGAGACAAAACAGAGCACAAAAAACTACAACCAAAATAAATAAATAAAAACCTGAGACACTGACAACTCTGTTGTTAAAAGTCATTTAATCTAAAAAGTGCACTATTGTTGCTTGCAGGCTGTGCTGCTTTTTTCCAGGGACATTAGAAATCAAAACCCTGACGCCTGTTCCAAACACACAGCCTAGTGCCTATGCTCAACCCCAACGAAATGCTTGTAACTTTTCCTCACGCGCAACGACGAAAACTGTTGGGGTGGGTGGGAAAGGGGAGCGGCGTGGGGGGTTGGGGGGGGTGTGGGTGGGGAGATTGTTCAGATATATGCTGTGATGGATCTCCACAGAGGAAACAGAGTAGCATAACCCGGTCCCTCTGGAGCACACTTCCACTCTACAGAGGAGTTCATCATAGGGAAAACAGCTGCAATAGTGGGTCTTTCTGTATCGGCCTGGAGTTGTGCCGGGCTAGGATGCTGGATCAGACTGTTGGCTCTCAGGTATACTGGGCCCGTCTTGGGGGATGGAGCATACTGGCGGATTGAAGGTGGATCAATGACTGTAGGTTGAACACTTTGCCCCCAGTAAGACTTTCGTTTCCCCACAAATGCAGTGACGGCCCACTCGGGAGTAAAGGTCCAGCGATACTGCGTACTGGAGACCTGGATGCGTTAACGGGGGGCGGTCCCGCGCTGTGGTCCAGGTTCAAAAACACCCACCTACAAGCTCAGGACTCCGTGTGGTCAGTTTATGAGGATCCCCGACGGGACATGTATTCCATTAACGCAATTGGTCGTGCTGGTCCAACGAAAAAAGCCTTGTAGGCCCTGTCCTTCACTCTGTTCTTCATTTGTCTTCAGTATCCGGAGGCAGCCCAGGTTCCAATCCTCTGTCTGTGTCCAATAACCGTGAAGGATTTGCGCGGAACATAACTTCGTCGCACCATGCTCAGCACCGTCCGTTTGGCATCTAAAAAAAAGTTGGTCAAAGAGATCGGTGGCAGCAAAAGGCACGTGGGGAAACTGTCCTCTGAGGTGGCAGAGAAGGTACATACAACTTAGAAACACACAGCAACACAAAAGCATGTTGTCCTTAAACATCATTTTATTTCACTGTTTGGGAAGTAACATTCGAACTTTCTTTTTACAAAAAATAAGTTTTTGACATGTCCTAAAAAAAATGTTTGGGATCTCTCGGCTTGGTTGTTGGTGGTATTGTTGTGAAGCTGGGGAAGAGTGGGGGGGGGGGGGGTAGCCGCCGAGCTCATAGTTCAAAGGGAAGATAATATTGTCCGGTATCTAGCGTGTGTTGTCCCCGAGTATCATGCCGGAAGGTATTCAGACAGAGGTCTCGTGGAACAGGTGGGCAGGACCTGAAGAACAAGGAGAGCGGAGGGGCTGGAGGAAGGAGGAGGGGAGTTGTAGTAAATGGGCAGACCACATCATAGCCTAGGCTCTGGAATGATGAATCCAAGGGGGCGTAAAAAAGGTGCTAAGTGTCCGGGCAATCTAAAGCAAAAAAGCTATTTTTGCAATCCGGGCTAGAGTCCGTAAAGTCCACGTCACCTGGCTTGCGTCCACAGAAAGATGCCTGATTGGGCTAGGCAACACTGTGAAAACCCTGAGAGTGGTGTGGGGGGTCACTTGTTTGTCAAAACAATTCTGTGTCGCTTCTTTGGCTTGGGTGTGTCATGCACTCTTGTGTGTGTGTGGGTTGTGTGTGTTTGGGTGTGGGGGATGATAAGGTTAATCACTAGTGTTACGACTCTGCTCCATTACAACAACAACTAATTATCAAAAGATGCGGCGCGTTGCCGTCGAGATGTGAAGGCATGCGTGGGAAATCTGAGGTAGGGTCCCCGGGGGGTACACGGGGGGGGGATGAGAGGGCAACTATACGAAGACAAGTAAAGGGTGGGTAATGAGCCTCAGAGCGTACCGAATTAGGAAGCATCATATGTTACCCGCGCGCTCACGCGTATTAGTGTGCCTGAAGGGAACCACTAGGGGCATGTCCCCGTGGTTCCCGTGGGAGCATATACTCACCGGGCGCGCCGGTCTCGGTGGCCGAAGAAGAACGGGGTCCGGAATAATGTGTTCCCTAGGGTGGCGTGCAGTTCCTGGGTCGTGATCGTGCCCCCCGGTGCCGGACGGCAAACAGGCACCACTAGCCGGGGGACTCGGGGATTGCCACCGCGCTGAGTGAACGGGTGTCGGCGAGGAGTAGAAAGAGCTGGTGTGCCGGTGAGGTTAAGACGCCTACCCCCTTGCGCAGGAAAAATAACGAGGTACTTGTCCTGGTCCGAGAATGACAGCTCAACTTATAGCCCCTGATCGACCTCGTGACATGTTGGTGTCCCCCTGAGTGGCCGGAGGGAAATAGGGGGAGCCTAGGGGGCCTGAGACCAACGGGTGCCCAGGTGGCCGAGGAGAATAGCGCGTGTCCCAAACCGGTGAGGGGGGCTCACACATCACAACACAGACAAAGAGGTGGACCAGATCTCGCGGGTAGATTGAGACGCGCAAACGCCCGAGGGTGGAAAGAGTTAGGGCCCGCGAATAGGTGGGATAACGGGAAGAGAGCAAAACCGATATTCAAACCTAGGAGAATGCTCGAGGAGAAGGACGGGGGCCCGCACTGAGCGGGTCCCAGTAAAGGGGCCGGGGACAAACGGGTTACCCACAGGGGATAGTGGAGCACAGGGGAGAGACGGAACGGGAGGGGGGGTGCGACAACGGGGGCCGAACAAACTAAGGGTCCCTTTTAGCGGCCCTATGGAAGAAGAAACCGGGTCTGACCGGTGTGAGAATCGCGAAAGGGACGTATATTCTGGCCGTTGCACTTGGGATAAACGAGTGTTGCCATCCGGCGTGTAGTTCTATACGTACCACAATAATGGCAAGTGCGGCCAAAGAATGAAGCTTAACACAGTTTGCACTTTCTAGAAAAAGCCAGCGGAAACGTACAAGAAGTCCGACGCACACGACCGAGTGGTCTGGAGCGCCGCTGGAGGATATGGTACCTGTGGCCGGGGGGCCTGAAGCTCGCTTAAGTGCAATGATGTGGCCAAGGAAAAAAAGCAAAGCACGGGGGCCCGCCGGGGGACCGCCCCGACGATCTAGACCTGTGTATTGCTGCCGGGCTGGTCGCTAGCTCATGTGAGATGAAGATATGATTGACACCGACGATGGCGCTAAGGAGAAGAACTTTCGCCGTGCCGTGGGCCCGGAGAAATGAAAGAGAAAGTTACCTGGCTGGGTGTTGCCGGGTACTGTGGTGGTCGCCTACGAGTGATCCATGACCCTACGAGAACTGAGCCAGCTATACCAAGAATAACCGGTTGTGTGCCACCTGTGTGGCGGCCCTGAGAAGACGTGTCCCCACGGGGCCTACTTAGTCAGACTGGTGGCCGGGTGGCCGAGCGCGACGGGGGAAGGGGAAGGTGCCGAGCAGACTGTGTTCCCGGGGGCCGGAAGGGACTGGTTCCCGGCTGGTCCTGAGGAGTATAACTGTTGTGGCCGGGGGCCTGAGATGAATATGCGGGGGGGACCTCTTGTGCCTTATGGAGAGCCTGTGTTTCCAATGGTGATGCCCGGAGGGATAACTTGTGCCCTGTTTTGCGGAGGGAGGATAGGTTGCCCCGGGGTCCGGAGACAATAAGGATTGCGCTGAGGGGCCTGAGTAAGACTGGTCTGGGTTGTGGCCCCGTTGTTAGGACTGGAGTAGTACGGGGTTGACCTGGGGCCCTAGGTGTAGGGCGAACATGTTCCCGGGGTGGTGGCCGTGTGGGTGAGTGACAGTGGAGGTGGGCCGGATCGGGCCGGGAAGGGAATTACGGGCCCGGTTGTAGGAAGATAGACTGTGGTCTTTGTACCGGAGGCGATCGAGCAGGTTGTTAATCTCCACTACGGTGACGTACTGGAACATGTGAACTGCAGCAGTGACACTGGCTCTTGTCCCTGTAAAAACTAAGACCCAAATGAGGATATAATAAAACAGCATGGTGGGTGTGTCCACCTCTATGGTTGGTTACAGTGGAGAGCGGCTAATAGGAAGCGTTTGGGTGCAGACCGGTGGAGTTGCCCCAATGGTGAGGAGAACGGGTGATGTCCGTTGGCCTGAGCATAAAAGGGGGTTTGGGCCGGTGTGGCCAGAGAATAAGACGTGGTCGGCTGGGGTTTTGGGGTCAGTGAAGGACAACGGTTCCTGATTGTGCCGGAGCAAATGGTTTAGAGTCCTGGCGGGTGTAAGTTGTCAATGCGGCGGTCGTATACGGATGGCCTGACAAGACGAAAGGTGTTCCCGTGAGAGGGGCCGAGAATACGAGAGAAGGTTATATATCCCGCTGATGGTGGATGACGCTGCACCTGAGAGAAAAGACAATGTATGTCGCTGAGGAAGGTCGAGAGGACAGATCTCGGGAGGGAGGCGAGGGATGAGGAAGATATGGTTGCCCCTTGGCCTGGGGAGAACGGGGGGCCCGGGGCCTAAGACCGTAAGTTTGCCTGGGGGTGCCTGAGAACTAACTTGTGGTTGCTTTTTTCCGCGGAGATAAGCACGGGGGGGTCCCGGCCCGCAGCCCTAGGGTTCCTGGACGGTGGAAATGTTTTCCTGGTTTTCCGTGAGGCGGGTAACGTGGTCCCCGGTAGTATAACGGGTTGTTGGTGCCATGGGGGTCTAGAGGAGAAAACATGTTGTCCCACGCTTTGTGCCTGAGGTAATAACCACGGTTGACCTGGTGGCCTGGAAGAACTGTGTGCCTCTGGTTTGGTCCTGAGGGTCATACCTGGTGTTCCTTGATTTTCCTAACGTCGACACATAAATTTTTCACGGTTTTGTGTTCCCGGAGAAATAGCATTAGGCTATACCTGTGGGGCTGAGACGGAGAATAACGGTCGCGGGGAACGGGGGGCCGCCGGGAGAGTAGGGGCTGTGTGTCTCGATTTGTTGTTTTGGGGGTATTGTTATATCTGCCTGAAAGGATCTGATTATTCCCCCATGCTCAGGAAAGAAACTGGGTGATTCACCTATATTCCGGAGCACTAGAAAACTCGGGTACTACCCGGGTGCTCCAGGAGCGGAGAACTGTTTTGTTCCTGTGTGCCGAGGACAAGAAAGACTGTTGGTTCCGCCCGATGTGGGGTCTCGGGAGCGGTGAACGGGTTCCGACTCCCCTGTTGATGAAACGCAGCGATACAGAAGGGGAAACACTAGGAAGGATAGCTGGAGACGACTGGTAGTTATGACTCGTCAAAGCCGCCCGTTGCACCCCTATCCGCCCAGGTCCCGGGGTCGGGGGGGACAGCAGAACGAACGAGAAACGAAGACCCAAGAAAAAACGAAGGACCGGATCATCTTACCAGATCAGTGGATGATCGACTGGTTGACTTGATTATATGCCCGGATCGAGCAATATCGATGGGCGACACAAAGTCGTGTCCGAGTAGAATAGAAAGTATCCAAACACCAGGTACAGGCCGGGTAACGGTTGCCGGAGAAGAGGGGGGTGACTACCCTATTGTCTACCATGGGCTATACTGGCCCCCTGGTGGCCCCGGAGATAACTATTATTTTTTCTTTGTCCGGAGAATAATGGTGGGTGGGCGCCGGGGCTGGGGTAAAACGGTGTGGGGCGGTTTCCGGAAAGGACAACGTTGTTCAAGGGGGTTCCCAGATATTGAGAAAGGGGGGCAAAAAATCAAGTTGGTAAGCGGAGGCGGGGATCACGACTGGTTTTCCCTGACGGTTGTGGATCGTTGTTTTCAGGTGAGAACGAACTGGTGCCAGGGGGATGCCAGAAAACGAGAGGCATACAGCGGGTGCGGGGGGGCCCGACGAAATAATAAGGTTCCCTGGGGGTCCTACGGTGGAGACGGGTTCCTTGGGGCACACGAGGCGGGACTGTGTTTCCCAAGCGAGCCCGGTTTCCGGGGGCGGAAACGGTTTTCCCCCGGGGGCCCTGGGAGAGTCACGAGAGGGCCCGGGGCCAGGAAGAGTGACGGGGGCCCCGGGGTTGCCCCCTGAAGTTAAATAACGGTTTGTTCCCCCCCGCCCCCGCTCCCCCTAGCGCTTGTTCGCCTGGAGTGATCATGCTGTTTAATCCTGAGGTGTGATAACCGATGTGGTTTTCCCTCTGTGCGTTCGCTGTTGTTCCACTTTTGGACATAAGAGGGTTCATTCATCCCCTGGTGTTTCTCCCTTCCTCCGCCTTTGCGTCTAATCTCCTCGCTCCCCTTATCGCATTTCCCCCCCCCCTCTTCGCCCGTCCCATTCCCTATATTGGTTTACATCTTTCCCGTCCGGTTGGCGTTTGCCCGCTTAAACTTCCCAATCTCCCCTCCGGCCCGATTCGTGCGTCCCCTTCTCTCCCCTTCCCTTTCGCTTCGCCCCTTTATCTCTGGTCCCCTTTCCTTATCGGCACCCCGCCGTTGGTAGTTCCCTTGGTCGCCTTTTTTTTGTTTATTTACGACCTTCCCCTATCCCACGTCCTGTCCAATGAACAAAAGTGGTGGGAGTGTACCCCGTGTTTCATGGCGCGTCCAGCTGGCGTGGGTGGCCAAAAACGGTGTTCCCATAGGTGCCTACTTTCTGCCCCCAATTCAGTAGGCCCCGGCAGGCGGGGTCGCGGCACCGAGCCGGGTCTGCCCCAGAGGGGGGGCAGACGGACTCACCCCGAAAAAGCCCTTCGCACCGGGGGCCCACCTACTCTCCCTGTGCCCCGATAACGCCACGCGTCGCCGCTGCGCAGCCCCCAGCCTCCCCCCCCCATTGTTTTCCCTGAATTCCGTTCACGGTTGTCCCCTGAGGATTACGGTTTTCCCATTCGTGCCGTTCCTCCTTCCTTTCCCCCCCCGGTTTCCCTAGATGTAACTGTTTTTGGTTTTTTGTTGTTTTTTGTTTTTGTTTTTATTTGTTTTTTTTTTGTTCCGCTGTTTTTTTTTTTTTTTGTGTTTTTTTTATTTAGGGAAAATTGTGATACAACTTGGGGCAATGGGGAAGGCAGAGGTATTGTCCAGAAAGAAGTACTTGGGATCCTAAGGGACAACAGCGTGCTCCTGTTTTCCCTAACAATAATACCTGT
>JADBJO010000089.1:772241-779741 GCA_016801955.1 Conus betulinus | reverse complement strand
GAACGGTAGCTGAGCGGATGTGTCTTCTGATCAAGCTGCACAGGTTTCAGGTCTATCAGTGCCTGCGGGAAAATTCCGAATTTACTGCTGCCCTTTCAATCGACATCATCGTAATAAAGAAACAAACAGACTCAACTAGGTTGGATAGACTCGTTAGCACAGTACAGCAGCAAGATCGTTGGTGGATCGCAGCGTCCGCTCACAGTTCAGCGATATCTACACCGTTTCTGTCAGAAGAAGAGAGTTCTGCCGGTTTAAAACAAACTGAAGCACTCCACCATTGCCCATTGTACAGAAGAAAACAAAGTTTATAGAAATATTCCATTTCCACTGAAACAAATGTTTTATCTCAGATATTCGTTAATACTAATAATAATGAAGATGGTACTGATAATAATGATAGCAATGATGACGATGACGACGAAAAACAACAATAATAACAATGATACTACTACTACTACTACTACTACTACTACTACTACTACTACTACTACTACTACCAGTGATATCAATAATAATAATATTAACAACAACAACAATGATAATAATAATAATAATAATAATGATAAAGGCCTAGAAACCCTAACACTACTACTACTACCAGTGATATCAATAATAATAATAATTATTAACAACAACAATGATGATGATAATTATAATAATAATAATAATGATTAAAGGCATAGAAACCCTAACACTACTACTACTACTACCAGTGATATCAATAATAATAATATTAACAACAACAATAATAATAATAATAATAATAATAAAGGCCTAGAAACCCTAACCGTCCACGGGGTTTTCTTGTACAGGCACGTTGTCAACCACAACGTCCCAGACGCGCCCAGCACGCTAGTTCGAGACAGTGACTTAACAAGTAACTAACTGTTCATTCGTTCTTGATTTTTTTTTTTTTCGTATAAAAAACATTCCCTATACACAACTAACTTACTACTAACATCTATCCCACTTGACTTTTTTTTTTTAACGACTGAGCTAACCATTACATATCTAGACTATTAGACTAAAAACACACGCTCTCCCTAAATGCGAGGAGTCACACTTTCATTATAATTATAAAGAAAGGGAACAGCAGCAAATGAACAGAGGATAGTGACATGGCGGCAGTTTCTATCGACAATCGTTATGTGTGTCAGGTGGACGTTCTATCAAAATTCAGTGAACTGTTAACCAGAAATGCCTTGATAGGCAAAATCTGCCCAACAGCCGGCCAGATCTACAGATCATATACAAGGTCAGAATCTTTTTCTTTTCTTTTTCTTTTCTTTTTTTTCAGCTGACGTGATAGTAACGACCTACAAAGACAGAATCTCTCTCTCTCTCTCTCTCTCTCTCTCTCTCTCTCTCTCTCTCTCTCTCTCTCTCTCTCTCTAATTTTTTTTTCAGACGACTAGTGCTAATAACGACCCACAAGTCAGAATCTAATTTTTTTTCGGATGACTGGTGATCATAACGACCTACAAGGTCAGACCGCGACAGAATTTTTTGACTGACTACAAATGCTTGTCTGACAATCACAATAATGAGAAAATAACGACAGTAATAAAACAATAACAACAGTCACAATAATAATGACAACAATAACAATAACAATAATTATGATGATGATGATGATGATGATGATGATGATAATAATATAATAATGAAAGCAGAGGCAAGTTCATATTGACAATAATGATAATAATGGATGGCATAACCCGTGCCCTGCACAGGGAAAGAAGAATCGAACTATTGTTTCTCATTTTCCTTAGCGTATCGGGTCATTAAACCGGGAAAAAAGGGGGGTGGAGGGGGGGGGGGGATAAAATAGTGTAAAACAAAATGTGAACACAGGAATCAAACCCTGTTCCAACGTTTGACAGCAAGTGCGCTACGCATTCTCATACCAACCGTTGTTTCTGCTGGAAGGAAACTGAAAAACAAACAAACAAACAATCCTTAAGATCACAGGAAAAAAAAAGTAGTAGTAACCCCAATCTGGGTCGAACCAGCGACCTCCGCAGTGTCAGCACAACGCATATACTAACTAAGCTAATGGGCCAGCCTGCCTGATGATGACTCAGTCCTATGCCTTCATGAACCGAACATCCCATCGAAAGAGTGTATCTCGTCGGTATCGTATCTTGATTTCGAGGAAATGACAATGTCTGTCACTTGTTAATGCTTTATTCGGCGTGTAATAATCTTTAGGTCAAATGTTTCGTCAACTGACGACTGGGAGACCACTGGCCACTGAATTTGGCGATGTTGGCACGGGACGAAGGGCACGTGCTTTGACTAGCCGTGTAGTCTACGCAAATTTCTTACCGCCAAAGTGGCAGATCACACACAGGTGGCAGACCAGCGGGAAATGATGGGCACAGATATCGCCGAAAAATGTCTGTCAAACTGATATGTGATCGAAATCAAGATTTACACCAAATTTGGAGTCAAAGTTTCAGCGGTTCCTGAGTAGGTGATAGGCCACTTATTCTATTAACACACGTAACAGCAATGATGATTACAACAATAATAATTACAACAAAATAATACTTAGTGTAGCAATGGTAACAATAACAATTTGAAATAATGATAACAACAGCATCCACAATAATGAAAAAAAAAACAATAATATTAACAACAACAACAAACAATAATAACAATAACAATAATAATAATAATAATAAATAAAGAGCAGCAACATAATTTCATAACAACAATGACACCAACGAATGCAGACAACTGCATTAGCATGTGGCTGCATGTCCAGAAAAAACCAGAATGGATTTTCTTCAACTGGCCGCGTGGACCCGAGGAGTGCTGCTGGTGCTAACGACAGGTGATGCTAAGCAAGTGATAAGAACACTAAAAGACTGTCAAATAGCCACACGGTGAAGCAAGAGAAAAGGATGGCTAAGACAGAGGTGAAGGACCAAGGAATGACCTACATGCAATATGACTGCGCTTTTCTCACTGCTTCACCTTACCAATCACCGTTAGGTGCACGAGCGCCGATTGATCGACGCTGACTAGGACAAACCAAGACGTCCGCGCGTATTAGCTTCCTCTGCTGAAAGAAGTGAGTGTGATGATGTAGTCGTCTCTTTTTTTGAAAAATGCCATTTTTTATGAGATGTACAAAAACAAGATTTTTGTTGGTGGTGGTGTTGTGTGTGTGTGTGTGTGTGTGTGTGTGTGTGTGTGTGTGTGTGTGTGTGTGTGTGTGTGTGTGTGTGTGTGTGTGTGTTTTTTTTTTGTTGTTGTTGGGGGGGGGGGGAGAGAGAGAGGCAGACTTTTTTTATTTAACTCAGAGCACACTCTAGTGTACTGTATGCCCGCACACACCTCGCTACTCTGCCATCCTCCTCTGACAGGTGCTTGGGAAGCACTGTTTTGAACATTGTCATATGTCTGTGACATCTGAAGAAGACGTTTGTCGAAAGTTCTCTGGACTTGTTTCATATTATACATTAAATAAGCATTACTTTAAACTCTGTTTTGTTTTGCCTATTTCCATTTGCGCAGGCAACAAAAATCCTTCTTGTTTTCGTGTGTGTTCATAATCTTCTCTCCTTGTGTTTCGCGCGCTTTCTACCCCTTCCCTCCAGCCTCTCTGCGCCCCCCCCCCCCCCCCCCCCCCCCCCCCCCTTTTTTTTTTTTGTGCCCGTCAGAGTACTGACACGATTGATTATGACCTTTGATCTGTCCGATCGTTTTTTGAGATTGGCAAGAACAATTCTTTGTCTGTTTATCTGTTCATTATGTCCGAAGTGGTGAGAGAGAGAGAGAGAGAGAGAGAGAGAGAGAGAGAGAGAGAGCGTGCGTGCGTGCGTGCGTGCGTGCGTGCGTGCGTGCGCTTGCGCGCGCGCGCGCATGCGTGCGTGTGTGTGTGTGTGTGTGTGTGTGTGTGTGAAAAGTACATGAAACAGTGGATGATCATCAACTTAAAGCGTTTTGTCTACTCCGATTACCTTACATCTCTGATGCTGCTGTGTCATGGAATAACAAAACACTGTCAATCTGGCATGCTCACAGACTGACTACATGCTTCATCATGACCGTAATGAAAGCGGTCACGTCCACTAAAAATCTCGTATTTCAGAATTTGAAATGTTAGACGAACACTGGTAGAGAAGTATGGCAATACAGTAGGGCTGCAAAACTTGCGATTATAATGCAACAGAGAGCACACCAGTAAATGAAAATAAGATTCTCAGTATTCAGATAAAGTGATTTCTGTTGTATGATACATCATTTTTCACAAGCTACGTACATGATTCTCACAAGCTACCAGCTCCATGTCGAAGACTTAGCAGCCAGATTAAAAACAGAAAACAGTCAAGTGATGAAACAGAAGCACAAAAGTCTAGAGTTAATAGGGGAACAGAAAACGGTTTAGCAGTGTAACAGAAACAGGAAACAGTCGGGGGAAGAAACAGAAATAGAAAACAGCCTATACGTGAAACAGAAACAGAACTTACAACAGTAAAGGTTACAAAGAGAAACATAGCAAAAAAGCACCTGTCACGGCGTTAAACAAATAACAGGAAACACAAGAGGTGAAATTAAAAAAACAAATCAAAGGATGAAAGGGAAACGAAAACAGCAAAAGGGTGAAACAGGGACATAAAACTGTCAATGGATTAAACACAAACAGAAAACCTTCAAGGGATGGAACAGAAACCGTCAAGCGATGAAACAGAAACAGAAAACAATCAGGAGAGGACACGGAAACCGTGAACGGGTAAAACAGAAATAAGTCATGGAGTGGAAAAGAAACAGAGAAAAAAAATACAGAAAACGGTCTAGCGGGTGAAATAGAAACAAAATATTCAAGGGATGCAGCAGAAACAGAAACAGCCAAGGGTGAGTAGAAACAGAAACAGCTAAAGAGTGAAGTAGAAAAACAGAAAGCAAGCAAGTGGAGAAGTAAAATGGCAAAACAGTGGAGGGGTGAAACAGAAACAGAAAACATCCAACGGGTGCAGCAGAAACAGAAAACATTCAAGGGATGCAGCAGAAACAGATAACGGTCTAGGGGTGAGGTAGAAACAGAAAACAATCAAGGAGTGAAGTAGACTCAGAAAACAATTAGAATCTTTTTCGGACAAACATTGCCAAACCTATAAAAACAATTCCAAAGTCGCATTGCTTCACTTCAGTTCTGTTAAGACTGGGATGCAGTGTGTGACGGCACCAAAGCAAGCAATGGAGTTTTTTGTCTGGAAGGATTCCTCAGGCTCGCCAAAACATGGTTTGTCATATGATCTATTTTATATAAGGGACGCGGCGGGGATGGGGGGGGGGGGGGGGGGGGGGGGGGGGGGGGGGGGGGGGGGGCAAACGGCGGCGTTGGAGCAATGCCAATAACATGGCGCACATGATGAGACAGGAACACACACACAGGTGCGCACGCGCGCACGCACGCACGCGAGCGCGCGCGCACATGCACACACACATACACACACACAAAACAAAATTGGTCTCATCTACAATAACGATAAAAGAAACGTTAGTTTATTGATGTTTTTTTTTTTTTTTTCAAATATGAAACAAGTGAGACGAGGAGTAAAGTGTTCTGTGATGAAAGCACTTTCAGGAGTGCTGACGAAACATGGAGGACTGGTTCCCAGTCTTCTCAGACTTATTCATCTCACACATGCAGACGTATCAGGAGAGAAACATAAAGTGTCTCAACCTTCGTGTCAGTGTCAAAGGACACGGGGATGGAAGGTGTAGGAAGTGTGGGATAAGAGGATGTTGCTGAGGACGAGAGAAATGCCAAGCAGTCCAGGCAGACTATCAAAAATCCTAACTGTATGGGGGTTGGGGGTTGGGGAGTAATCCAGAAATGCTCGTTGGTCCAGGCAGGATAGCAAAGTCCTAGTTGTATGCAAAAAAAGGACTCAATAAGTCAAGAAATCTAGTTAGTCTCGGCAAACTCTAAGGACCGTAAACATTTTTTGGGGAAAAAGACTCAATAATTCAAGAAATGCCAGTCGGTCGGTACAGACGTTTAGGGCCATGTCAGTCAAAGGAAGACTCCATGAAGACAGAAGGATGAACTCAGAGCTTATGCCAAGGGCGGGATCAGCGCTGCGGTGGGTAAGGAGAGAACCACGACAACATATTAAGACACACATACCGACAGGACATTCAGCCTCGTCATTTCATTATCGATTCCAAACATGACAGATGGTTTGCTTTTTTTTCGTTGACGAAAAAGACAAACAGTCACAAAGGATACTGGACACGAGGACAAACATGGTGATAAAGGTGAAGGTCTGTCGGAACAAACCAAACATACAAAGAATGAATGAGGGGAGGGGGGGGGGGGGGGGGCATGGGGGGGGGGGGGGGGGAAAGAAAGTATTGCAATGCAGGAGGTAGCAGATTGAAGGCCAAGGTGATGGAGGGAACACAGGGCACGAAGCGGACAATGACCATGTCACATCCCACTCTGTCACGCGCCTCCTGGGGCAATCATCGGAGAAAAGGACTAGAGTAAGCCAGAGCACAGAGTACCTGCTGTGTGTTACCAACCTAACGTGGACCAAGAACTACATGATCCCTAATCATCCGATCCAGTCACAGACAGACCAGGAATGCACAAGCACACATGTCTGATGTCTAAGGATCTGGTCAACATCATCAATGACCAGTGTTGGACAGAACAGTCACCCTCAGTAAGCCTTTACTTCAGGATAGTTATGACGGTTGCGCTTTTTTTTTCTCTCAACAGTTTCATGATAAGAATCAGACGCATTTTTGCGGGTAGTTTTCAAAAATGCATTAACACACTGGACAATATATCAGTACCACCAAGTTGGTAATACATATTTTCAGTGTACACGATCACGTTCCGTCCTCTAGCTAGCCCAGGTAGCCATTTTCTAAATGCTGGCAAACCTTTCACCCTGCGTTTGATGCTTCTAGCCATGTAGTTGATCATCAAACCAGTTTACAGTTTCAGCTTCACTTTCATGATATGCTTGCTGACAACACAGACTCATTTCAGGGCTTTCACGGGGCTCACAACACACGGAGAGTCCTGCAGTGAAAAAGACAAAAGTCAACATTTACAAAATCTACATCAAATCCTTTAACGCGATAGTTAAGCTACGACGCTCTTAATGTAGCTTAAATTAGGACAGGCTACAAGGCCATACATTCCACCCCATTTATCACCATCATCAGATTACAAAACAAAGAGAGAAAATCAGAAAGGTTTCGTACAAAATATGCAAACAGCCACATGGGAAAACAGACACCGCCGAATGGACAGCTAGATTCCACTCTGGAGCGTGTTGGCAGTCTCATTCCCAAGCCACCAGATTACACACACACACACACACACACACACACACACACACACACACACACACACACACACGCATGAAGCTGACACGCTATAAATCGTCACAATAGAAAATAAAGTGTACAGACTTTGTAGAACAACGACAGATAAATGGGCTACAAAGGCAGACAAATACTGGA
>JADBJO010000089.1:762241-769741 GCA_016801955.1 Conus betulinus | reverse complement strand
TATATCTGGTGATATATAAGAGAAGGGGACAACCATCTTAAGCGAGCGAAAAGAGAGGGGACTTATCTTACACCACACTGATTCCACCAGAAAAACAACGTTAAGACGGTCAGCCAAAATGCCAACATTTATGTCCAGCGCAAGCAGGATTTGAACACGAATTGCTTGACTCTGAGCTAACCAGTCACCCATTGTATGTGTGTGAGAGTGTTACATACGAGCCGGACTTTCATCACTTTGAAAACAAGAACTGCAGAGTCCAGTGTCGCCTTAGGGCCCACCGCGGAAGCATGCACCAAAGTCGCCTTAGGACCTTCTCCCCCGATATACGCATATCTACCAGCCAAGGGAGGATGGGAGAAGCGGGAGGGAAGGGCGGAGGTGAGGGGTGGGGTTGGGAATGGAAGAGTGAGGTGGCAGGGTGGGAGGAGTTGTGGATCTTATTGATGTGCCAAGCTAGACAGGCTTCGATGAGTTCAGACAGTCGCCAAATATCTTTGATGGATGCAGTCTTTGAGAGAGAATGGGGCGGACTTTGAAGAAAAGGAAGAAAAAGGTTTCACCCATTTCACTGTGTTTCTGTGAACGTAACTATCTCTCTCTCTCTCTCTCTCTCTGTGTCTTTCTCTGTCTCTCTGTGTGTGTGTGTGTGTGTGTGTGTGTGTGTGTGTGTGTGTGTGTGTGTGTGTGTGTGTGTGTACGCGTGCCGTGTCTTTATGTGTCCTAGTTAATGCGAGTACAGTATGCGTGTGTTTGCTGCTTTAATAGATGACTAGGCCAAAAGTAAAACCGGTTAAGAAGCGCATACATGAATGCTATCATTATCATCAGTACCATTATCCTTTACTATCAGCACTATACAATTATACAATTTTCCGCAGCCATGTTCCCTTTTCAGAACATCTGTTGCAAAAACAGATTCCTTCGTATCACAAAAAACCGACGCCATTAAGTATGAGTTTCTCTAAATTTTGCCCTACACAAAGGAAAGGGCAGCAAGGTGGCCATTTTTCCATCAGCATTCAACAAAGGGCGAGACAAAACAACGGAGCATGTGCCATGAGCAAACGTAAGAGACGACACAAATGAGGGGTCAAAAAGAAAAGCGGTTTTCGCTTTGTGCCAAACTGAACTACCTGAATGAGTTTTCTTGCATTATGATGCATACATTTCTGCTCTTGTTTTAGCCATCACAGTAATATCGACATCTGCAAGCGCACGCGTGCGCACATGTGTGCATACCTGTATCTGTATATATGTATACATATATATATATATATATATATATATATATATATATATATATACACACACATACACACACACACGCGCGCGCACATACACGTGTGTGTGTGTGTGTGTGTGTGTGTGTGTGTGTGTGTGTGTGTGTGTGTGTGTGTGTGACTATTGTTCTTCTTGAATGTAGGTGGGGGGGGGGGGGGGGGGGGGGGGGGGAGGAGGGATCAGTGGAAGCGGAGAATATATATATTTTTCCATTTTGAATATTTGTTTCATCATTTTATTGACACAATAGTTTTCTTCCTTTTTTCTCAGATAAAGCAGTTCGAAAAAAAAAAAAAAAAACACACAAATACATAAAAGGGAATGGTGTAAGCACAGGCAATGTATTTTTCTGAGCTTTGAGATCGTATTCTAGACACTACGGAAACTAGTTACAAACAAAACCAAAAACAAAAACCAAGCACGAAGCATGCCAAACCAAACCACAGTCATTACAAAAGATCCATCCAGTAAAGGATACTTGGTCGGGTGATTAACAAGGTGTTAAGGTCCACTCAAAACTCTCTCTGTACACAAAAATACCAACGAACCAAAGTGACCAGGGTTTAGTCAACTGGACAATATCAAACGGACTCCCCCAAATGACCGACGAAAAAGATAGATGTCAATCGTGTGCAAGCATACGCAGATTGTTTGGGGTTTAATGAGTATGCCGAGCTAAAGAACAAGACGCAGACTGGGGAGACATTCTTAATTTTGTTTCCCATCATTATCATTTGCTCGTCTTGCAACTGTGGAGGAGGAACGCTTTTTATTCTTCTTCTTGCAATAAGAATTCCGTTATTATTTATCTAACATTCAAACTTGATGATTAAATGGAATAAGGCTGCCTTACATGTCGTATGTGACACAGATGTAATGAACCTACAGGAGTGCGAACACAGTTTGATGTGTCCGTACTCCAGTCACATGTAAAACACGTTCAGCTCACATATCAACAATAAAACAACGTACTACTTGCTGATCGACCACGGTGCTCTTCTCACGCACGCCACAAATCGTCGGTTTGAGCTTCACATGAATGACTTTTCATTTTCTCTTACTTTCTTCATTTTATTTATTTTTTCTTTCATGTTACAAAAAAACAACAACAACAACAAAACAAACAAAACAAAAAAAAAACAAAGCTGACGTTGCACAGTATTGGCTTCGTTCGGATCCTTTGCCGAATTTTCTCTTAAGTTTATAAAGTTTATATTTGGGTCTGTTCTGAGCCTCTGCAATGATTACTTCGAGCCTAGAAAATTAATCGATGTACTATTTAATTATTGGCGTCATAGTGTATGACTATGTCGGGACAACAGATTTATCTGTATGAAATTCGGAATGCTCCCCCTTGAGAGATCGCCTCGCCATAATACTCCGATACTCCCCCCCCCCCCCCCCCCCCCCCCCCTCCCCCCCCCCCCCCCCCCCCCCCCCCCCCCCCCCCCCCCCCTTTCCATATATTTTTGTATACCTAACTAACTGGATTTTCCTACAGAACTTCTCAGGGCAACCCTCATGTTAATGTCGATTTGTGTACGCTCGCAGATATCCTTTAATGTAACTTACTGAAAGTAGAAAAGGCTGTTGAATGTCCACGAGTTGAACCTTTCTAATTGTTTCTCTTTTTTTTTTTTTTTAACCATCACTAAATAGTAGTAAACAAAAATGTAGATCTGACGATGAACAGCCTCCATCCCGCACGCGCTGAAGAGGGAGAAATGACGATTCAGTCGCTCCAGGTATATCCCCCGAGACTGGTGACGTTCATCTCTGGAATGGGTGAACTGATTCACACCAGACGTGAAAGAGTTTGGAGATTTCGACCAATCGCGCGGCCCAACAATACATTTAACATTCATTAACAACACAGATGCCTCACAAAGAGAATGTCTGTGGTTGCGCTTCCCTTGGTTCTCCATACGCTGAATTTTCAATACGGATAAGGGCATTGTTGAAATTCATGGGCATTTCTTAACATAATCTGAAAACGACTGTGAGAGGAGGACTGAACAGAGCCCATACCATTTTCACTTGGAGAAATGGGATTATAAAGATATAGACCCGATCACTTTTCGCCAGAAAGAAGGGCTGAAACATTCAAGGGGTTATACGGGGAAAATATCAAAGGGAATGAACATAGCGTTAAAAGAAGAAAGAATGGTTAGATTTACGTCCTAACTGCAAAGAGTGTGTATATATATATATATATATATATATATATATATATATATATATATATAACAGCTTCAGAGAAGAGGAAAACCAGTATGGTGAACCAATTCTTCAGCCTTAAAAGACTTGACAAGGTGAAGGAAATTTGGGGAAAAAGGAAAGAAATTTGAAGAGATCTACGCTAACTTGATCTCCTGCCAGCAACAGAAAGAAAAGACGTCATGGGCAGGGCACTGTTGGGGTCACTCGATAATGTAAGACACGTAAACTATTCGTGATGATGAATCCAGGCGGAATTGCCTTCAATTTCTCGAGAAAAAAAAAAAAGAAGGGAAAGATCATGCCTTTAAGCTCCGTCACGGCGTAAACTGATGAACTTTACCGACATACATTGCAGAGGTGAGCGGGGGAGCCCAGGGTTGGGGAGGGGGGGGGGGGGGGGGTGGAAGGTAATAAGAGGAGGCAAGTCGTGGAGAAGACAGCAGTCAGATACAACTGAACTTAACCTTTGAAGCTTTGATGACCATTTCCAGTTGTGAGGTCATCTATCCAAAATCACAAACAATTTCAGTCGAGAGTTCACTAGGGCTTGTGGGAATCTCAAAACTTGTTTCTAGATGAAGAGCAGTAGCTATCACTGAACCTGAATCTCAACAGACGTCAACGAATACCATGCTACATTAATAAAAAACAAAAGTTCTAATTCGCTTTCAAAAAAAAAAAAAAAAAAAAAACTGTGTCGTTCCCCGTCGTTTGCTTGCACACGATCTGATGTTTCATACCTTTTTCTCTGACAGTCTTGAAAAAAAAGTGGAAAACGGTGTAAAAAAATGACACTGTGCACAAATAACACGTGTACAACATAACAGGCCCAAATGTGGACTGCTGTCTGGCAACGCTGATCGAAGCACGGCCATATGTCTGCCTATGACAGATGTCCCCCTGCTCTTTTTCTCTTTTCCACGCTGGCCCACTACTGCGGGACCGCAGGGAGTTGGGTATACTTCACACCTGCCATGGACCTCCCCACAGCGTGGGTAGTTCAGATTGGTCTTCAGGGGGACAGCTTTGACGGGGTGCGTGCAGTGACGCGTCATTCTATGTTAACACGCGTACGATGACGCATCATTCTCTGTTAACATGCGTACGATGACGCGTCATTCTCTGTTAACATGCGTACGATGACGCATCATTCTCTGTGTAAACATGCGTACGATGACGCATCATTCTCTGTTAACATGCGTACAACGACGCGTCATTCTCTGATAACATGCCTACAATGACTCGTCATTTTTAATCATCGTGCACGATGTGTCATTCATAGCCAGCATGCATACGATGACGCGTCACTCTCAGCTAGCAGCCTCACAGACGGACTTGATGACTAGGCACACGTCACTCACGTCTCCGTCACGTGACTGGCCAAGGCCTCGTGTCGTCATGACATCTTTGAACAGTTCTCTTAGGCAGTAGTCAGTAAAACCACACACACAGTGCCATTATGCACCAACACAATATATTTCTATTTCTATACATTACATACATACATACCATACTCTTGACAACAATAGTATCACTATCCATCAAAACAGTAACTCTGAAGTAGCTCAAACATTTGCTGTCTTAGGAATGGAAGGGGGTCGTACCAGGGACGTTCGTCTGCTTGCCTGCTCGCACTTTATATACGTGGGTTGGGGAGTTGGAGGAGGAGGCGGGAACGGGGTGGGGGGGGGTGAAACAAACAAATGGGGACTTGGACTAGAACTGCTGGACTGTGTCTTTTTTTTCCCCCCCCCGAGTTACTGGACATTACTTCCAGCTCGTGGTGTCAATGAATCCATGTCTGTTTGGGCCACGCAGAGATCAGGGAGGCTTAAGAAGACAAAGACTGAAATCAACTGACGATTTTGCCATGTCCGGCATATCCTCTGGATATGTGGATATGTAATACTTCATCTTCAGCCGGCAAACGCCACACGGCACACTGTTCCTTACATTCAAAGGACACAAAACACCAAAACTACGGGACACCCGGCGTTGTCCCCCAATGATGGACACGTTCCAAGGGCCTCCTAAACGCAAAGTCAAAGACTTCCGGCGGTGAACCACGAAACGGGACGTCACTTCCGCTGACGTGCGTAATTCTTGCACAGTGGGTGGTGGTGGGTGGTTGTCAGGGAGGCGGCGGGTTGCTGTTGTTGTGGTGACTATGACACAGCTGCACGTGCTCGCTGAGGATCTGCAGCAGCTCGTCCCGCTCCTTGTTCAGCTTGGAGATCTCGCAACGTAAGGAGTTGTTGTCACACTCCAGTCTCTGGGACTCCTGCAACACAACACCGTCTGAGTTACTTTACCATGACTCACGTGCAGATTTCTGTTCCTCCTGTGACACAATACTGTTTGAATTACTTTACGATGACCAACACTTAGGTCTCTGTGACTCCTGTGATACAATATCATTTCAATTACTTTAAGATACCAACACTCAGGTCTCTGTGATTCCTGTGATACAATATCGTTTCAATTACTTTAGGATGACCAAACCTCGGGTCTCTGTAACTCCTTTGATAAAATATCAATTCAATTACTTTAGGATACCTACACTCAGGTCTCTGTGATTCCTGTGATACAATATCATTTTAATTACTTAAGGATGACCAACACTCGGGTCTCTGTGACTCCTGTAACGCAATACTATTTCAATTACTTTAGGCTGACCCACACTCCGGTCTCTGTGTCTCTTGTGACACAATACTATTTTGAATTACCGTAGGCTGATCCTCATTCAGGTCTTTGTGTCTCCCGTGACGCAATACTATTTGAATTATTTTAAGTTGACTCACACTATAGTCTCTCTGTCTCTTGTGACACAATATTATTTGAATTACTGTAGGTTGACACCTCTTAGGTCTTGTGTCCCCTTGACACAATACTATTTGAATTAGTGTAGGTTGATCCACACTCAGGTAACTGTGACACCTGTGACACAACACTATTTGAATTAATTCAGGATGACCCGCACACGGGTGTCTGTGACTCGTGTAACACGATACCTTCTGAATTATCTCCGGATGGTCCACACTCCGGTCTCTGTGTGACACAATACCATTTGAATCACTTTAGGATAACCTGCAACCAGGTCTCTGTGACACAATACCATTTGAATGACTTTAGGATAACCTGCACTCAGGTCTCTCTTCGACGCCTGTGACATAAAACAACTTGAGTTACTTTAGAATAAACTACACTAGGCCTCTAGTCTATGACTCCTGCGACAGAAGAACTCAGCATCAGGTCTATGACTACATTGACAATAGTCCATCCAATAACGTTACGATGACTCAGCTTCAGGTCTCTGCGACTCCTTAAATAAACACCATTTCAGTTAACGTAGGATGACTCTCTGACTCCTGAAGAAAGTCATAAGGCTCTTGGAATGATTTTAGGATGACTCAGTCTAAGGTCTCTTTGACTCACGCAAAAACTCGAAGACCGCTGTAAGCACTGAAAGTGACCCAGCTTGTCACTGAGATTCCACGCTGGCAGGCAAGAATTTCTGAATTACTTAAGATTGACTCTTAGACTTTATGAATCAAAAAGTACCAAAAAGTACCCAAAATACGTCTTCATGGAACAGAAAATGATTCGACTTGCTCTGCGGTGACTCCACTAACAGAACAAAATCCGATTTATACATTAAAAACTTGTCCCCAACAATGGTTGCTGAATCGGCTTCTGAAGTACTGTTTTGCAAGTGTTCAAAAGTGTGGGTTTTTTTTTTTTTTTACATCTCTGGTGGTCATTTATGATGTTTGAACACTTTTTGCACGAAAAATAGAGACTGGGTAACGCATAGTTACTTCCCCTCGCCCTTCCCCTCCGCTCCCACTCGTGCTCTTAATACTGGAAACATCGCCACTATTCTTTTCTTCAATGACCCTTAACCAACGTCTCAAAATCCAGTCAACCAACCTCCAGGATTGTCAGGAAGAGCTAATGTTACATTTTCACACACACACACACACACACACACACACA
>JADBJO010000089.1:752241-757241 GCA_016801955.1 Conus betulinus | reverse complement strand
ACACACAAACAAAACGCTACTTCTATTAGATTATGTTTCAAACTCACATTTTCATACGACGCAATGCTTCATGGGTATTGTTATATCCAAAACATTTTCCATTTCCAAAAGGAAAACCTCAATGTCGGTTTTTTATACAGACCAGTCGACCACACATAGCTACTTCAAAGTCGAAAAACGTTTTTCTCTATTTTGATACAAGGAAACCTGCATCAACGTTCATTTGACGGGAAAGGATCTGACTTTGGGGAAGGGGTGGCTGGGTGTGGGGGACTGGTCAATGATGCCAAAGGCCGACGCTACGTGTACATCTAACGTAAGCTGAGCAATCCGCTATAGGTTAAAAAAAAAGTTCTAAAATGTTCTGAAAATAATTAAAAATTAACGTGATCACCCAAACTCTCATCTTCACACCCCACCGCACTTCCACGCATGCACGGATGCGTGTGCGCTCAATCACCCACTTACACACACACACACACACACACACACACACACACACACACACACACACACACACACACACACATATATATATATATATATGTATGTGTGTGTGTTATGTGTGTGTGGAGAGAGAGAGAGAGAGAGAGAGAGAGAGAGAGAGAGAGAGAGAGAGAGAGAGAGAGAGAGAAACAGTTGGGGTAAGGGAGCGAGTAGATTCTTTTTGTGTCTAACTTCAGTTTTTAAAAAAAAAAGAGTGAGAAGCTGAGGACACGTCGCAGCAGCAGACAAAGGTGAAGCCTAATACTTGGTAATGGCACATCAGATGGTGACGTTTTCGGCGTACTCTCTGCCCCTAATGACGTTATAAAAACCACCTGCTGCATGTCTGAAGGGAGCGAACAGTCAAGACATACGCATTTGCGCCGACCTTAAAGAAATGAAAACTGGCGATTGGCTCACTGAAAATAGTTACATTTCTTCCTTTTATATCAAAACCGTGTATTTCGCTGGTCATTTATTTTGTTATGTCGGCGGCGAAGAAACGGCCGTCGTAGTCGCTGGCGTCCTTGTGTGGATAGGAAAATGAATTCAAAATGGCGGTCGATACGAGGCCAGCTAGCAGGCAAACTTGCATCATCATCATCATCAGTATTTTGCTACTATGCTGACATTCCGTGGTTTTCATGCTTCTTACCTTTTTTTTAAAAATTGTTTTCTGTACGTCACGTCCTTTCGAGAATACAAAAATAACCGTTTATTTTAACGTCAACGACGTGTATCTGATGTACTGCTTGCGCTTTCTCATTTTGCTTGGAAAATAAAGAATTTTATGACTGTTAACTGCAGATGCCTAAGACAGAGCAGCGAGAAAACACACATTCATATGATTAAAATGTACCAGTTATACTTTTCTGTTAATAGCAGAATTTCAGTTTGCATGTGTGACGGTAAGATGTACTTACTTATAAAAAAAAAATAACAAGTCTGCAGTGTGACCACAGGCGTGTCAAGCTACAAACAAACATGTGCTCTACTTTTGATCCCTAAATATTTCAAATTAATCTATTTGACATTATAACAGAATTCTGTGATATCCGATGAGAAGACAAAATTTGATTTGGTCAAACAAACACAACCATGAACATGATCATGAAGTAAAAAAAAAACAAAGAATTAAATCCGGGTCGAACAAGGGGGGGGGGGGGGGGGGGGGGGGGGGGGGGACCGGGGAGCGAAGAGGATAAGGGAAAGAGAGACAGAATAGCCTTGAGAACGGACGAATTGAAAGCATTAAGCAACTCTTTATTTTCACAGATCGATTTCGGTCACTTCTGAACGCGTCTAGCAGCGATTCGGACTACCGTCTTCCCAGCCGACGTGTCCATTTACCGGTAATTTGCGGACGTCGCGACAGACAGTGGCTGGCTTTAGCAGAGCTACCTAGCCAATCCAAGATGGCAGTGACTAAAAGTCTGGCCAAGGCAAAGACTGGGTTATCGATTTGTGGTCATTGGTACCACCACCACTGTCTGGGGGAGGGAGGGAGGAGGGGCGATAGAGTGGGCGGCTGGGTGTTGTGGGGGGGTGGAGGCTGCGGACGACCACTTGTGGCTGAGCAGACACACCCCCTCTCTGCATAAATAATGCTTCTCCACTCAATTCACTGTGTCTCTCTTGGCTCACTATTTCGGCACGTGCAAGCCAACACCGACCTTTACGTTCGGCTACCCTTTCTTTCTTTTCTTCTTTCTTTCTTTCTTTATTTCTTTTTAATAGCCCCCACCCCTCTCCCCGAAACCCCCATTCTGTCCCCTTTTTTAGGTCAAGGCAACGAACTTTGCGCTGTCGATTCATAGTTACTTGCACACTGCAGTTGCTAGGCGACTAACCAAATTCAACTGGAAAATCGGCTGCATTTGGTCTCTTAATTCTGAAAATGGACCATGCTTAATACTGTCGAATACACTATCGCGTCTAGGTTTCCAGTTGCCAGGTTGTTAATCCATTTTTACATAGACCTACTAGGTGTTTTACAAATAACGCGCAGACAGTGTAACGTAGACAGCGATTTTAAATTTTGTTGTTGTTGTTGTTTATTTATTTTAGGTTTTTTTTTTGTTTTTTTTGTTTTTTTTTTTTGGGGGGTCTCTTTCCCTTTTCCATTTTTTTTCTCTTCCTTTGTCTTCCTTTGTTCTCATTCTTCGCTTCTTCGCCTTTTCTTTTCTTTTCTTTTTCTTCGTATTCAGTTTCCGTTGTCTTTCTTCTTCTTCTTCTTCTTCTTTTCTTCGTTTTCTTCTTTTCTTCTTCTTCTTCTTCTTCTTCTTCTTTATTTCACTTCGATTTCTTACTTTGTCAGTGAAAAACAACAGTGTGTGACGTGGATCGTAATAGTCAGTTACATCAAGTCGACTGAACAAAGTGTTCAACACTCAAGATTGAAGCTTTTTTTTTTTTTTTTTAAATCACCGCCTTCGAATACCCAGAGAGAACAAAACAACCAACCCACAGACACACTCACCAAAATCATACTGTTAGCTAGCATGATCAGTTTCAGTATTATCATAAAAGTGTCCCTGTCCATATGTGCCACACTGCATCTACTAAGTTACAAGACCACTGTCCTCAAAATGTACAGCTGACGGATGAAGACAGTAATCACTGTAATGGTTTCCGTCGCTGTTTTTTTTTTTTTTTAACCATAGTTAAAGGGTTACAAACAAAACGAAAGAGCACAAAGTAAACAAACAAATCGTTGATATGAACCGTGTTTGGTATTTTTATTTTGGTTTCTTTTAAGTAATGCCGCAGTCTGTTGCACTCTTCTTGTCACAATCTTATTTACTTACACTTGCTGACAGTCATGCATGAAATGACATGCTTCGAAAGGACAACAAATATCAATAGGCTCACTTCAACAATTGGTCCACGATGAAAACCATGTTTGTGCATTCTCCATTTGCGGGTATTTCACTCCCCTCAGCAAGACCTTCAACTCACTCCATACTGGAAATTTCGAGCCCGGAAGTAAAGTTCCCAAACGCCTGTCGACACAGCTCTGTCTGCAAGTTCACAAAAGACCCAATGAAGCGTGTCAGCAACTCTTGGCTACCCCTCTTTCTGCAGTCTCTGTCTAAACTGCTTTTAATGCACACCATATCGCCTTGAGGGCGTCCTCTTTGCATAGACATTTACTTTCATAAATATACATAAATGTTAAATAGTCTGATAAGGTTAACAGAGCTCAAAAAGCAAATTGCGAGGATGGATTATTTTCTCATTGACGACCACCACCCCAGCTATCTGATGGGAAAAACCATTAGCAACATGGGAACATTAATAACGAAAACTCACACAGTGAGCGAAAAATCTGCGCTTACCCTGTGTACATTGTTGTCATCCTAGCACAAAGGAAAGACAAACTTAAGTCTCCTTTTTGGACACCGTTTTTGAATACGAATAAGTTAGTTTAGAGACCCGAAGAGCACTCGGGAAAGCTCAAACTTTGGCCAAGGTTGTTTGGATCCTGGATTCGACCTTTAAACTGGATCCACACCAAATAAAGGCCTCCCCCCGTCCCCTCCAGCCCTCCCCTTCCCTCCGCCCAAAGTTTGTGTGTTTACTGTAACATGTAAGGAAAACATTCTGGTCACGAGATATGGTTTTATTCTTTTCGTTCTAACCTCTCCAAGCAAAGTCTGTTCACTACAGATATTGCTTTTCCACCAGTTGATGGAACAGAAGATACGATCTAAAAGAGTTGCTTCCCGTACATTTTTCTGTTAACAGAAAAAGAAAAATCATTGAAAATCTTAACGTTAATATCAATAAAAAAAAAAATGTCTGATATTCCCAGATAATATATCACTTTATAGACAGTTATCAATTCGTAAACGACGAAATCACAGTGTCCATGTTCAGTGACAAAAAAAAATGTAATAATCTTGCTAAATGGATCTTAGATCCGTTGTTCGACTCCGATCCACATGAATTTGAACGGGCTTGTCCTTGGACCATATCCCATCTCGCTGTCATGTTAGGTGAAAATCAGTCCAGCGCTTTTTGCCTTATCTTACTGACAGACAAACACACCAAAGCCAGCACACACAAGTGGAAACCACCTCCATGACAAGGTAAAGAGAAATGTGGGTATATGACGTTAAACCAAATGCCAACTGGTGTACATTTGTCTACCCAGGAACACAATGACAAGCACGTGGAACAAACATGATGAACAAATATGAAGATGCCATAGAGCCGAAGAACAGAAAATACATACACAACTGGCTTGTACCCAGGATTCACATTTCGGCTGTTGGCCAGTTTGGAACTCGCATGCATCAACAATGAATCCATGTAGACACTGACCCTTCAAACATTACGGTAAAATCTGACGAAGATCTACCCCACGGCTATTCTATAGATAGACAGGGGAAAGCAAAAGCCCTGGTCCTTGCACGCAGGATGAAATGTTGTCAGCTGACTATCCCTTGTGTTTGAAAGAGCATGAAAACATATTCACGTCTCTTGCATTAAGGTTATGATAATGACAACAG
>JADBJO010000089.1:742241-744741 GCA_016801955.1 Conus betulinus | reverse complement strand
GGGGGGGGGGGGGGCGGGAGGAACATGGAAAGAGGGAAAGGTGAGATGGGCAGGAACGGGAGAAAAGAGAGGGAATAGGGAGGACGAGGAGAGGAGTGAAATATGTCAGTTCCAAAGTAACATGACTGTAAGCAGAAGTTAAACGACGAGAATAAATGTTGAAACTCCGAACTGCCAAAATGAAAATAACAAATTTGAAAAAAGTCTCTAAGAGTCGAAACGTTGTGCATTGCTTTCGTTTCCTTTTGACATCCCTTTTGTTTCGGTCTTTACTACCTTATCTTCAAATTACATAGCTGAAATTAACAAACATTTAAGTAAAGAGCTTCGACCTGTTCGTCTTTTTCAGGCCAGACAAGATGGAAAGAAGTAAACAACGGGGAAAAACAACAAACGTATTTTCAATCACAATGAAAATGACTCAACACAGACTTGTAATTAGGGGAGTGGGAGGTGAGGAGAGAGGAGAGAAAAAAAGATCGAATGGAAAGACAAGGTTAAAGTGTAAATATAAAAATCTATCACTGACAGCAATGGGAACTATTAAGTTTTGTGTTGCGAACAGAAATTATTTTTTTTTTTTTTTTTCTTTTTTTTTTTTTTTTTTTTTTTTTTTTTTTTTTTTTTTGCCCGTAGAGTCGACTTCTGTCCCCCGGATGAGAACTCTTCAGTACTAATGGCTGATTGGGATTGTGGCAATACACACACACACACACACACACACACACACACACACACACACACACACACACACACACACACACACACACATATGCGCGCGCGCGCGCGCGAGAGCATGATGATTCAGGCTGTCCGCAATGCAAATGGAGATCATAAATTAGGAATTTAAAAAGATGCTTTTTTATCGTTACAAAATCTGTCCAAGCACGATTCTGTTATTTTAAATGAAAGACCGTCGTTCAGTTGCAGAAGAACAATAAACTTAAATTAGACCCCACATAGACTTTGGCTTCGATGTTTCCAATTTTAATTCTAAGGTTAATGTCAGTCTTTTAACTCGTTCCAAATTCAGTCTTACCGATTCACCGAGTGCTCTTTTGGAGACGTAAGGCTCTATCCTCATCATGGGCGAGACGATCTAACCCATTAGCAGGAGTCTTATTTTTGCTTATGAGGTAAGCGCTTGGCCAGCAGCTAATTCGATAAGCCACTCACGCACAGTAAAACAATTGTCGCCTGCCATGCGGACTATCAATTGACTAGGTAAGAACTCATTGGAGAATCATTCTTCCTCTTTGCCGTTTTGCCCAAAGCGAAAGTCTGTTGTTTAAAGAAATACTTTTACACCAGGATGTTCGGGGTTTTGGTGTATATCCCATTTTTCTGTTGAAACCTGAAGTTATGAGCGCTCGGGTTTATTATGCACATACCCGCACGCACGCACGCACGCACGCACACACGCACACACACACACACACACACACACACACACACACACACACACACACACACATGCACGCACGCACGCACACACACACACACACACACACACACACACACACACACACACAAACACGCACACGCACACATACACAACCACACACACACACACACACACACTCTCTCTCTCTCTCTCTCTCTCTCTCTCTCTCTCTCTCTCTCTCTCTCTCTCTCTCTCTCTCTCTCTCTCCTTGCGTCTCTTGGTGGAGGGCTATTTTGCGTTAGTACTTACTCTCTTTGTTATCCCCTCGCACATAAAGGTGACTATGGGCGTCTAATAAGATAATCAAAAACTTCTCATTAGATGGTCAGTTTAAAGGGGAAAAAAGGAAAAAATTGAAAAACAGAATAAGTGAAGGGGGTGAAGAGATGAGGGGAGGGCTAGCGGTAAACGGGGGAGAGAAAGAGGAGAGAAGGATTGTCTGAAGGAATAAACCAGCTTTGAATTGAATCAGTACCGTACGTCATGGTCAGCACTTAGACTTAAACAGAAATGAAATAGAAAGCGCCCAAAGAAGAAAAAAACAAGATGCAAAGCATATAAACGTACTCCCAGTTTATCTTGAATACGCGTGAGATATTCCATAAAGAGGAAAAACCGTTTCTGGGCCGTTATAGCCGTTAGTAACGGATATTCTAGTAAACATCACCCATCATCTGTGACCCATAACGCACATACCAACAAAGTTTCAGAAAGATCGGCCAAGTATTTTCTGAGATTTTCCATAAAGAAGAAAAAACCGTCATGGGCCGTTACAGCCGTTAGTAACGGATATAACGGCAAAATAAACCATCGGGCATCATCCGTGACCCATGGTGAACATAAGTACAAATTTTCGGAAAGATCGGCCAAGCACTTTCTGAGATATTCTATAATAGATAAAAAACGCGTTACGGGCCGTTATAGCAGTTAGTAACGGATATAACGGTAAAATAAACCATCGGTCATCATCCGTGACCCATAATGAACACACCTACAAATTTTCAGAAAGATCTGCCCAGTAGTTTGGTCTGGAGCGAGTGGAACATATTTTGACCA
>JADBJO010000089.1:729741-737241 GCA_016801955.1 Conus betulinus | reverse complement strand
GGGGGGCAGAGAGAGAGAGAGATGGGGGTGGGAACAGACAGAAAGTTAATTTAAAGGGCAAAAAACAAAAAAAATTGCAAAAAAGGCAGCTATTCATGTGAACCCTTCTGAAGCTCCAAACACTGTCTAACAGAATAAAAAACAAAAAAAAAAACAAACAAACAAAACAGCCGAACAGTCTTTCCACCGTTTTCAATTCGACGCAAGGGCTGATTTCAACAGCAATCCGCTACTTCCATCAAATTTCAAAGTTACCAAAATCGCTTTTCCTAAACAAAAAAAAAAAAAAAAACAAAAATCTTGAGTAAGTAAATCGCTTTTAACAAATGTCTATAAGAAACCCCCCCCCCCCCCTCCCCCCAAAGAAAAGTCTTGCTTTAACAAATGAAGTTTTTATGTTGTGTTTGTTGTTGTTGTTTTTTATTTTTTTATTATTTTTTTTGTGAAACAGTTCCCCCCCCCCCCCCCCCCCCCCCCAAACATCGCTTTATTTCCAAAACCCACAGTAAAATACTCCATCTACACTACTGTCGCCATGTTGAATTAACTTCCGTTCTGCTGTAAACACTATCTGCTTCACAGAAACATCTATTTTTGCAGGGTTGTCTCTTTTCCTTCCTGTAAAACCAAAAGACGGTACCGGCACAATAAACATGGAAATGACCACTTTAAGCAGATCAACTTCAAAAGTGAAGGGAGAAAAGCAAATGGCGGAGGACCATGGGGCAGCTTTGCGGACGATGGTTGCGCTATTAGTGCAAAGTACCGAAACAATCACCTCTACCCCTCTTTCCCCTTCTAGTGCATGCCTCACACCCACCCCTCCCTGCCATCCCTCTCCTCCTCCTCCTCCTCCTCATGACATCCCCGTCCCCCCAAAGGGGGAGAAGATAGAGAGAAATCTGTCCACCGCTTAAATTGATTTCCTCACCATCAGGACGTCAGCCGGAGAGAGCCATGCACTGTGCAGGGACGGAGAGCTATGCACTGTGCAGGCACGGAGAGCCATGGACACTGCACTGTGCAGGGACGGAGAGCCGTGCACTGTGCAGGGACGGAGAGCCGTGCACTGTGCAGGGAGGACCATGCACTGTGCAGGGACGGAGAGCCACAGCCGTGCACTGTGCAGGGACGGACAGCCGTGCACTGTGCAGGGACGGAGAGCCGTGCACTGTGCAGGGACGGAGAGCCGTGCACTGTGCAGGGACGGAGAGCCATACACTGTGCAGGGACGGAGAGCCGTGCACTGTGCAGGGACGGACAGCCGTGCACTGTGCAGGGACGGAGAGCTGTGCACTGTGCAGGGACGGAGAGCCGTGCACTGTGCAGGGACGGAGAGCCGTGCACTGTGCAGGGGCGGAGAGCAGCCGTGCCGTGTGTGCAGGGACGGAGAGCCGTGCAGTGTGCAGGGACGGAGAGCTGTGCAGTATGCAGGGACGGAGAGCCGTGCACTGTGCAGGGACGGAGAGCCGTGCAGTGTGCAGGGACGGAGAGCCAGTGTGCAGGGACAGGAGAGCCGTGCAGTGTGCAGGGACGGAGAGCCGTGCACAGGGACGGAGAGCCGTGCACTGTGCAGGGACGGAGAGCCGTGCACTGTGCAGGGAGGGAGAGCCGTGCACTGTGCAGGGACGGAGAGCCATGCATTGTGCAGGGACGGAGAGCCATGCACTGTGCAAGGACCTGAGGCTTCATTCTTTCTGAACAGGTCTGCAGGCTCTGCTGTGACCTTGATATTAGACAGAGACAGACAGACAGACAGACAGAGACAGTGAGACAGAGACACAGACGGAGAGAGACAGAGACATAGAGTTAAAGAGAAAGAGCAGAAAACAGATAGAGGGATCCCTGAAATAAATATTTTGTCTGTATTTCATAGTGTTAAATCTGAAAGCTAGACTTGATGTAGCAAAGTATATTTTTGAAATTCAGTTTGGCATGGCAAGTGGAAAAGAACCGTTGAAGCCAGGGTTCTTTCCATCAACAGTTTTATGGGGTAGCCGGATCACATATTGAAAGAATCCTTCAAAGATGTATGTTTGATCGAAGCTTTCGGCGATTTTTTTTTGTTTGTTTTGTTTTGTTAACATCTTAATTGAGAAAGTTTTATTTTAGAAAGTCAGAACTAGGGTTTGTTTCTTGCCAAAGCTAAGAGCATTTCTTCGTGACATGCCAAAGCTAAGAACATTTCTTCGTGACATGCCAAAGCTAAGAACATTTCTTCGTGACAGCTTTCAGCAGTGATTGTGGCTGTGTAGGGGGGGAGGGGGGGGGGATCAGAACGAACGGCTTCACAAACTTCTACTGAAAGAGCATGCAAAGTGAAACGCGTGAAAACATACAGGTTAAAAAGGAAGAAAAAAAAAACGAAAGACAAAGAAACAGAAAGAAATACAAGAACACTTTGAGCAAGTTTCACCCAGAATTTTCAGAACGGACTCAGTGCTTTCTGTTCACTATAAAAAAAAAAAATTCTTCTTGTTGCGAATGCTAGCGCCTTGTACTGACCAGACTTCAGCTGACCTTGTTAACACCTGGAAATGTCCATTCCACGCCACGTGTAGAGCATTCTTCGTCAGTGTGTGCCTCAGACTTGTTCTGTTCTGCTGGTCAACACTCCTAATCCTGATAGACGGTCTGTAAGACGGGAAAGAGCTTACACCTGCGTCTGATCTGCCCACCATTTCAAGGAAATGACGACTGAAGGAAATGAGGGAGAAGGATGACAGAGAGACGTAGCCAAACCACCTGTTTTCCATGAGTGCTCGAAGTGTTTGCTATTACATTTCCACACAGCACGCTCAAGTGGTCGAGGAGTTTTCCAAACGTCCTCTTCTTAACAGAGAGAGAGAGAGAGAGAGAGAGAGAGAGAGAGAGAGAGAGAGAGAGAGAGAGTGGAGAAGAGCAGGAGGGGAGGGGTATGTGTGTAGGGAGGATTCCAGCTTAAAGTAGTAGTAATCAACCTTTCCATTTTTCTTTAATTTTTTTTTCAATTAAAACTTCGATAGCTACTTGCTGACTCAAACTGGCTCCAGCTTTCTCTTTCGCACCTATTTTACACGTTACTTCTGAGCTTTCCGAGTTTAGCCGTTCGTGTGTGTGTGTGTGTGTGTGTGTGTGTGTGTGTGTGTGGTGTGTGTGTGTGTGTGTGCATACGTGTGTGTGTGTGTGTGTGTGTGTGTGTGTGTGTGTGTGTGTGTGTGTGTGTGTGTGTGTGTGCGTGCGCGTGTGCGTGTGCGTGCGCGTGCGCGCGCGCGCGCGCGCGCGCGCGCGCGCGCGCGTGTGTGTGTGTGTGTGTGTATGTGTGTGTGTGCTTCTGTGTGTGTGTGTGTGTGTGTGTGTGTGTGTGTGTGTGTGTGTGTGTGTGTGTGTTTGCGCGCGCGCGCGCGCGCGCGCGCGCGCGTGTGTGTATGTGTGTGTGTGTGTGTGTGTGTGTGTGTGTGTGTATGTGGGTGTGTCTGGGTGTCTGTGTCTGTGAGTACGTATTTCTGTGTGGAAGTTTGATTTATGAAAGAAAAAGATACACACATATTTTGGTGTTCCTTTCCTTTTCAATCTGCCCTCTTCATGCAAGCTTGCGTTTCTTTATTTCCTGTCAGCTGATGATGGTAGACTGGGCCATTCATTTATCAACCCATCAAGTAATAAAAACGCCTTAATGAGAAAGGCTCAAGGAAGATTTTAAAGTCGCCATCAGACACTCCTCCAAACCTAAATTTCTCAGTCTTCGCCATCATTGAAGCAAGTACCTCACCCACCCACGATCGAGGGTGGTGGTGGGAGTGGAGTGGAGGAAGGATGGGCGGTGGGGGGGGGGGGGGGGGATCGTCTGGTCGCTCCTTGCCAAGCCGACAAGACCAAGGCGGGACGGAGGGGGGAGGGTGTAAAGCAAAGACCACTCCCTCTCTCCCTGCGTGAAGAAGTACCGAAAGACTATTGATCGGTGACCAACCTACCATCTCTCCCTGGCTTCCAGTCTCCTACCAAAAGGTCACCCCTCCTGGTCTGGCTGGAGGTACTCGCTTAGTACCATAAGGAAAAAAAAAAAAAAAAAAAGAAAGAAAGAAAGAAAAAAAATGAAAGTATAGGAAAAAGGAAAAGAAAACGCCCACGCCCTGGTTTTTGAACCGGCTTGGGCTGCTTTAAGCACTGAAATTCCCTGGGCTGTCTTTTTACATGTTGAGAATTGGTTTTCTTCTCTGCTCTTTTTTTTTTCTCTGCATGCCATTCCCCCTCCCGCCTCCCATATTTTCTTTCTTTCTTTCTTTCTTTCCTTTCTTTCTTTTCCTGTGAGGTTTTGTTTCTTTCTTTCTTTTCCTGCCATCCATTTATTCAGTCTTCATTTCTTTCTTTTCCAATCATTCATTCGCTTCTTTGTTTTTTGTTTGTTGTTTTCTCTTTCCCATCATTCATTCATCTACATTTCATTTTCTCTCTTCTCTTTTTTTCTGCGTCTCATCGTCTCATCTGCTATTCCTCATCTCTGCCATTCCCCCGTCCCTTTTTTCGTTCATTCGGGTTTTTTTTTCCAACTGTACCAATCGGTATGTTCTTTTTTTTTTTTTTTCCCTACCATTCATTCATTATTTTGTCTCCCCCCTCCCCTTCCCTCCCCTCTGACCATTCATTCGTTCTTTATCTATTTTCCCTCCACCATCAACTCATTCTATAATCATCATTTCCATCTACCATCCATTTAATCTTTGTTTACCCCCCCCCCCCCCCCCCCCCCCCCCCCCCCCCGCCCCCATCAATTCACTCGTTGTTTCCTTCCCCCTACCATTCATTTATTCTTTACCCCCCCCCCCCCCCCCCCTGCCAGTTTTTTTTTTTAACATACGATTTATTCATCCCCCCCCCCCCCCCCTACCATTCCTTCATTTTCTATCCCCCCCCCCCCCCCCCCCACACACACACACACACACATACACTTTCATTCATTCTTCTTTATTCCCCAACTCGTTCAGAGTTCATTCATTCTCTTTTTCTCTCTCCTCCCCCCCCCCCCCCCCCCCCACCCCCCCCCCCCCCCCCCCCCCCCACCCCCCATCATTCATTCATTCTTTATATCTTTAACCCTTTACCATTCATTCATTCTCCCCTATCCCATCCGCCTAAACTGCTATTCATTCATTCTATCTTTCTGTTTTCTCCTGCTCTTCATTCATTCATAATATCTTTTGTCCTCTACCATATGTTTATTCTGTAACACCCTCCCCCTCCCCCGTTCCTCCGCGCTCCATTCTTTCATTCTTAGGTCTTTTTCCCCTGTCATTTGTTCATTCTTTATTTTTTCCCCTCCCCTAGCATTCATTCGTTCTTTATTTCTCTTTTCATCTCCCGTTCATGTTTTCTTCGTTTCTCTTTTTTTCCTACCTGTCATTTAATTTCATTTGCTTTTCTTCCTTTGTATCGTTTCAATCCTTTTTTTTTCCCTCTCTTTTTAACCACCGTTCGTGTCATTCTTAGGTCTTTTTTCCCTTCCTTTGTTTCATTGTTTTTTCATACTATCCACTTTATTCCTCATTTTTTCGCTAATATCCATTTTGTCCCCCCCCCCCCCCCCCCCCCCCCCCCCCCCTTATCATTCATTTCATTCTTTCTTTTCCCCTACGCATTCATTTCCTTGTTTTTTTTTCTTTCATACCATTCCCATCAGTTCTTCGTCCTCTTTTTTTTTCCTACCGTTACTTACTTCTTCATTTTTTTTTTTCTTTCTTTTTCTCTCGTCTTTCCTTCTTCACATCGTCCTTCATCCTTCCTCTTCCTTCCGATCATTTATTGATTTTTTCTTTTTCTTCTTCTGCTTTTGTTGTTGTTGATGGTGTTGTTGTTGTTGTCGTCTCCATGCCACCTCTTCCTCATGTCTCTCATCAGGATCTATGCTCCCTTCCCACGTTGTGCAAGTTCTTGTTTAACTAAATGATTCTGTAATCTTTATATGGTCACCGCCTGTGTTTTAAGGGGAAGTTTAAAACATCAGCAGCAGCTGCAACAGCAACAACAACAACAACGCCAAAAGCCAACTACACGTACAGTTTTTGTTTCAGTCAGTTTGTCTAAGTTAGCCATCTTGTTTTCTGAGGGTCAAGGACCCAAAAGAAACGAACTGCAGAACTGAAGAACAGCAGAGAGACAGAACTGAGCTCAGAATAGCGCTGAGTCGTCATCATGTCTGCTATTCCGTTCTAAAGACCTCTTGTCGTAAAGTGAAGTCCTTTTTACGTCACAGTACTTTACAAGCCAGCGTGGCGATGACTACTTCCATCTTCAGAAATTCTATTGTTAGCCCTGCTGCAGTCTCACGTGCGCACTTTTACGTCACTCGAATTTCTTTCGGCATGGAACAGCGGGGCGGGCGACATGACACAAACCAGAACCTGAGATCTCATGACTGTGTGTGCAGATGGATCAATCATGCATACTGCAGGGAAAGGGCTTGACGAAATGCCGTATCTTGTAACTGCTTTAAATCTACGTTTTTCAAGGCACGTTTGAAATCGGCGTGAGCATTTTGAAAATCTTACGATTACAGACGACGCTTAAGATTACAACTGTTATTTTTGCTGCTTACGTTAAAGGTGGTGACTGTTTTCTTCTCGAAAATAGGGAGACCATTGTGGTCCCTATGGGATAATATCGGTAATAACAGTCTCCCTCGGGGAAAGGAGGGTGAAACAGTTCTGATCCAAACGGAAAACGGGCAAAACAGTCATAATCTTAGGGAAAAAACTGTTGAGATCGTCAGGTATGACAGTAGGCTACAGTACTGTTTCCTTGATGATTGTCGCTGTGTTCCCTAGGATTACAGCTCTTATTGGCTTACGACACTAACATGCTCCGACAGAAAATGCCTTGCGACTGCGATGGTGTTATGCGTATAGGTGTTGTAAAAATAACACAGTCGAGTTTCATCTACTTAATGGACGCGTTTCTGAGAGTGTTGCTCAAATTTCTTCCCGAGTACTGCAGGTGTCTCTCTCGGTCCTGACTGATACCGACATACTTGGAAAGTAAGCGACAAGTACAGTCCTGTCATGTTACTGGAGACCGGAGTGGAACTCCACAACACCTTCGTCTTGATTGATCAGCATGAAACAGTCCAAACTTCCTTGACCCTCATGCCCTCGCCTCGTCGTGACCTCGGCTTCTTCTCGCGACTAACCAACGACTGTCCTCAGTAAGGGGCTTATAGTAGGTGGTGTCCTGTGTGCGTCCAGGACAGGCACCACTGAACGCCACCGAAGTGACTCACCAGTAGCGTTGTGTCTCCTCTGCTGGGTTGCCTCAGGACGTTCCGTAGGGACTATCAGAGCCTGGGCCGCAGCGGGACATGGCAGAGTGTAAATGAAACGGGGCGAGGGGGTGGGGGGAGGTGGTGGTGGTGCGGAATGAGCTGTTAACACCTCTAAGGTAACATGGAATTTGAGACGGGAGAAAAATTCCACGAGTTAACAGAATGCCGTTATCAGTCACATTGAGAAAAATCTGTGCATTTCGAGC
>JADBJO010000089.1:687241-724741 GCA_016801955.1 Conus betulinus | reverse complement strand
ACTGACAAGACAGGCAAATAGATAGACGACCAGACAGACAGATAGATACACAGACAAATAGACATTCTGACAGACAGACAGATAGATAGACAGATAGATAGACAGATACATAGATATATATAGATAGATATACACAGATAGGTAGATAGATAGATTGAGAGATAGATACATAGAGACAGACAGACAGATAGATGTGCTTGCGGGCGGGCGGGCGCGCGCGCGCGCGCGCGCGCGCGCGCGCGCGTGTGTGTGTGTGTGTGTGTGTGTGTGTGTGTGTGTGTGTGTGTGTGTGTGTGTGTGTGTGTGAGTGTATGTGTGTGTGTGTGTGTGTCAGAGAGAGAGAGAGAGAGAGAGAGAGAGAGAGAGAGAGAGAGAGAGATGAAAATGCCTCAAGACTTACAGGGAAAATATCTCTTTCCTCCGATAAATATAAAGACGAATGTAGTTGCGTTATTAACTAAAAACAAAAAGAACTCGGATGAACCAAAAGCGGAATCGGGAGAGCGCAGACTTCCATCACCTCTGAGCAGGTGCTCCCTTGATCCGTGTTGTCATCCGGATCCCCATCAAATATCACAACTTTCTGGACATCACTGTATTCAATCAGTCTAGTTGCAAAGTGAGGCGACTGCAGGCGGTCTGCACTTTTGGTCTATTCGTGTTCTTTTTGTTTTTAGTGTAAAGGCGCTCATCTGCGCTGAAGTGAATGAAGGTAAGTGATTGCTCGTTCATTTTCGTTGTCCTGAGTGTTTTGTATCTCTTGCCTGAAGAAGACCTTAGAGGTCGAAACGCGTCGTGTTGTGTCTTGTGATTCGTTGTCTACATTTTCTGGGGGATTTGCTATTAAATACATTTAAAATGTGTTAAATAAAGCCTGCTTTTCTTTCCTCGATTGAGATCCGTGCTTTCTTTCTTGCGAAATTAACAAAAATGCCAAAACATATGTCAGTTTTTTTTATACCACCAAAGACCTTGGGTTAGTGCAGTCAGTTGAAATACCAACACGTAGCAATGCATCTCGGCTTTTTTTTTAACCAATTGTCCAGGCGCTTTAGGCAATCAGGAATTAATTGCAGGCCTGGGTGATCATGACATAATTCTCTTAGACAGCAACTTTCAACCCTTTCGAAGAAAACCCCCTAAACGTACCATCAGACTCTGGAACCAAGCAGACTTACCAAAATTACGCAGGGATACTCATGATTTCAGTCGTCTTTTTTTTTTTTTTTTTAGGTCTCATAGTGTTAACGATAATGTCAATGACCTTTGGAAGTGTATAAAAACTAACTTGGATTTATTATGGGTGACAACATACCTACTAAAATAACTTCAAGCAAGAACCACCAGCCATGCACTTTAATACAAAAAAAACTTAAACGTTTATTGAGAAGGAAACATCGGTTCTTTAAGAAATTGAAACTACACCCTAATTCAGAAAGATTACTGATTAGGTATAAACATATTAAGAGAAGGTGTCAGACAGAATGTAGGCTTGCTCACTCCAATTATATTAATTCGATTCAGAAGGTGATCATCAAGACAAGAAGTTATGGTCTTACATAAGGAGTAAGAGACAGGACAACATTGGGATTCCAGACCTGAGAAACAACCAGAATAACCTAATACAGGACCCTGAAGGAAAAGCAAAAATTACTAAACAATCAGTTTTGTTCGGTTTTCTCAAATCCCAAGCCTCTAATTAACGTTAGACTAAAGGATGATGATAAACTCCCTGAAATGCAAAATATCAAAGTAACCAGAGCAGGAGTATTTTAGTTACTGACCAACATCAATGAAAACAAAGCTACTGGTCCTGATGGCATTCTGGGCAAGCTCTTAAAATTATGTGCCAATGAATTGACTGAGGTATACCAACTACTTTACCAAGCTTCACTGGAGTGGCGAGATGCTAGCATTGTCCCTTTATTCAAAAAGAGTGACAAAACAAAAGCGGAGAACTATAGACCTGTATCTCTTACATCCATATCAGCAAAACTACTTGAACACATAATAAACAGTAGCATAATGGACCATCTTGACAAATATGACTTCTTAAATAACGCCCAGCATGGTTTTAGACAGCGAAGGAGTTGTGAGACTCAACTATAACAACTCTGAATGATTTTAATAACTGTCTTAACAACAGACAGCAAATAGATGCAATTTTATTAGACTTTTCTAAAGCCTTTGATAGGGTTGACCATGAGGGCCTGCTGCTTAAATCAGAACACATCGGCATTGGCGGTTCTTTGCTAAAATGGTCTAGATCATCCCTCCTCGTCGGGAGAAGGCAGAAAGTTGTTGTGGAAGGGTCGCCATCCCATTGTAAACCAGTCTTGTCAGGTGTACCACAGGGAACTGTTCTGGGGCCCTTTTTTAAATTATATAAATAAATGACATAAGTAGAAATCTCTCTCCTGGAACTACTTTAAGGCTTTTTTTTTGCAGATGACAGCTTAGTATATAGAACAATCAGAAGCAAGAATGGTACACGCATTCTACAAGAAGATCTAAACGCTTTACAAGAGTGGGAAAAGAACATGGGAAATGGAATTTCATCCCCAGAAGTGCCAAGTGTTGCGTATATGTAATAAACGCTCACCAACTAGATCAGAATATTCTATTCACAATACTATTCTTAAAGAAAAACCAATGCTGCAAAATATTTAGGCGTGATTATAGATAGTTGTCTCAAATGGAAAAAAAACGTTACAATTAGTATGTAAGAAAGCAAATAACATCTTAGCTTTCTTATACAGGAATATCAACGACTGCCCCAAAAAGGTTAAGGATGACTGCTACAAAACACTGGTTTGACCAGTACTGGAATATGGTTGCTCAGTCTGGGATCCTACCCATCTAAAGGACATTGATAACCTCGAAAAGATTCAGAAGAGAGCAGCACGGTTCGTAACAGGGAACCATATCAGAGAGAATGGAATACTAGGAAGAACATGAGGAAATTAGGATGGAAACCCTTAGAAGAGAGAAGAGCTTTTATTAAACTTAAACTATATCTTCAAAGGCAGAGCTAAACTAATTGATATCCCAATGGAACAACTAGTATTGAATAAAATAGCACCAGAGAGTGGCGGTCAATCTTATGCCATACCTGCATCAAACATTGACAGCCATTTACATTCATTTTCCTAGTTCCTGTACGGCTGTGGAACTCACTGCCGGGTGCCATCAAGATTGCCACAATGCAGTCTCATTTAAAATCAAATTGATACGACAGTCTTGAGATCTGCATACTGACTGATTTTTCTATTTTAACTTCCCCAGATATTTTATGGTTACCTGGGCCTGAATCTGGCCATTGCTTTTAACTTTTTGAATATCGTGTGTGCGACCCCTTGTTGCAAATTTTTGCGCCATGGGCCAACAGGCTGAGTCGCACTTTATTTTTTATTTTATTTTTTTTAACATGCGCGCTAGTGACCTACTCGTTTTTGAACAAACTAGACCGGCACTCAGGAGAGGACAGACTTCCGCCATGATCGAACGGATTATGGATCCGTCTATTGATCTTGATACACAAAACGGATCCGCACAAAAAAAAAAACAAGAAACAAAAACAAAACAAAACAAAACAAAAAAAATATCATCAGCATTGTCCTCAGACCTCGTTTCATCCGTTCAGGAAGTTTTGTCACAATCGGTTCCGCACTTCCCGCGTTCTGCTCCTGACAGACAAATAAACCAGCAGGGGCTGGAGGGGGCTGGGGAGGGGGAGTGTAGGGGGGGGGGGGGGGGGGGGGGAGTGAAACCATAATTTTCTTGGCGGTGGTAACACGTTATATGCAGTCGAGTGTCACCAACCAAGCCCCAAATAGAATGTGAACACAATGAAGACAGGTAAGACAACGTCGCTGGTTACGTTGGATCAAGGGAAACAAGATGAGGTTGAAGAATGCGGGTGAGGGGGGGAGGAAGGGTGGGGGGGGAAGGGGGGTGGGGGGGGGGGGGGGGGGGGGGGGGGGGGGTATGTTAGCGAAAAGCTTTTCTGTTTTGCCTTAAGCCCTGAAAAAAAACACACACACACCCCAAAAAAAAAAAAAAAAAAAGAAAAAAAAAAAAAGAAAAACCAGTATTTTTATAATTATGTTTGTAATGGAACAGAGCTGCATCAGAGACTGGGTCGTTTAAACTTTTCCTGTCTCCTCCATCTGTGTCTTTTTTATTTATACATATTGATTGTTGTATGTGAAGGGCAACATCATTCACCGAATACAGAAAGACTCCTCACGATTTGTATAAATATAGGGTCGTTTACTTGTTTATTACTGAAGAAGGGAAAAACGTGTATTTGCCTACATTTGATTGCTGCCTGAACACTCGATGATTGCAGCAGATCGTAGTGGCCACTGGCTTTATGAGGGACATTACTTAATTACAATGGCTGATTCTGTCACTGTGCGGTGGGCTGCTGATGAGCTGCTCCTTCCCTTTTTTTTTTTTTTTTCTTAATCTTCAAAACATTATAATGACACAAATACAAATACGGAAATATGGAACAGCACAAACAAGAATCAGACGTCCGTGGCAAGGATGTTTTCTTTTTCTATTTTTTTTTTTTTTTTACAAAAAACAACGAAAACTTGCCTGATGCATTTTATTATCTCTATATCTTATTCACCCATGCAGTTGATTACTTTGTAACCGTCACATGAGCCTAGAATTATGTCTGGTTCATGGATCAATGGGTACATAATTTCATTGTTCGCATGTTAGATGCACTCATACATTAGACAAAATCTCAAGGGAAAAAAATCACCAGCGACAACAACGTAATGAATTACGATGACGATTCTGGCAATATTCATGAGTCTTCAATGAGCCGTTGTGTGTGTAACTTAACCCGAACTTGGTCTTTCGTTTCCATTACAACTAATTTTCAACTAGGCTTACCCGAATAACAACCAATCACATCAAAGGGAAAAAAAAAAAGGTATATGAAAGGATGATACATACTAAGCAGTTAGGAACATGTTTCTGAAAAGGGCGAGGTGTGTGTGTGTGTGTGTGTGTGTGGGGGGGGGGGGGGGGGGGGGGGGGGGGGAGGCAACATGCCTTTCTTGTAGTTCATAAACCCCCAAGACGACACAGGTTACGTCATCCTAAGAAAGGAAAGTGGGAAGTTATATCGGCATAATCTAGCCACAGATCATTTTGTGGATCAGAACATCTTATTGACAAATATTTTTCGTAATGAAGAGACAACAGTTTTTGCAACAATCGATGAAAAAAAAAGTAAAGTTTCGTCATATCACAACAGATTTGAAACTGACGAACTAATAAAGGAACCGAACAGTGACGTTAATTCGAATTATGAACTTAACATATACAATTTCATGGGGGAAAAAAAAAAAAAACGCTGAGAGCCATTTACTAGTATTACCTTTATTATCATAATCATTTACAACAATAATTTTTTCTGTGTACAGTCCAGGATGTTTCCCCCATAAATGATAATACATATAATGATACAGATAAATAGATAGATCGATAGATAGACAGATATACATAGATAGATAGATAAACATATAGGAATATAAATTGGAAATGAAATGAGTCAGGGAACAGTAAACAATAAACAGTAAACAAGTGGGTAGTCTTTGCTCCCATAAGGAAACCTAACACAGAGTAACTTTTATTCAAGACTGGCACAGCCTTTTAAACTTGAATAAAGTTTGTCTTTGTATTTGTCTGACTTTATTCAAGTTTAAAAGGCTGTGCCAGTCTTGAATAAAAGTTACTCTGTGTTAGGTTTCCTTATGGGAGCAAAGACTACCCCACTTGTTTACTGCATATAGGAATATAGAGATAGATAGATGTAGATAGATAGATACACCCCCGTTGCACGGATACCGGCTTCTTGACTTCGACTCAAACTTTCATTTTATTACAACACAAAATCACAAGTAGGAAACAGACCGGGGAAAGAGGTTAAGTGATAATTACCTATATTTACATGCCACACTATCCAGGACACTGTTCTAGATGCTAAAAACAAAAAAGACATCACGTGCACAATATACATAGCATTAAACAGAACACATTTAATAAAGATTACACATAAAACACGCAAAAAAAAAAAATGCACCTAACAAACAAAAACGCTTAGTAAACACATACATACTAAAATGCAGCTGTCACACACACACACACACACACACACACACACACACACACACACACACACACACACACACACACACACACACACACACACACACACACACACACACACACACACTGTTCACTACATTCGCGCGTATAAGCAAGCACACACACACTGGGACATGCCACAAGAAGATTAATTGCTGAGAGGAGAAGTTAATTTTAAAACCAAATTTTAAGAGAGGCAAGGGATGGGCAGGAATTCTCTTTAATGGCCGATCACACGTACAGGTGATTGTGGATGTCTAATTAAGACAATCGTTTTCATATCAGAGAGAGAAAGAAGGAAGGAGAGGGGTGTGGGGTGAGAAAAAGGCGGAGAAGGAAGGAGTGTAAGAGGTGGGAGAGAGAAGGGGAGAAATTGGATTTGTGAAAGGGGCAAGCACGATAGATGGAGGGAGGAATCAACGGTGTATATTTTTAATCATCTGACGTACAATTACAAAATATTACTTAATGGACTGTGTAAAAAGGAGGTGGACAATCTGACAATAGAAAAAAAAGAGACTATCCAAAAAGTAAAAAGAGAAGACTCGTAGTGTCTGTAGGTGGCACATTTTCATACGACAAAGGCTTCGCTAAATCACAGTCAAAAATGATATACTGAAAAGCAAAATAAGTGTGACAGGTACACTGTTTACTACGGCATTCACTGGCCCATGAGGAATGGCACAAAACTCTGAAAGTTGGACTTGAAATAGGTCTGCAAATTGAAACAAATTCTGAAATAGTCCTTTGATGATGTCTTAATGATGAATTAAAACACTTAGAAAATATCATACGAATACATTACTACCTTCTTTGTATGACGATGGGCAATTTGACTTTTATACCAGTAAGCTGAGAAATTTCTTGCTTCCGCTTTTGCTGCTCTGTTTGCCTGATCATTAAAGAAAAGCCGGTGTGAAATGGTATTGAACTATATCTAACATTTGTGTCTTTCATACACACACACAGAGCACCAAAACTTAATTTCAAATAATAATTCTCTTAGCGTACTCGCAAAATAAGCAAACGTTTTGAAACCGAGTATCAATACAAAACAGCATATTAACTGTCATCGGCCAGTGGAAAAAAAAAGATTCAATGTCGCTGTCCCAGGTAGTTTGATTTTTCTGTTTTAAGTTTATGGGATGACTAAAGCAGATCCTGAGCCACTATCGTATCGAACCGATTGATCAGTGTCTTTAAATGATTGTTCAATGTTCTTCCAAATCAGTTCTGACTCACCCTGCTGTTACAAATGGACAATCTGCCTTTATTGCTTCAGCAGCCAATCCATTGACTTTTGCACGTGGCTTCCTGGGAGGGGCAGCAGGCACGGGTACACGAGGTGTCATAGCTGGAGGATTACTGTTTGAAGTGTTTGAAATATCCAGCACATATGTAGAGTGAATGATTATGTAGATTTGAAGAATGTGTGTGTATGCGTGCGTGCGTGCGTGCGTGCGTGTGTGTGTGTGTGCGCGCGCTAGCGTGCGTGCGTGCGTGTGTGTTTAAACGGAAGAGGCGAGGGAGTCAGTGTTGGAGGTTATCATAAACTATTCCACGTCAATGGGTCTTGAAACGTTAAAAGTTCTTGTCCATCATATTCCTGTCTTGGAGTATCCTGAACACAAGTTCCTTTTCAAAGCAAATCAAAATGTATTCTGTATATTATTGTTAGAGACCGATACAAGATTCAAAGCATGTCTTTCTTCATTAGTCTTCACTCACGAAAAAGTTGCCTACAAATGGCCACGTCAGTCTTCTTCCTTCACCGTCTCTTTCTGTCAGTCTGCCCTTGTCCATAGAGGGGGACGTCTAGCCAGTCTACGTAGACACACAGAATGCGCGTCGTTCATGCATTTGAACGTTATTTCTCTTCAATTCTTAACATTGTGTTTCGTCTGTAGACTTCATCCTCTAAAATTAAAATGTGGACATGGTCATGCATTTGAACGTTATTTCTCTTCAATTCTTTACATTGTGTTTCGTCTGTAGACTTCATCCTCTAAAATTAAAATCTGGACATGGTCCATTGGCTAGGACTCCGAAGAGCGCGCGCGCTTCAATGTCGGAAAGAAGCCATATTAAAAATAGATTCGGATCATCACTCGGTTTCCGAACAGCGATTTTGATTCATCAGCCACACACACACACACACACACACACACAAGGATTTCAGGGGCATATGCACTTCTGAAAAACGATGACATTCTGTCAGCTGTTAGCAAACGAAGGGAAGTAGTTTACTCAAGAACTGTAGTAATTATTTGACGTCGCTGAACCACACAAGAGCAGTAGTCAAATGGAAAAAAAATGACACCGAAAAAACATGTCTATTGTGGGTGAATAGAATAGTTTCTTTCAATTTTTCATTTTTCTGGGTCGTTTATCAACTGATTTTTGTGAACGATTGTAAATCTGACGAGCTTATTTTCATCGACCTTTGAAGTCATCGTCACTTTATATCATGTTAAACTTAGTTAACTGTATAAAAAAAAAAAAAAAAAAAAAAAAAAAGTTGCTTTCAGAATAACCTGTGAACAAAAGCTGAATATAAACTAGTCTTTCACTAGTTTGATAACAAACTAAAACAAAATGGAATCTTTATCTGCGGCTTGTTTTAAGATTTTTTTTTTCTGTAGAATATCACGGTTACTTTATCTTTCACTGGTATGATTAGACTTGAAGAAAAATGACTCTCCAAAGGTCTGAAAGCGAGGACGAAAATACCCTCTACAAATCATTAGTGAGAAGCCATCATCTTCATCTCCAAACAAGAGAGAGCTCTCTTTTACCGGATGTTTAGCAAAAAGGACATCTTACCCCCTACCGTCAATCCGCTGTGCTCAGCAATGATACGGAATCAATGACATTGTTGCGGCTCGTTGAGTTTCCACAACGTTTTGGTGAAGCCTGTCCAAAGACTTGAACCATCTTCATTCATGACAGTTATTGAGATGGACGTGAATATCTGTCTCAGACTGTTGAAGGCCAGGCACACAGTTGAAAGACGGGGTAGAAGCAGCCACAGAAAAAAAGGACAGAAGGGACTCAGCAGTACAGAACAGCTAATGTGCCATACATTGGCTACCAGTCACGACATTTCAGCTGAACATAAGTCCGGCATCATATACCTAAGTTTTCCCGTCGAATACGAAGTCGGCACATGTCCAGTTAACCAGTCACCACGTCTTGGTACTTGACAGAAAGAATCAACATTCGTACAGAATCGTGCCCGCCAATGCTGCAGCTCAGATTGGCCTTACAAAAATGAACGTGTACGTCGTGTCGCGTGGGCACTGGACGTTAAGGATACTGTGACAACTCTTTTAATGTAACCCATGCAGGATTGATAACCCTCAACCTTCGCATCGCGAAGTCCAATTTTCTCCGAAAAAGAAAAAAGAAAGAAAGAAAGAAAGAAAGAAAGAACGAAAGAAAGAAAGAAAGACAGAAAGAAAGGAAAAAAAAGAAAAAAAAAGAACAGAAGAAACGACGAATGGTCATGACGTGAGTTATACTAAAATGGGACTCTGTTCCCTCCAAACGTGCACTTTTACCATCATTTTCTCAGCCCTGGACAATTCTTTTGTTGTGGGTTTGTCTATGACGTGTGCTTCGCTCAAGATGCATCGAACGGGGGTTTTGTCGTCTCCTATGAAACAGCAGTACCCTACTCGTTGTATAATGTCGGCGAGGAAGACAAGCCCTGCGCGTGCGTGAGTGGGTCTTAATGACATATGGCTTCCTAACGAGTTTCCAACGGAGTCAAGGTTTCCACCAGGTTTTTGAAGTTTGTTTCTTTTTTGTTCTTTCTTTCGTCCCTTTCTTAACTTTTTTTTTCCAGTGCGTATTTAAGTTTGTGTTTTTCTTCCGTTTTTGTTTGTTTGTTTTCCCTCTGTGTGTGCGCAAGCCGAGCCTCTGTAATTCCTCTGCCTCCTACAAAGAACGTCATGTTCAAAGTTTTGAATGCATTACGAGCAAACTTTGTGATTCATAAAGAAAATGCTCACAGGATAAAAGACCGGCTGAGCGAGAGGAAAAAGAAAACAACTGTGTAACTCTTTTTGATCAACAGAGAAGAAAAAAAAAAAAAAAAGAGAGAGAGAGAGAGAGAGAGAGAGAACGAGGAGAGGAGAGAGAGAGAGGGGAGGAGAACGGTGGATGGTTTTGGAGGTATTATTATGCATGCTACATATCCTTTAAAAACCTCTGATAATCTTGGCCGTGTCTGCATAGCTTTGTTTATTTCGGCTAATGTTAATCTTTTCTTTGTTATTGTCATATTTTTCTTTCGTCTTTCGATCTTTTATCATTGCCCCCTTTTTCTTTTATTCAACAGATGTTTACGCCGGGTATGGGCGAAGTAAAGAGAATATGCTATTTATCTCATTGCTCTCTCTCTCTCTCTCTCTCTCTCTCTCTCTCTCTCTCTCTCTCTCTCTCTCTCTCTCTCTCTCTCTCAGCAGATAGGCTGAACGGTGGTAACGGTTGTAATGGTTGTGTGCTGGGTACACATGTCAATTGAATGAAGTAGCAGAGTCCTTTGATATTTCATCAAAGGTGCGGTTCAAGTGTTCAGTTGGAAACAGCCCCAGAACAGCATCAGTCATTCTGAGAGGTGAAAGCACTTTTCACCCTTTCATGTCCCCCGACAATATCTTCTCCTACAATTAAGCCGATGACACTAATGTGCAACAACAAAAGCACTGGGTCAGTAACTCCTTAGTCCCTGTTTCACTCCATCCTTTAGTCTCCCCACCTCCTTATCCCCCCACCCCTTCCGTTCCCCTTGTTTCTCTCTCCTAACCCACCCCCTCTCCTCTTTGTAAAATAGCAGTAGGTTTCCAGTTGCTAGAGTTTATCGACTGGATGACTTTGACTTTCTCTTGTGCTGTCGGAAACATTACCATAATTTCAATGGTCTTTCTCTGTTATGTCTCAAGGGTGGATGGTCACTGGCTTTGCCACTACATCTGATGAAGTGCCACAAGCATCAAAATCCCAGTTAGTCCCCATTGCCTGAGAGATTCGATGTCGCCATTTTGCCGTCACTAGGGGCTTTGGTTTCACACGGCGTTCTTCCGGCCACACCAAGGTACATTCAAGCTTAACGTCCGCGTCCACAGCAGGCCACAACCAACCCAAGATAGACGAAGAGGAGGGGAGGAGGGGGGGGGGGGGGGGGGGGGGGGGAAAGGGGAGGAGGAGAGGGGAAGGAAGGGGTGGGGAGAGAGGCGGGGGGACCGGGATATGACACTATACCAATACCCACCAGAACGACACGTGAAGGTGAACAGCGACCGTGGACTTTTTCTTTATTTTTTTTTCTTTATTTTTAAACACACCTGCTCATATCTTCTTTACAGGTAAGGAACCTCCATGATACTATGTGGCCCGCCCAGCACAAAAACGGAATTAGAACTTAATGGATGTCCAACGGGTTTCAAAGTATTTTCAGTCACTAGCACCTGATTTTAAGTATGATATATAATTTTCATTTGGATGAAACAAAGACAATTAGCGGTAGTCTTACATTTATATGATCACTTAACCGAATGCTTGAACACTCAAAAAATGATAGATTCGTGTTGCTTTCATTCGGCTTTTTATCAGTTTCCTTCTGCTGTGCACGGAAGTCTTTGCGAAGCTTAAAATGGCGTTCCTGATCATTATCAACAAAGTGATCAGGCCAAATGACAAAAACCAAGTGAGTTATTTGGTCAGGGCCGTCAGGAAGTAGTAGCTATTTTTTCTTTTTTCCGTCTCCAGTTAGTACCAGGTCTAGACAGTGCCACAAAACTCGTTTCTATTGAGTGTTAGGACTTGCATGTTGCCAGACATAAACACTGTATGGCAGACTCTGCGAAGACTCTTTATCAAAGATGCTGTACCGCATGTAAATTTTGAGTTCCTGAAAGTGAGAAATATTTTTCCTCTGATCTAAGATTTTATGGCGAAGAAAGATTTCTCGGCAAATCTTGACAGTTCCAAAAAATCTGGTGTACTGAGGGTTTAAAAACAAAAGATGATGTAAGAAATTGACATATGATATTGAAGACCCGATACGGCATCTCGTAGTCGGCAGGGCTAAGCCTCCACACTATGAATCGAATGGTATTCAAACAGCAAAAATGCCAGTTGGGCGCTGGCGGGACTGGGGACTGGAAGTCAAAACGGCTGATCGCCAACAAGGTCAGGTTTTTCCTTTCTTTGTAGGAGGGGAGTGAAGGGGGGGGGGGGGGGGGGGAGGCGGAAGGGGGTTGCTTATTTGCTTTCTAAAAGTTGCAGTCTGTATATGTCTTTCTTGATTCCACGCACTTGTTCCTTGTCTTTCTTCATTTCACTCAGGTGCTCTTCAAAATTTTGATAGACTTTCTCTTCTTCCAACATCTTCAAAGACCAATCAGTCTTAGAGAAATACCACTGAACTGGTGCAAAACTCGAACACCAGCCTTGACACCTGTTGCTGGGTAGCTGCTTCACATGGCACAGTGTGTGTGTGTGTGTGTGTGTGTGTGTGTGTGTGTGTGTGTGTGTGTGTGTGAGTGTGAGTGTGTGTGTGTGTGTGTGTGTGTGTGTGTGTGTGTGTGTGTGTGTGTGTGTGTGTGTGTGTGTGCGTGTGAACACACCTCTCCCAAGGTTAGCCTAAACCTGCTGGTAACGCCAGACGCCAGGCTTAGGACTGGAATCCCCAGGGCAGGCGTAGGAATACAAGCCCAACATCCTATGCAGAGGAATTACGCAGCATGGGGACAACTGGAGAAACCTGGAGAAGACTGCGCATCGGGTCAAATGGACAGGCCCTATGTTCTGCCAATACTGTTCGGACTTCAGTGCACTGCAGTGCTTCACGGCCTCTCAACCACAAGTCATTCGTAAGAAATTCGTTCAAAAAGGAGAGAAGAAAAGAAAATCAGTTGCCACTGCCAAAGCCGTTATGAAGCTAAGAGGGACCTTACCTCGTTGATCGCCAGATTAGGCCTTCATTTTCAGACATTTTTTTTTTCTTTTTATTACTTTTTAAAAGCAATACAAAAAAGAAAAATAATGGCACAAACACAATACTGACAAACAAACAAAAAAAGGGAAAGAATGAAAGAACAAAAGACCATGACACAATCGCACAAAGCTCAAGAACAAAGTAGGTATGAATGCACACACACACACACACACACACACACACACACACACACACACACACACACACACACACACACACACACACACACACACGCACACACAGATAGACAGACAGACAGATAGATAGATAGATAGATAGATAGATAGATAGATAGATAGATAGATAGGTTGATATACACGTGCACAACCCACAAACTGGGTTTATCGACTTTTGAAATGCATTTTTGTGAACATTGTAATTCACGAGAAAAAAAATGCAAAGTTTAGAATTGAGATTTTGAGAGTAAATCCCGTCTTTTAACCAAAACTAGAATGTTCTACGACGTATTTATTTCACAAACCTTTTTTTCACATTCAAAATGCTCTTTTTCCGAAAATTTATTTGCAAAGAAAAAGTTGTCTTTTTACAACATACGTTAATTACTTAGAAAACTTAGATGATTTTGAAAAAATGTTTATGACAGCAAAATATATACCCGGATCCAAGCGAAAAGGAATAGTATTTACCGAAATAGTGGATTTATGGAGAAAAAAAAAGTACCGTCTTACTGGGTGTTTGAACGGTTGGTAAACCTACTTGGGATTGGGAAAAATACACATATATGCATGCGCACGCGGACACACACACACACACACACACACACACACACACACACACACACACACACACACACAACCAGGCGTGCGCGCTGCTCAAGAGCGCGAGAAGTCGCACTTACGTCTACCGGTTTCGTTGGAAGCGGAAGGCCGACACAAATCGTGATATGGCACTGCAGCGACAAGTCCCCGACCACTGATCAATAAGCAATCAGCGGTGTGTAATGCCCACACCTCCACCAACATCACACGTCCCTGCCTACCTCCACCCCCCACCCATCCCCATCAACCACCCTCACCCACCCCCATGCCGTCCACCCTCATCGCCCCCCGCTCCCGTTTCTCCCACTGCAGGGGATGAAAGTCACTGCAGCACCAAAATGGATTTCCCCGTCCTCGGCCCCAATATCCCGCCGCCTGAAATAGCGCATGGCTGCAGTGGGGGCCACACCCTCTACCCCCCCCCCCCCCCCCCCCACCTCACACTCTCTCTCTCTCTCTCTCTCTCTCTCTCTCTCTCTCTCTCTCTCTCTCCAATATTCTTGATAGGTTCACCAACAGACGGCGGGGGAGGAGACCTGGCAATGGAAGTTAGAATTGCCTGCGACAGGTCGCTGACCTTGAATCTACACTCCCCCCCCCCCCCTTCTCTCTTCCCCCCCCCCCCCCCCCCACTCCGTTTCCCTCCCCGTCCCTCTCTCGCCCGCCCACCTCCTCTAAAGTCCCCCACCCTTCCCTTTCCGCCATTCCTGCCCTTGCTCTTAAATCTCCAACACACTCCTCCCCTCTCCTCTCCTACGATTTCTTCTTGAGGACACAAGTCTGCCGTTCGGCAGACCAGCAGTGTATCGTCATCAGTTCAAAGCAGTTTAGGTTAATTCCAGACAAAAAGAACAAACTGTTCTACCCCCTTTTTTGTCTGCTAACTTAAAGTGAATGAATAACAATGAAAATAACAATAGTAATAATAATAATAATAATAATAGAATCAACTAATAAACTAATATATAATCTGCAAGCATTCTCGAAGGAACTCGAGAGGACCATTAAGTGCAATGTAATGCAGGCAATAAATCATACACACACACACACATATATATATACATATACACATATACACACATACGTATATATATATATATACATATATATATATATATAGAGAGAGAGAGAGAGAGAGAGAGAGAGAGAGAGAGAGAAGAGAGAGAGAGAGAGAATGTCTCTTCAGATATCACAAACAACAACAAACGTTGAAAGTCTCCAGTTAATTGTCAGCCGACTTAACAGGAAATTAATCTTCCACTGACAAGGAAGACAACTAATAAAGAAATAAACAACTGGATAAATAACACCTACGAGTTTTTCAGGCACGACGCACAAATAGAATAAAACAAATCAGTTACTTTTTCATCCAGAAATCAATTAGTTGATTAGTTTTCCAAACAGGCTCGCACGAAAGGAATGTCTGAATTTCACGTTGCAAACAAGACAGTTTCAGACTTGAGCTAATAAACGTTTGTCTTCAACGACATTATCCTTGGACACTTTGTGTCTGGACTTAAACGTTGCGCAGACTGACCGGCGCTAAAACGATCATGCTAACGAAAACATTCACCTTGAATGCTTTGGATGTGTGGGAAATACTTCCTTCTAGCGGAGAGCCTTGGCATAGAGCCCACTTGCGAAAGACCGAATCGAAGCACCTCATGACCAGACTGTTGGAACAGTCCCTGAGAAGGATGGCATTTTGTCTGCGGACTTCAAAATAAATGAGCCAAAGACACACTTCCAGAACCCCTCTCTCTCTCTCTCTTCAAACATAACGGAAATCAGTGTCAAGTTCAGCAAGTGCAGTTGCTATCACGTTTCACATGTACAATTACATTCTGGTCAGCATTTTTTTTTCATTGCATGCGCTAATCAAGTGTACAGATTCCTCAAAAAAAAAAATCTAAATGTGGGATTCTGATCGGAGAAAAAGTTAGCAATTAAATGAGGTGTTTGTTTCTCTCTGCTGTCTTTTTTTGTTTGTTTCTTTGATTTTACTTCATTGCATCTCAGAGACGACATCTTAAACGACACTTAAGATCCACATTTCAGTGCATTGCCGAGGCATGATTTTCATTTCAAAGAAATTCACCATTGAATCAGAATCACAATCTCTTTTATGGGCAATATTATAACATTGGCAAACAAATGTCAGAATTTCCAAAGAGACATAACTTGGGCCCGTTCACTGGTTCCAATCAAAGAAGCTAACATTATGTCAGTGGTTCCCGCAACCATGACACTGCCACCATGAGGATTTTAATCCCTTCGTATCCTTCTAAATGGTGGTTTCAGTTTGGAAGACACAAAAGTGACGTTCAAGTTTATTTCATTACACACACATTTCTGCCAAGGGCCAGCGATTTCTCGCAAACCTTTGGATCATTTTCATTACCGTATTGGGTCACTCGATGTATTGCTTCGAATATCTTTTGGAAAACTTTCAATATCTTTTGAAATGTAACAATGATTACAACTTTAATTCAAGACCGCCATTAAATAATCGCCCTTTTTAACAGAACTTTGAGAACAAAGCCAGTGTACAATAACATAACGAGTAACAAGTTATATACGTTTGGAGTATTAAAAGATAGATAACTAATGCTGCACTGCGCATTTCAAGCCAATATCGCAGCTTAGGTCTTTAGCGAACTTTATTAAGAAAAAAAAAAAAAAATCTACACATATACAATGCAGAGAGTTTCAGAGAGAGCAGAGAGAGAGAGAGAGAGAGAGAGAGAGAGAGAGAGAGAGAGAGAGAGAGAGAGAGAGAGATTTGCTGAACAATGGTAATTTGGCAGTTTTGTTCAGTTGAAACCATTCAACAAATCTATGATTGCAAATGAAGATTCTAACGACGCAGCAATCGGCAGTGATGTCTACAAAAGCGAAATCTACGTAGACCTTTACTTTCGGGTTCTGTTGTTTTATCTATTCATATGTGTTTACGAGCTGTTTCACCTGTTTCTTTTCCATTACTGGGGAGAATACATGGGAAAATGTTCAGTTTTTCTTTCTGCATCCAGCAATATTGTTTTGTCGGGAAAACGATTAACATTTCAGTCGAAATATTCACTATGAAACAAATTCTAGACAAAGTCTTGCTTGATAGCAGCCGTGAAGAAAGAAAATCATGAGTTCTAATAAGTAACAACTGTACTCTTAAACTTAATGTTGAAGAAACAGAATGAAGGCAACGACCAAAAAAAAAAAAAAAAAAAGTGTTAATTTCTCAAATATCTGTCAGATTTTTCGATGGAACTTGAGACACATGAGAAACTTCAGTCAACTCTAGTGTGGCGAAGTGATTAGCGTCGCCGACAGCCGGCTGGGAGGTCGTGGGTTTGATTCCCATCAGAGTCATTTGTTGGGGGGATTTGTCTACCCCGAACAGATCCTACCCAGAGTTGACTTTATTACAAGCTCAGCTGGGAAGACTGAGACCACACAATCGGGTTTCATCCTCTTAACGGATGCGTTTTTGAGAGTGCTGCTCAAATTTCCTGAGTAACACTGCAGGTGTCTGTATCTCTCGGACCTGGTTGACGCCGGGATATACTATGAAAGCAAGCTAAGAAAGAGTAGAGCCCTGTCATGCAGTCTCAGAGCAGAATAGAATTCCGTAGTATCATTTTCATCATCCTCAATCCTCATCGATCAGCATAAAAAAAATCTCAAATTCAGTGGCTGTTCATGCCCTGCTCTCATATTGATCTCAGTTTCCACGTCTATGGCCTAGGTTTGATTCTGTCGCAGTCAGCAGTATCGGCAAATTCATGGGGATTGTCGCTGAATGGATGTGGTGGCGCCCTTCGGAGGGAGAGCTCACGCTGGCTCCGCGACTAATTGTTGTTGTCAGTGGGAGGCTTAGTAGGTGGTGTTCCGCGTATGCTGGATCAGAACAGGCATCGCATAACACCACCATAGTGACTGAGCAGCAGTGCAGTGTCTCCTTCAGTGGGCTGCCTCCTGGCAGCTTGACATTGACTGCACCCTGTGGATTGCCGGTAACGGGACCGTGGCGGGTTGGACAGGGCTGTGGCTGTAGACGAGGGGTCGGAATGAGCGGCGTGGGTGCAATGCCACTGAGGTGGCACAGAAGATAGGACAGCAACAACAAACAAACAAGCAAACAAACAAAAACTTCAAAATCAAGGTCAACGTCCCTGCCAGCATATTTGGATCAACCTTGGTGGGCATCAGTACTTTGTGGTTCTCCTGTCCGTTTGTAACCTTCTCCAAGGCGGTTTTGTTTTCATTCGTGGTTGTTAGTTCGTTGTCTGCCCGTCAGCAACATCAAACAAACAACTACAAACACTTGGTGGTTCGTTGTCTGCCCGTCAGCAACATCAAACAAACAACTACAAACACTTGGTGGTTCGTTGTCTGCCTGTCAGCAACATCAAACAAACCACTACTAACACTTGGTGGCTCGTTGTCTGCCTGTCAGTCACATCAAACAAACCACTACAAACACTTGGTGGTTCGTTGTCTGCCTGTCAGCCACATCAAACAAACCACTACAAACACTCGGTGGTTCGTTGTCTGCCTGTCAGCAACATCAAACAAACCTCTACAAACACTCGGTGGTTCGTTGTCTGCCTGTCAGCAACATCAAACAAACCACTACAAACACTTGGTGGTTAGTTGTCTGCCTGTCAGCAACATCAAACAAACCACTTCATCTGCCTGTCAGCAACATCAAAAAAACACTACAAACACTTTGTGGTTCGTTGTCTGCCTGTCAGCAACATCAAACAAACCACTACATCTGCCTGTCAGCCACATCAGACAAACCATTACAAACACTTGGTGGTTCGTTGTCTGCCTGTCAGCAACATCAAACAAACCACTACAAACACTTGGTGGTTCGTTGTCTGCCTGTCAGCAACATCAAACAAACCACTACATCTGCCTGTCAGCAACATCAAACAAACCCACTACAAACACACTTGGTGGTTAGCTGTCTGCCTGTCAACAATATCAAACAAACCACTACATCTGCCTGTCAGCAACATCAACAAACAACTACAAACACTTGGTGGTAGTTGTCTGCCTGTCAGCAACATCAAACAAACCACTACAAACTCTTGGAGGCTCGTTGTCTGCCTGTCAGCACACATCAAACAAACCAACACTACATCTGCCTGTCAGCAACATCAAACAAACTACTACAAACTCTTGGGGTTCGTTGTCTGCCTGTCAGCCACACCAATCAAACCACTACAAACACTTGCTGGCTCGTTGCCTGCCTGTCAGCAACATCAATCTAACCACTACAAACACCTGGGGGCTCGTTGTCTGCCTGTCAGCCACATCAATCAAACCACTACAAACACTTGCTGGCTCGTTGTCTGCCTGTCAGCCACATCAAACAAACCACTACAAACACTTGGTGGTTCGTTGTCTGCCTGTCAGCCACATCAATCAAACCACTACAAACACTTGGTGGTTCGTTGTCTGTCTGTCAGCCACATCAAACAAACCACTACAAACACTTGGTGGTTCGTTGCCTGCCTGTCAGCCACATCAAACAAACCACTACAAACACTTGGCGCAAAATGGACCGTGACCCAAGGACGAACCCGTTCAATTTTGGGTGCGCGTGCATCCGGAACAAAAAGCGGATCCAGACGAGTGGGGGGAGGGGAAGGATGGGGAGGGGGTCCTGTGTTTCATCCGCAAATTCTGTTTGTTTCTGATCTGAACTGTAACTTTGGCGAGATATGAGCTACAGACCCCAAGAACTTGGGCGGTTTGGGACAGTTTAACAGAGATCGCAGGCTGTGGGGACAGAATATAAGGTTTGATTGAAGAGAAGAGGACCGTTTAACTCTGGGAGAAGTCTGTGCTCTCTCGGACGCCCTTCTAGTTCGTTCTGGTTCCTTCCTGGTACTTGTATTTCACTCTGTTGCACTGAGACACGGCCCGCGGTGTGAAGGATGTGGAATACCAAATCTGTGAAGTCACATTACTCTTCACCAACGCCACTGTCCTCATTTTCGCCTTCTTTCTGTGGTACAGAATCATGCTTACATTCTGTGTTCATGTCTTGTTCGTATGGCGAAAGCTTGGCTGTGTCTGGAGTGGCACTGTCTTCATCTGTCCGTGGGCAGGGGTGGTTGGGTCTGTGGGGTGTGCTCGACAGCTGGAGGGTGGTGTTTTTCGCCGGTGGGCTCTGCAGTCATGAAATACGGGATGGTACGCCCATAGGGGCCGCTACTTTAAGGCTGTTATGAGTTGCATCCTGTAGTCTGATTTACCTCTGTTCAGGAGCAGTTATGTCCCTTGATATCTAATGGAGTGTCCTGCGCGTGCCTGTACCCATCGTCAACACAGCGCAGGCCTCCAAGGGTGGTACAGGACTGCTGTAAAGGCAGGTGAAGACAGTGCTTCTCTGGGTCCTCCCCAGCACCTTCGGGTGTTTCTTATTCCTCCTCGTGGTACAGAATCATGCTTACATTCTGTGTTCATGTCTTGTTCTTCTGATCTTGCCCCTCCCCCTCCCTCCCTCTCTGTCTGTCTGTGTGTGTGTGTGTGTGTGTGTGTGTGTGTGTGTGTGTGTGTGTGTGTATGCTTTTCTTTTTTGTTTGATGTACCAGAACTTAAGCCTGACATTCATGACAATTAAAACCTGTTTCTGACGTTCCAGCACCTCAGCCAATACATACCCACACCGATGTAGCGCGACGAAAATAACGTATTGACGAAAACTACCCAATACAGAAACCGACCGGCATGTTTTCCGGGGCAACATAAAGGCGCCCCCTCCCCCCCCCCCCCCTTTCTTCCCCCTCCCCCCCCCCCCCCACCCCCCCCCCTCTTCCCCCTCCCGCCTTACCCCGGTCGCAGCCATAGTCGTCGCCGATGATGCAACTGATTCAGCTGACACGCCAGCAGTGCAGAATAAGCCCACAGGTCGATTCGATCTTGTGACGAGAGAAGTTTGAACAACACCCATGGGCGATGGATCAATGTGTAGAGGGAACCTTGCATCACTGTTGACAACTCCTGATTGTTTACGTAAAAATCGCGGATGTTGAACTCTGCTGTTCGTAATGCTCGTAACGGCGTCATTTCAGCTTCAAGAAATTCTCGGGCAATTCACATTCTAAAATGTACCTATAAAACGAGTGAATAGTGGGGGGGAAAAAAAAGGACTGGCGCTGTTAACCATTTCATTATTGTTAATATTTTAGCAAAATAAATGAATGAATAATAAATAAAGAACTAGACAGAACAGAGCCAGAGAAGTAACACATTATTTCAGTAGAATACTTCCATTTCAGCAGCAGCTGACTCTGTTCTCTAGGAGAGATACATTGGTTGTCCCACATCACACTCTGTTGGGACATATGAAGGTGTGTAAATACATGTAACGGCTTCGGTTTATTAGGAACACACCACGTGTGTGGTTCATTGTATGTGCACGGTTACATTCACGTTTCTTTTCTTTCCTTTAGCTGAAGATTTTTCTTCTTCTTCTCTTTCCATCTTCCTTGTTTTTGTAATTTGGTATTTTGATTTTTTTCCGCACGTCAAGGATAAGAATACTCTAAAAGTAACAAAAACGATTCAACAGGTGACGTGCATTTTACTCCGTTTCGCTTTCAATCGCGCTTATTTTCAGTGCGGGTACTAATGAATGATCTGACGTTACATTAATTCGGTGAGTGTTAATGTTTGTAATGAATTGTTTCTGTCACCGATGTATTACTGATGAATAATGTAAGAATCACGCTGTTAATATCTAAAAGAGAAAGCAAGAGTAATTCATAATCTGTGAGTTCGAAGTTCGAGAGAGAGAGAGAGAGAGAGAGAGAGAGAGAGAGAGAGAGAGAGAGAGAGAGAGAGAGAGAGAGAGGAGAGGGAGGGAGGGAGAGTCTGTTTTGGGGGAAAATTTGTCGACCAGGTTCCCGTAGCTGAGTTTAAAATCAATCAAAACAGGGAAGAAATCGTACTTCGTTGTACTGGTTACAGTTACACAATTGTTTATAAGTTACAGTGTTGCTTGACATAAACAGCATGACCGGCCATCTTGTCGGTGTCCCGTTTGTGTTAGCTTTCGTCATCAGGAATCTAGGTAAGAACGGAAATGACCTGGTGTGGGGATGGTATGTGTTTTGGAATAGTTTTACATTAGGTCATCCGGCGGTGTTTATAATCACAAATTGTGGCTTAAAAGCCCTGGGCTGGATCCTAGCAGATGAACATCTGATGAAATCTGGGCAGGAGGATCAACCTGGAAACAGAAACGCCCAAGGAGAGCGCGCAGTACCGAAATTACCAGAATGGTGGTAGACTGCAATGTTCGACAGTTTCCAGACCCGCTGGAGCTAGTCAGGGAAGAAAGGACGTGAGTGTGGTTGGGGGTGTGGAGGAGGGTGTGACCTAGCAGTTATAGGCCTGGTAAAAGGGGTTTCCGTAGAAAAATGGAATAAAGTTAACTTTAGGGTTATAACGAAGATATGTCTATGTACTGCACTGAAGTCATGGATTCAATCAGAATCGTTAGCAAAATCAATAAAGACATACATGAAATATAACTGAAAACAGTATTATGTCCCAGTATCCCCATACCATATTGGACAGACAAAAACACATGTTCATACAAGAAAAGGGGAGTCAACAACAGATCTTGAAACGATCGATTCCCGGCGAACACGCGCAGTTGGAAGTGCGATCGCAATGTGACAATTCACACGCATACAATCAAAAGGGAAAGTACATATGCAATGATAAATGCACATTGGATAGAGGTCCAGAACTCGCCAAGAATAATGATCTCATTGCTGTATGAAGTTACGGCGAGGGCAGTGGCCGAAGATGTGACCATCTTCGCCAGCGATTACACACACCATGCATCAGATCCATAGCGCTCCGCTCAGTTCTCTGTTATTCAACTATCATTTTTCACGACATCATTTCTTAATTAGTGACAAAAACGACGACCCTCCTCCTTTCCCCTAGTCGGTCCTGCATGGCGGCCACGGCCGCACGGGCTAACGTCTGTAATGCGGAATGAAAAGCCTGCTGATCATTTCAGTTATGAGCAGGCAACTCCTGTCGGCTCGCTCGCTTCCTCCACCCGAATCACGGACCCGGCCAGGCTCTATTGATGGGGAACCACATGGCGCCCGCCTAATGACGCTTTCCAACCGTCCCCCCTCACGCCTCCCCTTGATCCCGCACCTCTAGCAGCGCTGCCAACGGGAGGAGAAACGGATGGTGTGCGATGGAGGCTATGACGAGGGTTGCGGGGGAAAAGAGGTAAGGGGGAGAGAATACGCTCTCAATACAGCTTTCATGACACATGATGTATATGCAGCTATCGTTGGTCCATCTGGAGTCCTCGGCAGGACGACAAAGGAGGATTGAAGTGAGGGCCAAGCGCCCACAAGACCCTGTTCGGCCAGCACGCCTTCCCGGTTGCGGGAGACAGTTTCGTTTTCCCATTAGTGTCACTGCAGGTCCCCCGACCCTTCACGCTCATACACACCCTTCTGGGCCATACAAATACACCCGTTTTCTCCGCAGTTCGGGATGAACAGACACGGAGAGAGATGGGGGAGAAGAAGAGAGAGAGAGAGAGAGAGAGAGAGAGAGAGAGAGAGAGAGAGAGAGAGAGAGAGGGGGGGTAAAAAAAAAAAAGAACAAGAAGGAGAAAAAGAGGGCTCAAAGAATCGGAGAGGAGTGTGGGCGGGAGGAGGGAAGGGAGGTGGAGTGGGATGGCGTGGGGACAACAGTTTGTCAAACCACTCTCTACGATCATTCTACAACGAAAGCGTTGTATCACACACCATTTCCATTTTAGCTCAAGACACCACCAAGGAAAGAAAATCATCGTTAATTTTTAACTGACTTAAAGACCAGTTCTCAATCAAACTTAGACCAGTGCTCCTAATCAGTGTCAATGTCACCATCATAATCACTCTTACCGCCGTGCTATTCTCGTTACAACTACGAAAGAATTGATACGTGAACAGGCTAATTCATCTGTCAGAGAATTAACATGTGCAACAGACAACTGATCTATGAAAGAATTAAGACGAATATGTGCTACCTTGTCTGTCCAAAATTGATCTGTGTTGTGAATAATCAATTGTCCCGATAATAATGCGTGAGCGCGCTACTTTATCCGCCAAAGAAATAGCATCTGCACGGAATAATGTGTTTGTCAAGAATTGATGCATGTATGGGGCTAATTCACTTACCAAAGAATCGATACATGTACAGGCTTATTTATCTAACAAAGCATCGGGATAATGTATTTGTCAAAAGAACTGATACACGTACGGGCTAATTCACTTCTCAAAGAATTGATACGAGTACATGCTTATTTACCTGTCAAAACATTAAACGCGCATGTGTTATTTTATCTACTAAAAACATTGCCTGGGCTATAATTTATCAAGGAATTAACATGTGTACAGGTTGCTTTGCTATGCACTTAACATTTGTGTTAGTCAGGGATTGTGACACATCTTTATTAATGGATTGTAAGCCATTAGTTCTTGTCTTTGTGTTAATTCAAAACGAGAAAAGAAAGGAGGAGGAGGAAGGAGGAGAGAAGAAGAAGAAGAGGAGGAGGAGGAGGAGGAAAATGAAGAGGAGAAAGAGGAGGAGGAGGAAAGTGGAACAGAAGAATGAAACGACGAATGATGATTACATGACAGGGGGAGAGAGAGAGAGAGAGAGAGAGAGAGAGGGGGGGGGGGGGGGGGGAGGGTAAGAGACAGACAGGCAGGCAGAAGCAGAAAAGCAACTGCTTCTCGATGTGACTCATTTTATGGAAAGGAGTGAAAAAGAGATGCAGATGGCACAGACGGTGGAAATGACAAATGCGACGACGATGAGCCCCTCTACCCACCTCTGTCAAATGCTTCCCTCGTTCCTTCTTCTTCCGTCGGAACTTCTGCGCCGCCCTCCGGTTCTGCTCTCGCCGCCGGTTGAGCTTCTCGATCTCCTCGGGGCGCGGCTGTTAGACAGAACCCATGCTTGGTGAACGTTATGTTTTTGTTTTTTTTGTTTTTTGTGTTTGTGGTTGCCTCAGTGTGAGTGAGCGTGTGTCTGTGTGTGTGTGTGAGAGTGAGCGTGTGTGTGTGTGTGTGTGTGTGTGTGTGTGTGTGTGTGTGTGTGTGTGGGTGTGTGTGAAACGCGCGCGCGCGCGCGCGTGTGTGTGTGTGCGTGTGTATGTGTGTGCGTGCGCGTGTGTGTGAGTGCAAGAGAGAGACAGAGAGAGAGACACACACACACACACACACCACACACACAGAGACAGAAAGAGAAAAGAGAGAGAGAGAGGATGTGTTGTGTGTTGTTGTGTGTGTGTGTGTGTGTGTGTGTGTGTGTGTGTGTGTGTGTGTGTTAGTGAAGGAAAAAACAATAGAAGAGAGAGAGGGGGAGGGACAGACACAACAGATAGAGACAGATCCGTTCCTCCAACCAAAACAGCGCGCTCGACTTTGCACAAAGGCATGATCCAAGTACATCAGACGCCAAACAAATCACCACAAAACAACTTAGACTGATCTGAAACAATCCACAAAGTGCACACTCAAAAGCTCACCGATCTATAAAACATTCATTTTTTTTTTTAATCTGGCAGCGGGTAAGGGAAGACCAGATCTTACTAACGGTTGTCCTTTGGTTCTTCCTTGTTGCCTATTTAACCGAATTTGAGGGTGGTGGTGGTGTAAGGAGGTGGTTGGAGGGGGGGGGGGGGGGGGGGGGGGGGGGTGGGGGGGTTGGGGGAGGTGGTGTGGGTTTGGGGGACATGGGGGGGGGGGGGGGGGGGGGTGGGGAGGGGGGGGGGGGGGGGGGGGGGGGGGGTGGGGAGACCAGAGGGTAAGGGAAGGAGCTCCCTTGTTGTGGGGGGGGGGGGGGGGGGGGGGTGGGTGGGGGGTGGGGGGGGGGGGGGGGGGTGGGGGGGGGGGGGGGTGGTGGTGGGGGGGGGGGTGGTGGGGGGGGGGGGGGTGGGGGGGGGGGGGTGGGGGGGGTGGGGGGGTGGGGGGGGTGATATTAAGGGCCGAATTTGAGGGTGGTGGTGGTGGGGGGGGGGGGGGGGGGGGGGGGGTGAACCGCACGGCTACAATACAACAACGCCGGAGATTCCAGTTCTGAAAAAGTGACAACTCAATCTCTTTCAGCCCCCTCCCTCCCTCTGCACACAGACAGTCAGGCCCATCCCACGCCAGGCCAAGGATATTAAATCAGGCGGGTCTGGGCTCAGCACCCTCCATCAAGCGCGGCATCCATCGCGGCCATCCCGTGTGTGGCGCCCGGGGCGGCGCATCGACAGGTCCTTTGAAGTGGGTCTGCCGGGACTGTCCTGCGCTGGCAACTTGGCGCTATGTTTTTATTCATGGCTGCTACACGGGTGTGAGGAGGCTGAAGCCATGGGGAAGGGCAGGAGGAGGAAGAGAGGCTAGAGAGGGAAGGGGGGTGGGGTTGGGGGGTTTGGGGGGGGGGGGGGGAGCGGGGAGAGCGAAGACGGATGCATGGGTAACAAACAGCTCGGCGAGTGTCCAGAGCTACGGGCTACTGCGCAAAGCGCCACTCGGTCAATGATACGTCACATGACGTCACCAGGGGTGGGAGGAAGGAGAAGGGAGGAACGGTGTGGGGGGTCACGAAGGGCTGGAGATGATAGTCCCTTAGCGGTGGGAAGTCCGTGTACGTACGTCACACACTGACCACTTGCTAGGGTCAGAGCAGTGTGTACAACAGTTCTCACCTATGGCTCATCACTGGGATTAAAAGAAGACGTTGCATCAGGGAAAACAAGATGTATTTCAGTTCAGGCAACAACCACGTAAAACTGTAAAACAATTCAAAACATATAAATATAAATAAATAAGGGGAAAAAATGTACACATTATTCAATGATGGAATTATTGTTTCTTAGGATACTTCAGCTTCTTCATATTGTTCACGTCCGTCCTCAAGTTTTGGCGTCATTATTTGCATGGATTTTTTTTTTTTTCAAATGTTCAATAATTATGATTCAAATCATTATGATTACCTTTCGTCAAGCACAGTCATTGTTTCTTGCATTCCAGAAAGAATAGCTAAAACAAAAACAGACAGAGGCTGACACTACACACTTGTGCACGTAGAGCCGGAGAGGCGAGAGGAAGAGGAGGTGGGAGGAGGGACGAGGAACAAGAGTCGAAAGTATCGCCGTTTAGGTTCTTTCCGGCAGCAAGACAACTGACTGAGACAAGAGAAAATGGTGTCGTCACACACACACACACACACACACACACACACACACAGAGAGAGAGAGAGAGAGAGAGAGAGAGAGAGAGAGAGAGAGAGAGAGAGAGAGTTTACATGTATGCTAACTTCATTCAGTTAAAGAAAAAGAAAAACGCGCGCGCTCGTGTGTGTGTGTGTGTGTGTGTGTGTGTGTGTGTGTGTGCGCGCGCGCGCGCGTTTGTGTGTGTGTGTGTAAATTCAATTGTCCATTCGCAACATTTGAAGAATAATATACCTGACATTACTTGGAGTAAATTATTTCTGTGTTTACGAGTTTCGAACCTGAAGTTTAAACAGTTTGCATTTAAAGGGTTCTTTTTTAAAGACAGAAACTGAAGAGAAAATTATTAATGACTGCGGGCTATGTTTCCACAAGCATGGAAGCCATGGATTCACGTACAAAATAAAGTGATGTATTGAGTCTTTGAACACAGAACAGAACGTCAAAACTAACTCGGTATTGAGATATATGCAGTGCTTTTTCTCGGCCCCTCCTATTATCAATCTGTGTGAGTGCGTGCGTGCGTGTATGGGGACTGGCAATCGCTCTAAAATGGTAGCTGGTGTCTAAACTGGGGCAAATGAGTGCGTGTGTGTGTGCGTGTGTGAGCGCGCGCAGAATCTGGTCCCGCCTTTTCCATGTGGCATTCCCAACTCGCGATGCTCTCCCTTTTACGGTCGCTAAGCAAGAATTCGCCATTCTCGTCAACAGAGTCAGCCATAAGCTAGCAAGGCCTACATAACTTTCCAAGACTCCAAAGGAACAAAGTCCGGAAATCCTGATTGCGCATCGCTCTTCCATTCCTTCTCTCCATTCCAAATCAGCCCCGTCTGCCATTCTGCTCACTGACCGCACAGATCAGTCCTTGAAGTTCCAGAATCCACAACAGCGCGTGTGGATATTTACAACAGCGTCCGGCAGGCCGAGTGACGCCGCTGTATTGATGACGTAAAGATTATTGACGTCATTTTTTCCCCAGTCCGGCTCTCTTTGATGTTAGAGGAGCCCAGTGGCGTCTTGGTGACTGATGGCGGACGTATATGAAACGAGCACTGATGCGGCGCACCGCACTGCCCTGCCCTTGGGGACCTCCTGCATTGAAACGGGACAATGGAGCGCCCCCTCTTAGATCACGGGAAGCATCAAAAACGCTTGTCAAAGGCATCCCTTCGCACTCTCAGCGCCAGTGTGTGTGTGTGTGTGTGTGTGTGTGTGTGCTGTCTTTCTCTACGGTATGGGAACGCGCGTACGTTTGAGTATGAATATGACGGTATTAAGGGAGATGGCAATCTCGGGAAGCTGGAAGAGGAGTGAGGGGGGTGGGGATATCATACAGAGTCACATAGAGTATTTCGCCTTACACAGCAAATGTAGTTTCTTTTGTCTCCTTTCTCCCCCACCTACCTCGCCCAGCCCTCAAGTCTTCCCAGTATCCATCCCACTCTCTCTCTCTCTCTCTCTCTCTCTCCCCCTCTCTTCCGCCTGCATGCGTGTGCGTTCTACTTTTGTTCTTGACCTCACTGCAGATAGGTCGGTGGCCTTTGCGATTAAACTATTTGGGTTTTTGAGAGTCTTCCACCCGCATGCTTTAACGACGAATAAATGGGCACGGAAACTGCAAGCAGCAGCTCCTGAACAGGAACAGAGGCGAACTCGACGCGCGCATCTGAAAACAAAGCCGAAGATTTGGAACATCCCACTTTCATTCCGACGTTTCGCCTCGAAGATAAAGGCAATATTCTTAGGCATTTTTGCGCGTTCCATGTCGAAAGTTCACTGTTCAAGAAGTTTTCTTTCAGTATGAAAGTCGAAATTGCCAAAGTGCAGTTAAGGATATATATATATATATATATATATATATATATATATATATATATGTGTGTGTGTGTGTGTGTGTGTGTGTGTGTGTGTGGATTACATGTTGTCTGTCTGTGTGTGCGTATTATGCAAGTAATGTCAACGTTAGTTGACGTTAGTAGGTTTTTTGACTAGAAAATTAAATTATTCACTCTGCCTTCGTGCTTTTTTTTGTTTGTTTTGTTTAAAACTAGTCTGATCCAGTATTTTCTTCTCTCTCCCCAAACCCCTCTAAAACTGGCATCATACAAGCTTCGATTACATTTTTACTCATCTTTTATGCCCGAAACTTTGTCGAGTTTCGGGTCGAAAGCAATGGTAAACACATGCTCTATGTAACACTGCCCTCCCCACTGATTAAAATTCACCTGATATGGCCACATTTTTGTTTTTAACGTGTCTAGATAACTTTACAGTTCAGTTCAAGGCTTCGTAGATATCTCAGTTACACGCAACGCTCTTTCCGACAACAAGCACGTCGACCGGAATTAGGCTGAGTTCACCGATCAGATATCATAATAATATTAATCTTCTGTTGCTTAGAGACACAAAGGAAGGTTACTCACACGGTTTGTCCAACAGGGTGGTGGAACACACAGAGTAGTCTGTAGCCTCTACACAAAAAAAATGAAACGGCTCAGACACCATATTTTTGTTTTTTGTTTTTTTTTTTTTCCTGATTACCCTATGTCTGCGTGCAGCGAGAAGAAGAAGGAAAAGGGGGAGAGAGAGAGAGACAGACAGACAGACAGACACAGAGACAGAGAGACAGACAGAGAGAGAGAGACAGAGACAGAGACAGACAGAGAGTGAGAGAGAGAGGACAACTACAGAGAGAGAGAGAGAGAGAGAGAGAGAGAGAGAGAGAGAGACGGGGGTGGGGTGGGTGGAAAAGGGGGGGGGGGGGGCGGACGGAAACAGAGTGGGAGACAGAGGGTGGGGGGGAGGGGGAGAACGGGAATGAGCGCAGAGACAGAGACAGAGAGAGAGGAGGGTAATAGTGTTTGGTAGTCCGGAGGGTGGTATAGAGGGGGAAGGAAGGGGAGGAGGGGAGAAACTCAAAACAAAATGATTCCGTGCCACCCGAGCTGAGCGGAGGACAGTGTTTCTTCCAACACTCCAGGTCCTGTCTGCCAGTATCGTTTCTGTGTGTGCATTGTCGGCTTATTTGGTTTTCTTTTACATGTTGGGGCCAAACAACCGTCAAAACACTGACACGCCCTGCGTGTGTATTCCCGAAGCTGACATTCATTTGTCACGTTAAAGGGAAAAACAGTTGCAATTACTGGTTGTGCTCGCTTCTTTTGGGCAAGTGGGTTCAGCGGGTTCACTTCGGTGCATATACTACTCACAAAACATGAAGATCATTTGAGCGTCATGTAAAAGAAAAATTCGTCAATCACTAACTGAAACAAACACTAATAATTCTGACTGTTCATGTTGTAACAGTCTTTAACTTTGTCAATTGAGAGCCATGTCTGAAAAAAAAAATGTCCGTTTGTATAACAGTTTCGTTTCAAGCTGATTGCAGTCAAACGTCCCCACATCAAAATACAAAATAAAAATAACAGAAATCGCCAATGCACTTTGACTTGGTCAAAATCGCGCATGGCGGCAACTGCTTCCTGATGCCCAGTGTGTCTCTCTCTTCCATGCACTGAACGGGTGTCATCTGTGTCGCCATAGGGGTGGCGAGCCGATCCCGCGGCAGGAACAGGAACAGCAAGGCCACGTTATTTGGTGGAGGGTGGCTGGCCTCAAAGGGGTGTTTCACAATGTCCAAGACTGGCTCAACTATGGCCAAGTCAGGCGAATGCGCTGAACTTGTTGCTGCGGCGTGAGGTCGGTCACCACTCAAGTACAAAGGTGGGTAGCGCTGTCCTCTTGTGGCATGGAATCTGGACCCACGGTCTGTAGCGCTGTCCTCTTGTGGCATGGAATCTGGACCACGGTCTGTAGCGCTGTCCTCTTGTGGCATGGAAATCTGGACCCACGGTCTGTAAAGCCGGCGTGATGGGAGGCCGCGCGATCTCGTTCCTGTACCGGAAGCCAGTAAGAGCGCCACAAACGAGATGAAGATGGGTTCAGTTATGCAGACAGATCCCTCCCAAAACCACACAGCTGTCTTGGAGCGGTCATGTTCCCGGAAGCAGCCGTCGACGAATCGTTCTCCTGAGCACCATCAGACTCATCTGCAGCTTTTGTGGGCCAGGCTGAACCTGGAGTCGTCAGTCAACACCACTGTGCTCCATCACAGCCTGGTCCAACGCTGAGGACGTCTGTTCCATTGTCCCCCAGCCTGGGGGTATGCCTGTGCGTGTGGCAAAAGGGCGGCAACGGTCCTGCTACCCGCTTTATGGTGGGGGGCTGGTGACTGTGAACGGTCTGCGGACAGACGCTGATTCGTGCTGTCATTCAGCCATTCCCAGCTCTGCTCCTGGGCATCCTGTGATGATGGTTCTGTTGTGCAAAAGCTGTCATCCTGAAGAATGGCCCGAGAATCTGGTTCATCAGGACTCGGACCGTTGTCCAGTGCGGCCTGTTGTCTGAAACTGTGCCACAATCGCTGAATAAAAGAATGGTGTGCCCCCCCCCCCCCCCCCCCACCCCCCCCCCCCCGCCCACTCCAGCTCCCGTGGAACACTTCCCTGCCGGACTTTCCGCCATGGAGCCATGCCAGAACCAGGGCACGGTGTGCATGTGTCACACGTCTTTTGGGGGCAGGATGAGGATGGAGAGTGGAGGGGGTGGAGAGGATGAAAAGGGGAAGGGTGGAGAGCTGGGGGGGTGGGGGGGTGTGGGTGGAGGATGTATGTTTGGTTTAGCCGGTGGTGTGTGTGTGTGTGTGTGTGTGTGTGTGTGTGTGAGTGTGTGTGTGTGTGTGTGTGTGTGTGTGTGTGTGTGTGTGTGTGTGTGTGTGTGTGTGTGTGTGTGTGTGTGTGTGTGTGTGTGTGTGTGTGTGTGTGTGCGTGGTCCTTTGGTCGCATACGTCGAATGAGTAGTGATTGTTTTATCAGTATATATCACTGTGTGAGCATTTCCTATGGAATCTTTAGTTGTGCGTACATTTTGCTGCGGAATCATTGAAGCAGAATTAGGATGTATGTACGTACGTACGTACCTACGTACGTTTGTATGTATGTATGTACGTATGTATGTATGTATGTATGTGTGTGTGTGTGTGTGTGTGTGTGTGTGTGTGTGTGTGTGTGTGTGTGTGTGTGTGTGTGTGTGAGTATGTATGTGTGTGTGTGTGTGTGTGTATATGTGTGTGTGCAAGGTGATTTTGAAAGCAATGACGCTTTTACGATTTGATCAAAAGGTTATCACTGTTCCTCCATACTACTAAGGGTAACATGATGGCTGAAATATTAAAACAAGTCTGCACTGTCCGAACCATATGAAAGCTTTGATTCAATATGTGACAGTGAATGCTCTCTCTCTCTCTCTCTCTCTCTCGTCTCTCTCTCTCTCTCTCTCTCTCTCTCTCTTGATAGAAGGAAATGCGAAGATTTTCTGGTTTAAGCAGATTAATAGAATTCAAACCGAAAATTTCCTAGCGTGTGAGCAAAAACAGCCAAAAGAAAAGTTACAGAAAAAAGATCGAACATAATGATAAAGGTAGCTGAATCCAGTGAATATATAATACAAAGCAAATACTTGATCATTAATAAATGTAATACATATTTCAAAATGTAACAGAAAAAGGTACAGATAACAAACAACAACAAAAATCGCGCCGTAAAAACACGGAAACAAAAAAAAGTGTACATTGACAACTCTTTTCTGTTACCACTTCTTGTACTCAATCTTGTACACACCACCCCCCCCCCCCCCCCCCCTCCACTCCACCCCTTCTTTCCTAGTCTCCCTTCTCCATTCCTAACTTCCAATACTTAAATAATAATGATGATGATAATAATAATAATAGTTATTATTATTATTATATTATCATTGTAATTATTAGTATTCTCATTATTGTCGTTATCATCACTATTATTATTATCATTATCATTATTACTATTATTTGTTATCATTCTCATTATTATCATCTTTATCATTACTATTATAAAACTGTTATTAGCATTACTACTACTATTTTTTGTTGTTATCATTCTCATTATCATCATCATTATTCCATTTACCATTGTTATTATCATTATTATCATTCAGGCTATGTTACCTACATCAGCAGTAGCTGCAGAAATCGACACAGTAACAGAAGTAGTTGCAAAAGCACTAGTAGCAGCGGCAACAGTTGTAGATGAAAAGCAAGTTATGAGCAATTCATCATGTGAAATAGAAACCTAGTGGAGAGAGACAGAGCGAGCGAGAGAGAGAGAGAAAGAGAGGAGGTGGGGAGAGAGAGAGAGAGAGAGAGAGAGAGAGAGAGAGAGAGAGAGAGAGAGAGAGAGAGAGAGACCTCGGCCAGTCATTTGGGACATACAAACGATTCGGCACCCCCACGAGCAACAAACAGAAGGATTCCTCGCACATAGTTGGAGATAAAGGAAACATTTACTCAGGCTCACCGTTCGGCTCAACCGGTGACTATGACTCATTGGTAGTGCAAGTGATCAAATCCAGAACAGGTTCCACTTGCAAAATCACCCACCCTCTTTGGCATACCACTAATGCAAATACAAGCACCCAAGGTAGGAGACGTATTCGTCATGTTTATGCCAATTACCCGAAGGTTAAATACCGAGTGTATTTCAACCCCAGCTCGCCCTAAACCTTTCCTTCGCGTTAATTAGGCGTGAAAGACGAGCTCTCCCCCCCGCAGCGAAGGGAGACTACCCTCGGTGAAAGGAAGTGGAGGGGGGGGGGGGGGGGTAACTCCGGTGATGCGATGGCAGAGCCCGGGGAGAGATAGCGATCTCTTGAAAGATGTCGGCAACGGGCATGAACAAAGACAAAAAACCTAAACTGCTATCTCCTTGCCACGGCGGCCCGGCGCGGGGACCAGCCTAAATCAGCACCACATGGGCAGTGTCTGACACTTTGTTTATTCAGCCTCGGTGCCGCTACGGAGAAGCCTCGCTCTGAACTGCACGTGCAGATCGGCGAGGGGGAAAAAAAGGGGAAAAAAAAAAAAAAAAAGAAAAAACCGGAGCGCGAAGGGACACGTAAGCGCGCGCGTACCTTGGCAAGGTAACCAGATCTGGGCCTGTCTGAAGATGTGAAAGCGGGATAACAGGCAGGATGACATCTTCAATAGCTTTTCCCTTCCCCCCATGGCCCGTGATTTATGAGCTTCCCCTCACCGTTGGCTGCACTCGTTTGCAAACCGTTTCGGACATGAAGTGGTTTCTGCGCAGGTGCCCGGCGCATGCGCAGACGCACTGGCGGATTAAACACTCGCAGGCGAGTTGTTTTGGGGGAAGATGAAACACATGTTGCCGAGGAGGGGGAGCGATAATAGGTGGGCTGCGCCGGGGACTGGCAGGTGTATTTACTATCTCACTGGCACCGTCAGAGGTGGAGCGGTGCCCGCTGACTTGTGCACGATGATAAATGTCCACAATAGGCACGGGGGATGAGGAGAGCCGGGGGCTCGGCGGGTGGGGGGTGGGGCCTTTGACAATAAAAGAGAGAGAGAGAGACAGACAGAGAGAGAGACAGAGGGTGAGAGAGGGGGAGGGAGGAGAAGCAAATTAGGAACAGAGAAACAAGCGCTTGAAGCATCTCCCAGCATCATCTTCTTCCCGCCCGCTTTCACGACCTAGTTGGTCTGGCAGGGAGGGTTCTGATGAGTGTCTGAGAGAGAGAGAGAGAGAGACTGGGCGAGCGCCTGGGAGTCGTCAATCATTGCTAGTTGAGCAGCGATCGGGGATCTGAGGGTTGTTGCCCTTTACCGTCATTCGTTTAGTCAAGTTACGCTTAAAGCCCAGTCGGCCCTCTCAGTCACAATCTGCCGGAATCTTTTTGAAGGGAGACAATGCCATTATGTCTCTGAGGTGAAAGCATCTCAACTTCAAAGCGGCACCTAGCATCCGATGGTCACCGTTTTCCCAGGTGATCCGCTTCCTGACAGCTATGGTTACGTGGCCGTTTTTAAAGAAATGTTTGCAGGAAAGGAACAAATCCTTGAGATCCGTTAAAAAGTGATTATACACTGACCACCGCGTTCTCGTAACAAAACATTCCATCACCAGAAAAAAAGTGTGTGGTGCGGTGTGGTGTGGTGTGGTGTGGTGTGTGTGTGTGTGTGTGTGTGTGTGTGTGTGTGCTCGCACGCGTGTCTGTGCGTGCGCGCGCGCGCATGTGTGTATTGGGGGTGTAATGCACGCATGGATGTGTGTATGTGTGTGTGCGTGCGTGCACGCGTGCGCGCGCGCGCGCGCGTGTGTGTGTGTACATGTGTGTGTGTGTGTTTGCGTGCGAGCATGTATGTGCACTGGCAGAACCAGAAAACTGCACCGGCCTAAACATTTTCTGTGGTCGTATGACCAAGGCGCCAAAATTGAGAATATCGAACTCGGCAAGCAAGCTCAGTAACCAAGAAAGACTTCAGAAAAAGAATTAACTTTCGGTGTTGATTATACAGTGATCTGACATGGAGAATCTCATGCCGTCAAACGGAGCCCCCTAACCATTACTCTTTAGTCGACAACAGGCCCTGATTAAGAAGCGTAGGGTCCGTCTCAACTCCGTTGTAGAAACAACGCCATCAGTTCCAGCGTAATCCGAGTCTACATCTATCCAACCATGCATACGCTCTGCACTCGTGTTCTCCGGCCGCTGCACACCGCTGTTCACCCGATCTACATGGTGCTGTTTATGGCAGTACAGCGGCGGCCCTAAGAGGGCTGGGTGGTGGATAATCAGTCATCCTGGCGTATCACGTCTTGCCTGCACCCTCAATACCTTCGCCAGCAGAACTGTTTTCACACGCCTGGTGCGGATCCAGTGGTGGATCCACAATCTGTTCAATCCTGGCGGACGTCTCTGCACTCCCGATTGCCCTTTCAACTGTTTCCGGCATCTTGGACGCTCCTCCGCCCGGTAACAGCGACACGACAAACAGAGACATGGTGAAATCTACTGATAGATTGAGAAGATACCGAGCTGGAACAGAATCATTACCAAAGGCACTTTGTTGTACACAATGACCTCCCCACTGCTACAAACCAGACGCCCGAAATAGTCAGGTTGATTTCTTCATCTTGCTCATTCAGCCTGAACTGAGCCCAAGGATGACATACCATCTCTAGACGTAAAAGTGGCGAAACTCGTGAGTAGCAGTGTGTGGCGAAGGAAGAGGGGATAGAGACTGAGAGAGTGGATTTTTTCTTTTTAATAGTTCGAGCGAAGATGTAACAAGTTGCACAATGTCCATTGTAAACCAAGAGCATCTCTCACAGGTTACACTTGCCTTGGTCCCATTGTAAACCAAGAGCATCTCTCACAGGTTACACTTGCCTTGGGGTCTCTTGCAGAGCGAGATGAATGCAGTGGAGCACATAGTGCACTAATATTGCCACCGACATTTCCACATTTTATTTTATTCTATTTCATTTCATTTATTAATTTGTTAATCTTGTTAACACAGAGACATGAAGTCGCAAACACCATCTGAATCTCTGCAGTTTTGTAGCCGAAAACGAAGCCGTGCTAAGAAGTATTTTAATGCTTCGAAGACTGTGCTGGATACAGCTGTACCATATCAACAGGCTCCTCCAGGCCTTGGCATTCGTCACCCACCCAACCAGCGGAAACCATCATTAGTTTTAACGTGTATACATTCTGCGTTTTGTCGCTTTTAATTGAAATCCACCCGAGTTGTGTGGTTCCTCCTGGAGCAGCTCTCAAGACAGGGCGTGCCATAATTAGCAGGACTTCATTCGCAATTTGCGGAGGCATACACACCTCGACTCGTTTCTCCAAAAACAAAGTTTCATGCTTTGATGAAGGTTTCCTTTTGTAATACCATGTCTAGAAAGTGGCAGAGCGTGCCGAGGGTGAACCAATACGATTTTAAGTTCATTGTGGCGATGTCACTACTGCTCAGACCCATGCTGATATGAAACCTTCGCTGAATCTGGAAACTCCTCTTGAGTCTTGGACTGTCGCTTCCGCAACAGCCGCTCGGAGCTTTGCAGACTGACTTTCCAGAAGCACTATACACTTTTCTTTTGCAATGTCTAGCGGTTAACCTGTTGATAAATGAATCCAGGATCTACTTACAAGCCACTGAGATGTGCTTTTATACAAAACAAGCAGCCACTTTTCTCCGTTAGTGGCTCACACCGTTAAAGCCAAAGGTGTGGCTTGTACCAAGAGGCCGCGATCGTCTAGTTTTTTCGCGTCAGTGTTTTTCTTTTGCTGTACGTGGTGGCGTGGACTGTAGGTGGACATGTGGCGTCTTCATACACCGTCTGCACGCAGTTGTGGTTCTTGGCTTGCTGCTGATGACATCA
>JADBJO010000089.1:669741-679741 GCA_016801955.1 Conus betulinus | reverse complement strand
CTCACAAGGTGATCGAATTACTTTCGATTTAAGGGAAAAGACAGACAAGAATGAAACCTTTGCTCGGCAGATAACCTCACAAAAGAGCGGACATTTGCATTTTCAAGTGCGCAGGGGGAGCTGACCTCTCGTACAATTCAACATCAGCCATGTTTGTTGTTAATTTAGTTTCGGCCGACGATTATGGAGGGCTCTGACTGTTGTCGCCGCTGTTAAGATCCATTCATTAGGGCTGTCTCCCTCCTGACAGAAGATCCTGAGCCATAACCACGAAGGGCAAACACAACATTCAACACCGACCCCCCCACCCCCCCCCCCCCCCCCCCCCCCCCTCAAGCCGAAAATGGTGTGGAGGTCGTAACTTGAAATGAATGTGTTTGGCTGTGAGGGAGACAAGCTGCAGGGAGCAGTAACAGGGGACCTATCCAGGACCTCATCACACACAAGCGCGTTGTAACGACCTGCGCGGAGCCTTTGATAAGTAGATTAAGGACAAGACGTAATTTACACGTGCAACCTGACATCAAAAGAATGCTCTGAAAGGGAAAGGGGGGAGGAAGGAAACGGGGAATGCCTCGAAATAAGATTTGAGAAATGAGGAGGGCAAGGCCATCGCTGCTGTAAAAGTAAGCGATCAATCATCTTGAAAACTGTGACAGGCGCGAGTTGCGAAGGAGAGATTTCATGGAGTGATCATGGACATTCATGTTCAAAAACATATGCCGCACAGATATTCATAAAGCACCACATAACTTTCATGCTTTGCTAGGAAAAGAAGCATTCGTATTTAGGAATTAAATGGTTTTGTACGATTTATCATTGTCTACATCTGATCACTGTTCTGATTTTCCCGTCCATTCCTGAATGATCTGGTTCCTAGTGATAGCACTAAATGGCTATTCAGCATGACACCCTTCCTCCAAGTCAAAAGCTTCTATAAATGTCGGTCTAAACTAATACGTCAAGCGTAAACACTACTAAACACGACTGAAGTTTTGTCAAAGACATCTTAAATTAATGCCCGAGACGATGGTGGATTTGGAACAAGTGAGCTGTTTAAAGAACAAGTTGCGAGATGAGGCAATGGACTAACAACAGACTTCATCGATACAAGGAGCGTTCTAGCGACAAGGGCGACTCCTTAATGAGTGAGTTACTAGGAAGATGTAATTTACACATGCTCCCAGACATCAGAGGAACGCTCTGAGAGGGGAAGGATAACAGGGAAGGAAAGGGATTGTCCCTGAACAAGAGTCGAGAAACGGCCCCTCTACAAGTAGAGGGAAGAGGGGGGAGGATCAGCCATAAAGTGTATCATAAAACAGCCTTGACTGCAGTCGCTGGCACTGATGTATGAGCTAACGGACATGTTCTACCCTCTCCGCTGCTTCGTATCCTTAGTCCCATCTTCCCTGTTCTTGAAAAGATGGAGGATGAGACAACCAAAAAAATTTCCGCTGTTCTAAAATTGTGCAATCAATCTTCTTGAAAACTTTTGGAACAACAGTACAGTTTAAAGGTCAGTTCAGAACTTAGCCACAACATGTAGATCTATGCCTTCGACTTATATGAAATACAGAATATTCATAATGCCTCTTGATAATTCCAACCGCTTAAACTGCTTTGTAAAAGAAAGCAAAATATTTGTATTCTCAGTTCACTGTGAATAGACTTTTAAGTGCGACAGAACATTAGTTACGCTTTGCCGTTTTTCTGTTCCTAGCAGTATTTCAAACCTCTCTTGTTGCTTTTAGCAAAACAGACCCAGTCTTCCTCTGCACAAAAGACAACTAAGAACTGGTTTCAGGCTGTAAGTACATTGCAAGTACTGTTAAATGCAACCCATACTCTGGCCCCAAGATACCGGAAAAACTGTGTTAACGGCTATAACCTTGAAGTAAATGTGTTTACTGTAAGGGAGACCACTTGCAAGAAGTTGTACCAATGGACTAATCAAGATACTCCATCAACACAAGGACTGTTTTAACGAGCAGAGCCAGCCTTTGAAAAGGAGATCAGGCCGGAGACGTAATTTTCACATACTATCCGACATCAAAAGAAGACTTTGAAAAGGGATGGGGCGCGTGTGGCGGGGAAGGAAAGACGGTTGTCACTAACCCAGATTCCAGAGACAACCTCTCCACAAATGGTGCGGAAGTCAGACAAAAGATTTGTCAGAAAGCTGCTCAGGCTTCAGCCTCGGGCGCCGATGTATGAGCTAACAGATAGCGTGGTTACTTTGGAAAACTTCGTTCCTCCCCACCTCTTCACATCCTTTGTCCACCATTCCCACCTTGGCCGTCTCTGATAAGATGAAGGGCAGCACGAGTAACACAAGCTCTTACAAAAAAAAAAAAAAAAAAAAAAAAAAAAAAAAATCGGAAGCGTGGTGAAGAGAATACAGTAATTCAAACATGACTTTGATCGTTGAATGGCGATAGATACTGCTCCGAGTCTTAAAAAGAATCTGAAACACAGAAGTATAGATCCGTTATGCGATCTAGTTTTGATGGCTTCTTCAGAGAATGCAAACACTTGTGTAACCGAATGAATGAATTACGTGGACTTTCATGTTATTGAACGCAACATCTGAGTGTCATTTTGTCCGGTCGCGCTCAGGCCACTATAGGGGGTTCGCTATTGCTGGCATTACCCCACAAAGACATTCAGTATGAATGCCCCCTCCTGACTAAAGATCCTTCCGGGAGCTGATCCCAGGTCATAACCACAAAGGAAAACTCCCGTTGGTTGTAGTCATGTCTTGATCCCAAGAAAGCCCGCAGGATATGGAGGTCATACCTTGAAACGAATGGGTTTGGCTGTTTGAGGGGAATGCCGCAAAGAGCTGTAACAGGAGGGCCCATTAAGAAACATCAACACAGGCGGCATTCCAGCGACAAGCGAGAACCTTGATAAGGAGATGAAGGGGGAGAAGGCAATTTACACATGCACCCGGATATCACAAGGACTGGTAACGGACAGGGAAGAGAAGAGGGAAAACGGATCCTGCCAGAAAAAACGGCGCCAGAGCAAATCATAAAGTGCATCAGCAACAATCTTAGCTGCAGCCCCCGGCGCGGATGGAGGGGGACAAAAGACTGTTTATTTGAGGATCCCCGACCCCTCCCCCACTTCCCCACCCGCACTCCCTACATATCCTGTGCCCCCTTTCTCCTTCACAAATGTATGGTGATAACGGAGTACATATATCACAACAGGACGAGAGGTACAACACACTACTGAGCTGATATCCAGAAGAGGGCGGGAAGGATTGCGAAGGACGTAGAGAAAAATGGGGACGGCAATCATGGTTTATGTTAGAAACTCCGCCATTTTTGGTTTTCAGAGATCTAACACTGAGCAGACTAAGATTTGTTCAAATAAGCTGCACTCTGAGGAAGCTAGGTTCGTGCCGTTTAATGTAACTGTATTTTTCTGGTATTCGAACTTTACTTGAATTTGTCACAGTGGCAATGCAGTGCATCTCAATGAAACATTAATATGCTTTTTATTCATGTACATACATATTTACACACACACACACACACACACACACACACACACACACACACACATATATATATATATATATATATATATATATATATATACTCCCTAATGAGTCCGATCCAGCAGACGAAAGGCCTAGGAGCAGGTGATACATACAGATCTGCCTTTGAGACGGATTGCGATGGTTCCCTCTTGCAGCTGGTGGAGGGTTTTCATATTTATGATATACATTTTCTTCATCTCAAACCTTTTTCTTAATTTTTTTTTTTAAGTTTCAATCTTTGCCACCAGTCATTACTATAATGATGGAAGAATTATTAACCTGCAATTGTTTTCCCCCCACTACTTTATTGTTCAGCATCACACACACACACACACACACACACACACACACACACACACACACACACACACACACACATATATATATATATATATATATATATAGAGAGAGAGAGAGAGAGAGAGAGAGAGAGAGATTTCATATATTATATATATTACAGAGCTGACCACTCAGACTGTTCCATATCTTTTAATTTCCCTTGCATCCTTAAATGGATCCTCAAGCATAGGCTCAAAGATTGTCCCTTACATTTTATACTGTTTGCGAATGTTTATAGTTTTCAACAACTTTTTTCCTCTCCACACTTTCGTTTTTGTTTTAATTCTACTACCTTTCGCTGGCTGCTTTGGGGGTGCTGTTGGATTCTTTTTCGAACCCTTGGCGATCGGTAACACCACAGAATTATGGACTGTGGTGTGTCTCTATCTGACGCCAAGAGCAAAGACACAATCAACCGTGTTTCCCTGATGAGTCCGATCCAGCGGACGAAAGGCCTCGGAGCAGGCGATACATATTGGTTTGCTTTCGGGAGTGAAGGCCTCGGAGCAGGCGATACATATAGATTTGCTTTCGGGAGTGATTGCGATAGTTTCCTCATGCAGCTAATGAAGGGTTTCATATTAATTTTATGATATACATTTTCCCATTTACTTCATCTTCAATTTTTTTTCCTCTCAATTTTAAATCTTTGCCAAGTCATTACTATAATAATGGAATAATTGTTAACCTGCACTTGTTTTCGCCCACTACTTAATTGTTCAGTATTATATTGTTTGGTCAATCAGTGGGTGATTGCATCTCTTAGGAAATCCAAGGACAGGTTGTACTGCACAATTCTTAGCCGCTGACAATGCTTGGGTTATTGAACAGCAGAGCTGACCACTCAGACTGTTCCATATCTTTTAATCTCCCTTGCATCCTTAAATGGATCCTCAAGCATAGGCTCAAAGATTGTCCCTTACATTTTATACTGTTTGCGTAATGTTTATAGTTTTCAACAACTTTTTTCTTCTCCACACTTTTGTTTTGTTTAATTCAACTACCTTTCGCTGGGTGCTTTGGGGGTGCTGTTGGGTTTTTCGAACCCTTGGCGGTCGGAACACCACAGAATTATGGACTGTGGTGTGTCTCTATCTGACGCCAAGAGCAAAGACACAATCAACCGTGTTTCCCTGATGAATCCGATCCAGCAGGGCGATACATATAGGTTTGCTTTCGGGAGGGATTGCGATAGCTTCCTCATGCAGCTAGTGAAGGGTTTTCATATTTATGATATACATTTTCCCATTTACCTCATCTTCAATTTTTTTTTCTCTCGATTTCAAATCTTTGCCAAGTCATTACTATAATAATGGGAGAATTGTTAACCTGCACTTGGTTTTTTCCCCCACTACTTAATTGTCCAACAATATATATATATATGTGTGTGTGAGTTTAAATCGTTTCGAATCCACAATTCAGTGATCACAAAAAACAATATTTTCAAATTACACATGCTTGTCTATTTGGGATTCTTTTGGCACCCTAATCTTCTGCTTGTAATAAAAGATGTGCTTTGTTTGTTTCACGTAATTTGAAAACACAGAGAAAGCCGTGCATTTTCCGATGTCACTGCTTTGGAAAATATGTTGAAGTGAAAAAAAAAAAAAACACACACAAAAAAAAAAATCTGGCATTTTGTGATGTGTTATGAAATTGTTAATATTATGCGGTAGTAAAGAAGAATGCTCTTCCTCAAATCGAGTTAACTTTATACATGATAATAGAGGGAAAAAACCGGCTTTTCCCCCAAGTTAATTTGATTCATATTGTCAGAGATGCTGTCGTAGCCGTAGTAAGACAACGCTTTGGTTCTCTATAACCTTAATAATTTTAGCTTGTTGAACCTGCGAGTTCTCTTTGGCCGACATCAAAGGTTTTTCCCTCAATGTGCATTCCGTTATTTTGAATGTCTAGATAATTCATGTAATATTGATGGATCATACGTGTTAAGAGTGGTAATTATGCACTCTACTGTACGACAATCAAGCAATTCTCCCTTTGAACAGTACAAAGTTTGCCTTCTTTAAAGGTTCTACAGTCAGCATGGACAAATGCAAATCAACCAGACTAAACGATTCGCTCACGCAGGCTGTCCACAAATATTGGCTTCTCTGTGACCACCATACCAACAACAGTGAAGACTTTTCCCTGTGCCGTCCTGTACCCGTATGAACCCAGTGACGACCGAGACAACATCCACAGACTATTTATGGTCACCTTCCGACGAATGTCACGGCTCCACAAAGCCCGCCCCTCTATCACGGCTCAAGCTTTCCCTAAATTTGTCTCGGCAAAAAAAAAAATCTCTGCCCGAACCATCAATGTCAAATCTTCCATCTTTTCTGATTTTGTTCTCTCCGCGAAGGTCCTCAGCTGGAGCCAATCAGATGGGAGCACAACCTTGACACAGCTGTTTGTCTGCCGGCGTCCGCACTCGGCTGAGAGGCGGGAGGAGGACGTCACGGCTACACAGCCAAAGCGTCTCAGGTCACGCCCTTCATTCCCAGCTATTCCAGACAATCTCCCGCCTCTGGGGCCAGGAAGTGAAAGATGAGACACACGTCTTGTTTCTCGCACTGTGCGGCAATAACCAGTGCCCCTCAAACTGAACTTGCCTGTTCACATGAAGACGATAAATCAGTCAAGCATTAATAAGTCAATCGCCCCCTTGAAATGAACCACGATTGCCATCTCCACGATCCCCACCCTGCCCACCAGTGCTTCCGTTAGAGGGAAAAAGGATGGGAGAGAGGGGGCGGAAAACGCTTGTTTGTCACGTGTTTGTCTTTTACCACTGAGAGACCCAACTTACGAGTTTGTCACGCAATAATTGTCTGTAGTTACCACTTTGTGAAGACCCAGAGGACGGGCAGAGGACGGGGTCGGGGTAAAACTTGTAGTGGGGGGGTTAGGGATCTAGGTAAAACTTGTAGTGAACGTTGTTTTTTGTGCGACAAGAACTCGTATGCAAAGAATGAGATATATTTTTTTTAAATATATATATACGTGCTTGTAACTGCAGACGTAATAAGAGTTTGTATGAATGAACACATCTGTAATTTATGAGTCTTCAAAGCCCAGCTCTCTACAAATTGAAACCATTGAGAGATTTGGTCAGCCAGTGAGAATAAAACATATCCGTCAAAACCAGTTAAAAGAAAAAAAAAACCTGTTTTGTATATAGTGTAAGTCGTCTTCAGTGCTTTCGCAGGCCAAAACTAGTCCCATGTCACCCTGAGAACATCCCGTGAATCACGAGGTTCAGCAAGTGGTAACTGACGTACAAACTATCAATATCATCCAAGCCCCTCCCCCTTCCACCCCCCCCCCCCCCCCCCACCCACGACCTCTACTACCCCTCCCACCCACTCTTCAGCTTCACACCACAGGACCGAAGCCCGATGTCGGCCAGCTTTCAGCGCGCGTCTCCCTGCAGGCTAGGAGTGTCTCAGCCGCCTCATCCACCCGTTGGAGAGCCTGGGATGTCGTGGTTGTGGTTGAACACCAGCCACTACCCGTAGGATGCACGGGTCGAGACGTTTGTTCGGACGTGACGCCCCACTCAAGATCTTTTGATGTTCTCACCCTTCCTCCTTCCACTAATATCCCCTCATCCCTCCACCCTCCCCACTTCTCCCCCCCCCCCCCCCCCCCCTCCCCCGCCCACCGCCACGACGGCGACACCCGTGCTAAAGGGACCAACTTCCCCACTCCGGTCGTCCAGACTCTCAGAGTGCTGAGTCTCATCTTGACGCAAGGGCTCCGACATAAATCAAGTGGTTCATTTCACAGGCCGCCCCAGGAGTGCCTCTCAGCTGGCAGTCTCAGGGTTCCAGTCGCCGCGCTCAGATAATAGAGAAGGGAGGTCTCCTCCGTTTAAAGTTTCTCCGAAAAACCCGAAGTATGTGGACGACTGTACAGAGATCAGAGCTCAGGGAAAGGACGCCTTGTCAGGAAACAAAAAAGATGACATAAACCGACAGAGAGAGAGAGAGAGAGAGAGAGAGAGAGAGAGAGAGAGAGAGAGAGAGAGAGAGAGAGAGAGAGAGAGAGAGAAGAGAGCGACAGACAGGACAGACAGACAGACAGACAGACAGAGACAGAGAGAGAGAGACAGAGACAGACAGACGGGGACAGGGAGACACAGAGAAAGACTGAGTGGATTGCGCTAACAGACTAATTCCTCATCGAAACCCGTTCCAGAAAAGCGAACAACACGCTGGGACATGGGTGTGCCCAACGAAAACCCAACACTGCTGACAGAACTTGGCTCCGCTTGGCTCTCGTCAGTTTCTTTAGGATGAAAAGTGTCAGTGATGGCCTTCCATCGACAGACGCCCCCCCCCCCCCCCCCCCCCTTCCCCCTCCGTTCTTTCTTCCCCCCACACCTGTCGCCTCCCCACTCCGTCTTATCCCCTTCCCACGTGTCTTCCGTTTTTTATTTCCAAGCACAGCGTCAGTCGCCTCCCCACTCCGTCTTATCCAATGAACCACGCGAACACAGCGTAACGTTTTTATTTTGAAGCACAGCGTCAGTACTAACAGGAACGCAAACAATGAACACAGCGTCAGTACTAACAGGAACGCAAACAATGAACACAGCGTCGTCAGTACTAACAGGAACACAGCGTCAACAACAGGAACACAGAACACAGCGTCAGTACTAACAGGAACGCAAACAATGAACACAGCGTCAGTACTAACAGGAACGCAAACAATGAACACAGCGTCAGTACTAACAGGAACGCAAACAATGAACACAGCGTCAGTCAGTACTAACAGGAACGCAAACAATGAACACAGCGTCAGTACTAACAGGAACGCAAAAACAACGAACACAGCGTCAGTACTAACAGGAACGCAAACAACGAACACAGCGTCAGTACTAACAGGAACGCAAACAACGAACACAGCGTCAGTACTAACAGGAACACAAACAACGAACACAGCGTCAGTACTAACAGGAACGCAAACAACGAACACAGCGTCAGTACTAACAGGAAAACAACAAACAGCGTCAGTACTAACAGGAACACAAACAACAACACAGCGTCAGTACTAACAGGAACACAAACAACGAACACAGCGTCAGTACTAACAGGAACACAAAACAACGAACACAGCGTCAGTACTAACAGGAACACAAACAACGAACACAGCGTCAGTACTAACAGGAACACAAACAACGAACACAGCGTCAGTACTAACAGGAACACAAACAACGAACACAGCGTCAGTACTAACAGGAACACAAACAACGAACACAGCGTCAGTACTAACAGGAACACAAACAACGAACACAACGTCAGCGTCAGTACTAACAGGAACACAAACAACGAACACAGCGTCAGTACTAACAGGAACACAAACAACGAACACAGCGTCAGTACTAACAGGAACACAAACAACGAACACAGCGTCAGTACTAACAGGAACACAAACAACGAACACAGCGTCAGTACTAACAGGAACACAAACAACGAACACAGCGTCAGTACTAACAGGAACACAAACAACGAACACAGCGTCAGTACTAACAGGAACACAAACAAACACAACGAACACAGCGTCAGTACTAACAGGAACACAAAACAATGAACACAGCATCATACTAACAGAACAAACAAGCGTCAGTACTAACAGGAACACAAACAATGAACACAGCGTCAGTACTAACAGGAACAAAACAATGAACACAGCGTCAGTACTAACAGGAACACAAACAACGAACACAGCGTCAGTACTAACAGGAACACAAAAAACAACAACGAACACAGCGTCAGTACTAACAGGAACACAAACAATGAACACAGCATCAGTACTAACAGTAACACAAACAACGAACACAGCGTCAGTACTAAACAGGAACACAAACAATGAACACAGCGTCAGTACTAACAGGAACACAAACAACGAACACAGCGTCAGTACTAAATTAGGAACACAAAACAACGAACACAGCGTCAGTACTAACAGTAACACAAAACAATGAACACAGCGTCAGTACTAACAGGAACACAAACAACGAACACAGCATCAGTACTAATAATTAAAAAAAAAAAAAAACAACAACACAGCGTCAGTACTAACAGGGAACACAAACAA
>JADBJO010000089.1:662241-664741 GCA_016801955.1 Conus betulinus | reverse complement strand
AGAAATTGTGACACAACATTCAGTTACACACACACACACACACACACACACACACACACACACACACACACACACACACACACACAACGAGCATGCAGAAACAAACAGATGCGGAAACTGATAGAGAAATGAAATTGTGAAGCGACGAATCACATGTCTAATCATGAAGGGAACCGTTGCCGATTTTCATTGCTGTACTCCCTGCAGGCTGGGCGGACATTTCTTTCAGGTTTTTTTTTTCCCGACCAGTGCTTTCAGTGCCCGAGCTCTATGAAAGAGAACACAGGCTACACATACTGTTGTTGCAGCTGAAGTAATAAGACAAGAACTTTTAACAACAACCACAATTCTAGTAATGATAAAAGTAGCAGCGATAATAGTAATAGTAATAGCAGTAGTAACAATAACGACAACAAAAGCAAAAAACAGCAGCAGGAGCAACAACAACAACAGTAACAATGATGATGATGATTATTATCATCATTATGTCATCATCATCATCATCATTACTGTTGTTATCATCATCATCATCATCATCATCATCATCATCATCATCATAACGAAAGCGCCGCATCCTCTTGCTCTGTATACATTACAATACACATAAAAATTGTAAATTAATAAGTAACCCGTTCGAAATTAAATTTCGGGCCTTTTTAATCACCCAGAAAAGGAAAGCGAGAATATTTTTTCGACGTTCTTATCCGTAAAGTTGTGTACATAACCACACACAACTACGCACACATACACGTTCGTGGGATAACGTATTTGTTCTGAATAGGGGCCAAGTGGTTTTGAAAACGAGGTCTGTGGCTTGCAACAAATGCACTGCAAAATGACCGTTTGGTTGGGATGCAGTACACTTGCGTTTCGTTTAACTGATTTTCGTGCGCGCAGTAACTCCTGGGATGCGCAACTCTTTTCAGCTAACATATAATTATTTAGGGGAAAAAAAACCCCACACAGAACAAATCTTAAATAAATGTTAGCGAACCGAAAAAAAAAAAAAAAAAAAAAAAAAAAACAGACGTGGACGAACGAATCACAAGACAAAACACGACGCGCGTTTCGACCTCTTAGATCTCCTTCAGGCAAGATTTAGATTAACCAGGACAACGAAAATGAACGAGCAATCACTTACCTTCGATCACTTCGGCGCAAGATAGGCGCTGAATTAACGCCTGTCTGTGACCGAAGAAAAGTATCAACGTCTAGCTTGCGCTAAAGTGATTGAAAGATAAGTGATTCCTCATTCATTTTTGCTGTCCTAATTGTTTTGTATCTGGCCTGAAGAAGACCTAAGAGGTCGAAATGCGTCGTGTTTTGTCTTGTGATTCGTTTGTTCACTTTTTTTTTTTTTTTTTTTTTTTACGGATCGCTAACTTTTATTTAAGATTTGTTTAGATTTCTGCCTGCAGTCGTCTCATTCTGCAACTAGATCCATACAGAACGTCTGTCCGTCAGCCAGCTTACCTCCTGCTGAGTAAAAGGGAGGTGGGAAAAATACATACTATTGATTTTTATTATCTCCTAAAAGAAGAGTAGCATAAAAAAAAAATAGTACGCAAAATGCTAAAAGACTCTTTCGGGAAGGTGGAAAGCAGGATAATAAAATTATTGTCACATGAAAGTAGAAGCAGTATATTTCGAGATTACTTATAATCTATCACAGGGAGCAGTTTCTGTGCCATCAATTGTACATACTGCAGTCTTGAAATGATGTCATTTTGAACATCTTGATGGTAGAGTTGCCTTTGTTGATGCCTTCCTGGCTCCCTACGTGACACCACAGTCTCATTTTGTGATGCTTTAATTTTCAGCATTCAGAACCGAAAACGCACAGACCGAGCAACCAAACTCAACCCATTAAGCTACTTTATAATTATCTTGAAGACAGCATGTGCCATTGAAGTTTATAATTATCTTGAACAGAGCATGTGTGCCATTGAAATACATGTGCTTGGCCTTATCAGTAGCTCCGGGGAAAAAAAATCCCAAGAATAATCGAAACTGAACACATCTTACGTTCTGTAATGACAAGGGGCACTTGAAGGGATAATTGTGGTCCTTATCAAACTTTTAATGCTCTCGCTTATTCGTATTATCAAGAGTCGCACAAATGTGATACGCACAAACTTGAAGTCGCACAGATGACATGTCCCCATGTAATGTGACCAAAGAGTTATGAAGAGGCTTGAAATGGTCATTAGAAAACTAAACCTCATTGAAATCAAGCCACTTTACTTCGTCCATTCCGTGTACTGTGCAACTTCGGCATCGTAAGAAGAAGATAAAGTCCACTAGATTAAGTGTCCTTTTACTTTGAAGAAAAGTAGGGTACTTCAGCTACATTACTTTGTGCCTTGTTTCAGGTTATTTAGAGGCCATCTTACTGCTGAAGAAAACGAGATTATACACTCAGCAGCCTTACAAGCTCTTGGTCAACCATTTCTTGAGGCGCGCGGTCTGCCCGTTCCTTTATTTAAAGCAGTCACACGAG
>JADBJO010000089.1:642241-647241 GCA_016801955.1 Conus betulinus | reverse complement strand
ATGTATGACTAGTCTGTATGATAATGTATGTAATCACATCTATATCTATATATCCTCATATTATAAATATATATTATATAAATGATGTGTGTGTGATGTGTGTGATCTGAGGGGCTTTGTGATGAGGTCGTCATGTGTGTGTGTCGCTGATGAGAAGAAAAGAACAGATCTGACGCGCCGCAGCCTCGCCGTGCCCTTGCTGCGACGGCGCAGCTGGCGCTCTGATCATGTGCGGCTGATGTCTCATCTTTTTTTTACAAAAAAAAATCCATCTCGGAACGCTAGTGTGGCGAAGGAACAGCTGCAGAGCGGTGTATGGTCTGTTGTGGGTCGTGCGTGGAAGCTGTAGTGGTGTGTGTTGTGTGTGTGTTGTGTGCTTGTGTGTGTGTGTGGGTGTGTGTGTAGTGTGATGGTGGTGAGGATGGCGTGTTGTGCGTGGTGCGTGCTGAGTGAGTAGATGATGTGTTGTGAGTGAGTGAGATCGTGCGTGCGTGGCTGCTCTGAGCTGCCGTGTGTGCGTGCTGTGTGCTGTTGTGTGGCGTGGGAGTGCGTGCGGGTGTGTGTGCGGTGTCTGCGGAGTGTTGTATAGTTGCGAACTATGCTGTTCGCTCTGTGCCAGTGTGGTAGCTGTGTATGTGTGCTGTGGGTGTGTGATGTGTACTGATGTGTGTGTGTCGATGTGTGATGCTGTGTGTGTGTACGCCCCCGTGTGTGTGATGTGTGGCCGCCTGTAGTGTTGTGAATGTGTTTCCGTGGTGACCATAGTGTGGTGTGTGTGTGTGTGTGTGTGTGTCGTGTGTGTGTGTGTGCTTGTGTTGGTGGAAAGGAGAAGAGAGAGCGAAAAGAGGAGAGAGAAGAAGACAGAGATGAGCAGAGAAAGAGAGGGAAAGAGGAGATTTTATAAGCCGTGGTGCGATGAGGTGAGGGCGCACGTGTGGAGTGGGTGGATGTGTTTATTATCCATGCTGTGTGAGTAACGCTGCCCTTCGTGTGTCGCTAATGTGGTGATGGTAATGGTGGGGGTATAGTGTGTGTGCCGATGGGTGTGTGTGTTGTGTGTCGTATTGGGTGTGCTTGTGTGTGGTTGCTGCTTGTGTGTATGATTGGTCAGTGCCTTGCGCATGGGCGCTGCGTGTCGTGTGTGTGTGTGTGGGTCTGTAGCGAGATGGTGAATAGGGGTGGGTTCACCGACGGTGGTGCTGCGGGGGTGGGGACAAGGTTGACAGTAGGTAGAAAATGAGGAAGCATGTTAGGAGAGAAAATGGAGCAGGACGGTGGACAAGCGGGAGACAGGAAAGCGGAGAGTACCGTAGTCAGTAGGGAGAGGGCAAGGGGGGCGCAGGTGCGGGGGGCGGCGGGCGGGGCGGGGGGGCGCAGGCGGCGGGTGGTTGGTTGGCCGGCGGTTGCCCCCAGCGATTTGTGACGAGAGATTCGATGGATGGTGATGATGACACTGTGACAGGTCCGTAGTCCAATGATGACGACCACAGTTCACCGCCACACCATCCCCACCCCACCACTACACCAACAAGCCCAGCAAAAAAGACGGCCTGTATGGAAGCACTTGCCAATGGAGCAGCAAAAAGGCGTGCGCCGCTATGCGTGGGCTGGCGGGCGGGGTGGGGGGCTGGGGGGGGGCGGGGGGTTGGCTACGCGTAAGGGACCGTAGTATGGGAATGCAGCGGAGCATGGCACTGCTCCGAGCAGAAATCAATGACAAAGCGCTGGACCCACACAGCCAATATTCCGTTCGTCGTGATGACTAACTGAATCACTCCATGAATAACCACACGAAGAAAGTTTGAATATAAATGTACAATGAAACAAGTCAAAGAAATCACTAATCAATGATGTCATGATCCAGTTTCATTTCTGCCATCTTTGACCTGCCCTTATTCGACTCTCTCTGCTTTTGTTAACGTTTATATAACATACACTACGGAGAAGCAAAGTTTAACATGGACATAGGTTTTGGTGATACACAGTACAGTTTTCTTAATTATTTTCCGCCCCCAAAACCCGTTGAGAAGGTGACAAAAAGGCTCAGCTGGCTGATCAACAATTTAATGTACGTCCGTTGTGACAAGAGGCTGGCATGTATATTTTGTAACGAAGTATAGAAAGAAGATGGCAAGCGGCGAAAAATGGAAAAAGAAATAGAGGGGGGCAGGTTCAGTTTATTACATTTTTTTAACCGAAAAGGGCTGACTTATCCACCTATTTCAAATAAATCCATCATCTTTTAATTTTCAACCTTCCCGTTTTTCCGACAACGTTCAAACTGATGTCGGCGACTCACTGTCAACATTCATAAACTTCCGGCAGTTAAGATCAGCCCTGAAAACTTTGTTTCCTGAAAAAAACGGCATCGTTCATACATGGCCAGTGAGGCCGGCTCGCTCAAACCGTTAAAACCAACTAAATTGGTTACCAAAAAGAAAGGGAAAGGGAGGGTACTGTGCTGAGAAAGGCCGAAAAAAAAGAAAAGAGTAACGAGTACCAACAGAAAGTGGGACGCCATTTTGTCGCTGCCAACAACCAGTATCTCAAGGCGCCAGATATTCCGGCAAATGTCACGAGAGCCAGCACACAAACCGGTTAGCAATCAATCCAGCGAAAATCTGCTTGCCAGTCTGGCGCTCAAAATGGAAAGAGCAATAAAAGAGAAGGAACGGGAGGGAACTCCTTCATTTCATTGAGCGAGCGAACTGTTTTGTCTGTCCGTTACGACTCTGTTTGGGCAAATCAATGGCAGTTCAATCGATTTGAGGAAGAAGGTTCAAAAGTGGCATTCGTTCGGAAATTTCCCCCGAGCCCCGCTCTCTGATTGTTCGGGAGAGAGTGTGACTTGGGTCGAATCCTCTGTGTGTGTGTATGTGTGGTGTGTTTGTGTGTGTGGTGTCGTGTGTTGGTGTTTTTTTTTTTTGTGTAGGTAAGTGGTGTACTGTAGGTGTGTGTGTGGTGTGTGTGTGTGTGTATGTGCGTCGTGTGTGTGCTGTGTGTGTGTGGTGTGTGTGTGGTGTGTGTGTGTGGTGTGTGTGTGTGGTGTGGTTGTGTGTGTGGTGTGAGTTGGTGTGTGTGGTGGTGTGTATGTGCGTGTGCGTGGTATGTGGTGTGTGTGTGTGTGTGTGTGTGTCGTGCGGTGTGTTGTGTGTGTGCGGTGTAAGTGTGTGTGTGTGTTGTTGCTGTGTGTGTGTGTGGTGTGTGGGTGTGTGTATGTGCGGGTGCGTTTGTGTGTGTGTGTGTGCTTGTGTGTGTGTGTGGTGTGTGTGTGTGTGTGTGTCGGGGTGTGCACGTGAGGCGTGGGAGAGAAGAGAGAGGAGAGGCGAGAGAGACGAGGGAGCGACGGAGAGAGAGGAGACGGAGAGACGGGTGAGAGGCCTAGAGGGGATGGAGCCACACAATCAGAGCTGCTCCGCTAATGAAGTCTTTATCAGGGGACGAAACGAAAGTCGACTCCGAACAGGAGAGGCAAATTGTCCTTTATGTCTCTTCAAACTTTGATGGTCTCTATATGCTGCTAGCAATGGGTTTCTTTACATTTTAACACTCTCTTATCATTCCCTCTCTTCCTCTTTCCCTCAACCCACCCTTTTTCTACAGACTTTTCACAAGACGTTGTTATAAATGATAGGAAAACTGTTAGTCCGCACTTGTTAATCCATACAAAATGTTTGTTCCACACACACACACACACACACACACACACACACAACACACACACACACACCACACACACACGCACGCACACACACACATACACACACACACACACACAGAGGGGTTGAAGGAGGTAGTACATGGAAAATCAGGGGGTAAGAGGGTGGTGATGAATGTCTGTCTTGAAGGGGGGAGAGGCATGGACCAGCACCTTTGTATCAAGGAAAAAATCTCTTCCATACAACAAGCTCTTCCTAAAAACCGATTTTGATCCAACCAGCTTTGAATGTCGCTCCATTCATTATCGTCCGTCGAATAAAACGACAAAGATATTTGCCTATGGTTTTCCTGTGTCAAGAGTCGTGTATTGTAATCTACTTCTCTGTTCGTTCAAAAACAAATGATCAACAACAAGTAAAGCCATCCGTGTCAGACGTCCAAAATTCCACACACAGTCCACTTTATATTCAGACCTTTCGTATCTCAACGCAAACAGGTCCCGTGTTTCTTAGTCTTTTAAATGCTGCCCCGTCTCAAACAGAATCGAACAATCAGGTACAGTGCCTGCATGTACCATCTGAAATCATTTAAACAGCCTACACGACATAAGTCGTCGTTCGATCCGTGTCAGACACACAACTGATTCAAACTCATTCAATAAAGATTTTTAAAAGTGTGATTAAAAGTCATCTTAAACTGCAACGTTCACTTAGTGGATGTCTTTTGAACTTCCGGGGCGAGTGAGGTCGGTGAAAGTTGGAAGAGAGGGGATCGTAGTAAAGTAGGGTAGAGGGTGGGCGGAATTTCTCCCCGAAAGCCTGTTTCACCCACACTTCCTCAAGGAAAAAGATTTTACACTGCTGATTTGGGTCAGCATTGTCTCTTTCTCTCTCTCTCTCTCTCTCTCTCTCTCTCTCTCTCTCTCTCTCTCTCTCACACACACACACACACACACACACACACACACACACACACACACACACACACACACACACATACACACACACACACAAACTTTGTACTAGTACACTGAAAACATCTTCCTCAAGAACAAACCATTATTGTAAACTAATAAATCATCTTATTTGATGTCAAGGAATACATCTGAATCATCACATTAGCTTTGCTTATCATTGAAGCTGATATACAGGCATTTGAAATGATCTACTTTTCTTTTTTCTAACAAACGTGCAGCAAATTATGCTAGTCAGGGTCAGTCTATAGAGTCACACGCCATCGTTTTCCATTCTAGACTTTAAAAAAGCAAAAAATCCCCATGGCGCCATAATTTGAGATCGCTCTTCTGGTTGTACTGTCATATAATCGCTGACTCTGCGTCG
>JADBJO010000089.1:607241-637241 GCA_016801955.1 Conus betulinus | reverse complement strand
TCGCGTTACCAGATATACTTGCAAGGAAAATGTAAGTGCTTGTGTCAATTGGGGGGTGTAAATTCTCTCTCTCTCTCTCTCTCTCTCTCTCTCTCTCTCTCTCTCTCTCTCTCTCTCTCTCTCTCTTAGCACTTTTATAAATACGCGGATGCTTTTTGTTGTATCAAATATTTTCACCAGGCCCAGTTCCTTTGTGGCCAAGAACCGTTTTACGAGCGCAGACAGCACACGGTATCTCTGGTTGACCATCTTTTTTTGCGCGTTTGTCATCTGCATCAGCCGTAGACATTTTCATTTGCATGCCGGTCTGCGGGCGATGCATTATGTGTGTAATAGTTTTAATCAACTATGTAGACAGCAACACTCCATTTTGTGGAGTGGCGTGTGGAACATGTTGGATATTTTCGTGTTCCGACAATCTGTCCAACGTCAACATGGGCTTTAGGACCTTAAACGTATGAATGTGATCTTCCATGCACCTTTACACAAGAAGCCCATGGTTACGTGATTAGAACGCTTGCCTGCCAAACTGACAGCAGTGAGTTGGAACCACCCATGCGGTCGGATTTTTGCGGCTTGAAAACCCTCTCTGTCCACTCAGTGGTAACTGGGGTGTCTGATCAGGTAAAGGAAGATCAAGGCGGCGGAAGCAGAGGGGTGGGCTCCAGTTTCTATCGTACCATGCCCAAGACACGGCGAACTTTCTAACAATCCACCGGCTACATGGTCATTGGGTATGACATTTTAACTATTTTCTTTAACCTGAACATTTGCCAAGGAGGTACTACAACGTCTAAACATGTGTCGACCTAAAACGACAAATGCTTAATTTTTGAACAGCAGCAATGACGGAGTGCAGAGTACGAAACGGTGGGAAATAAAAAGTCCACCTTTAATCTTCTTGTCGCTTTGAGACTCGAACCTCCACAGCCCACAGTTCCAAGGAATGAGATCCCCGATGCATCAACAACTGGGCTGCTGCACCCGAGTTTGACCGTCTCACCTGACAGAACAGGGACCACTAGATCACCACTCGAGGTGTGGTGGGAAACGGGAGACCGCTGCATCTGGCTTCATCTGCGATCTTAAAAAAGCTTCCTTTCTAACGGGCCGCTCTCATCTCGCGGCCATATCAGCGATTGCTCCTTTTGCCCGGCTCTGATTACATGCATCCCCCAAACCCTTTATATCCTGCCTGCCGTCCCCCCCCCCCCCCCCCCCCCCCCCTCCCCCCCTCCCGCCTTTCTCTGTCTTGCCTCCGTCCTCCCACAACTGCTTCCCCCAATCCTTTCTCCCTTCTCCTTTCTAGCTCCCCTTGCCTCACCGCCCCCCCCCCCCCCCCCCCCCCCCCTCTCTCTCGCTCCCCGCAGCCCTCCTCTCTTTTCCCTCCGTCTCCCTCCATTTATTTAAAAAAAAAAAAAAAAACCTCTCCCGTCCCCCGCTACAGCGTGCACCCTAGTCAAGGTCGCCAGTTAGCCCCCGTGCCTGACCCGCTCTCCTAGCTTTGTGGACTGACCCAAATCTTTGACCCTGCACCCCTCTGTCAGTCGTTTGATGTCCCCGGCAGGGTGAGGAGCGGGAGGTATGAACTGTCATAGGCTCGGGGTCCGGAGGCCTATCCTTCAACCCTTCGCCTCCCCCATCATCTTAAAACACCGCCATATGTGAACGTCACTGAAGTGCTGTGTGCTGTGTCGCGAATGATGACGCCACTGAAGTGACGTGCGTTGTGTCGCGAATGATGACGCCACTGCAGTGACGTGTGCTGTGTCGCTAATGATAAGGCCACTGCAGTGACGTGTGCTGTGTCGTTAATGATAAGGCCAGCGTTCAATCGCCAGACGGAGACCTTCCGAAATGCGCGTGCAGAATTACCAGGAAGTCTTGTCAGACTTTCATTTGGCAAATTTCAATTTGTTTCATTCTTTTTGTCGTCATTAAATTGACTTTGATTCAGGAAAATACGTACCAATTAGTTTTGAATTAACGCTCAGTCAACCTAATGTCACATTTGTGCAGTTGAATATTTTGCACCATTAGTTCCAGTTGGCGACACCACAGACGTAACATCGTTAATCCCACGGTTCTCCTCTGCGTTCCCGTCTTCACGTGTGTCTGTCCGTCTTCTTTGTTCCTCACTCTTTCAGAGGATTACAGCTGACGCTTCTGATTGATAAACTCTCTCTCTCTCTCTCTCTCTCTCTCTCTCTCTCTCTCTCTCTCTCTCTCTCTCTCTCTCTCTCACTCTGCATGTATATGTTAAGGCTTAATTCAGTGTGTTGTGGTACACCACACACACACACACACACACACACACACACACACACACACACACACACACACACACATACCCATATTTTTCTCAGGACTTCTCGCGAATTTCGCTGTCCCGCATTCAACACTTTGTACACTGAAAAGGAAAAAGTGCACGGCGTTTAGTTTACTGTATATCCTGGAGCGGATGACAGAAACTGTTATCAAGAACCCGAAACAATCGAGTTACAAAAGCTTCGGATTCCACAAACCATGAACAAGACCTGGAGTGATTTTCTTTCTTTAGTGCTGCTACAGACTAACCACTACCAGACTGCTACAGACTAACCACCAAGATCGCAGATACTACAAGATCAACATCCTTTTTTTTTTTCCCCGCAACTGCATTATCAGTTCTTTTACTACAGACGTTGGCCCGACCAACAGGTTCAATATTTCTTCTCCATTTTTTCTTTCCCCTACCCCGTAAGCCGAAATGTTCGCACAGAAAACACCAGTGCAGATGTACGTGTAGTCTTGTTGTACGAGTTATGTGGAAAAGACACCCATGGCTTCTCTTGTAATCAACCAAACGTTATTGCGACATGAAACAAAAGTGTACTGTGAGAAATGTCATCAATGCAGTCGTCCTAACCAACTGCGTGGGAGCCTTATTGATGCAGAGGCTCGCACCCCGGGTGTGCTTCGTAGAGCGTCAACCCTTACTTCCGCCCCAGCTGCGATCAATGTCTCATCATCATAAACTTCACCAGGATTACAGTAATGGACGCCGGAGGTTTATGATGCTAATTGATACCCATGGGAAATAGCATGATTGTAATATAACAGATCGATCAACTGATGTGAAACAGAAAGAAAAGACTTACACTGATATTAAACAAAACAAAAAAAAAAACCATTGCCTATTCCGGAACTGGCGAGGTAGTTTCTGCTTTTTTTGTGATTACATTTGAGACCCCATTCCCACTCCCAGCTTAATCCGCCTCTGCACTCTCTCTCTCTCTCTCTCTCTCTCTCCTCTCTCTCTCTCTCTCTCTCTCTCTCTCTCTCTCTGTGCTGTTCTTAGACAACGATATTCGTGTCAAAGCCTCAAACGAGCAGGATCAGCTGCTTTCCCACTCTATGTTGTTAATTACTAATGCTTTTATCTATTAAAAAAAAACGTATTTGGCTGCGTAAAAGTGCGTGGTTACGTGCAGTTCCTTGGCATTAGCCCTACATTACCTGCCATCATGAATATTAAACATCAACAACAACAACAAATGTAGGAAGTAAGGGAGGAAAACACGGCAGAAAAGAATGTTCACTTACCTATACGTCATGATGTATACGTCACGGGTGCGTGCATGTGTGTGTATGTGCGCGCGCGCGCCTGTGTGTGTGTGTGTGTGTGTGTGTGTGTGTGTGTGTGTGTGTGTGTGTGTGTGTGTGTGTGAGGGAGGGGGGGGGGGGTAAGACAGAGAGAGACAGAGACAGAGACAGAGGGACAGAGACAAAGACAAACTTTCTTTCAAGAGACTCCCACAACGGGTAACAACTATTTCTAGTAACCAACACGAAGGCGTTACACTAACCCCGGAATAAATCAAATGAAATCTATTCCATGCCCAAAATAATGCGCGCGCGCTCAAACACACACACACACACACACACACACACACACACACACACACACACACACACACACACACACACACGTATGTACTATTTCAAGACAAATAATTGATTTCATCCGGCAAGAGCCACGTTATCTTCGAAGTCACAATACTGCTGTCAACAACCTGTGATGTTAACGTCACAATATTAGATTACAAGTATGCAAAATCCGCCCGAGTCTTCTATCAAATAAAAAAAAAATGCGATATTTACGTCAATAGAATATTCATGTAGCGACACACAGGTCACTACATAACATCACTAAGTGGCACTTAAACCATCCGCACACGAAGCAACTTTTGAGGCTTGACTCCGTGAAGCAACATTGTTCAATATTCCTCCAACCTTCCCGCAATGCTGTCATCACTTTTTTCCCCTGTTCTTGTTGTAATGTTGTTTTTTTTTTTGTTTGTTGTTGTTGTTGTTTTTTGTTTTTTTTTTTTTTTTTTTTAGTAGTAGTATCGCGAACTGTTCGGATGTGTTCCCTTAACTACATCTCTAGCGACTGTCTGGTCATTTTCACTTTGCAGGATCAGGTGTTGATTACATGTTCGTGGCTTACCTCCCCCTTCCAAAGTGGCAATCGTTTTCGCTGACGCCGATTCAATTGTCAATTCGAACACAAAGTATTCATGAATTCAAAAAACGCATAGTTGGGAATTTGATGAATAACAAATGTATTTAGATGGGGGGGAAAAAGGTAAAGTCCCTCAGCTGAATGACAGGGGGGGGGGGGGGGGGGGGGGGGGGGGGGGGGGGGGGGGGGGCAGTAAACTGTCGGAGACACATGGATGAACTTAGCTCAAAAACGCGTCAAACTACACGATACTAACAGTGAAGGAATGCGGTGGAAGAGTGAGACTTCAGACAGCTTCGTCCAACTGCAAGAGGACGCCTCTGTTTCTGGTATATGGAAAATTATGTGGCTGAATATGATTAGAAAGGATTTCTTTTTCAATCTCTGGTCCTTTCAGGCAATCTTTATCTAATTTGGGACTAGGCAGATATTTAACGAAAAGACGTCGTTTTAAAGACAGGATTGCTTAAAACTTCGTCTTTTGATATACATATCGGACTACCTCGCCAAAGTCTGTAAACTTACTTGCGCTTGGTTGCAGATAAAACCGTAATTCACCTGTGTGTAAAACCCTTCTTTATTAAGCGTGCGCGTGTGTGACACAAAGACTCTGACCTAACTGAAGGTCAGAGTCCTTGGAGACAGTGACTGATGGACCCAGCAGGGTCCTGAATGTCTGTAGAGTGGAATATCGTCGTCTACGTCCCATACCAGTATAAAAAGCATCTTTGCAGGCTGCTGCCAAAGTTTTGTTCAGCAACTTCGCATGACTACAGTTTCTTTGCTCGAATCTGTGGCGTGTGTACCCCTCGAGCCTACACAGAGCATACGCGCATCAAGTAAGGTAAAAGGTCATCTCTCTGTCTCTCTCTGTCTCTGTCTCTCTCTCTCTCTCTCTCTCTCTCTCTCTCTCTCTCTCTCTTCTTTCTCTCCCTGCAAGAACACCAAAGTTAATCACTAAGATATAAGTTCGTTTACACAACTGTTTTCAATCCAGTCATCAAAGTATCTACCTTCCCTCTTCGTGGATGATGTCCAAACACGACACCAGTGGGCATATGTCTTCTTCTCGCGTTGTTCACCCCACCAGCTCAGGGTCGACTCCTCTTCTACAAAAGGGTGGAATAAGATTTGTCTTGTGTGCAAGTTTTGTTGTTGTTTTTTTCATGCATGCCTTCACCCTTTCGTGTGCAGCGGAGTCGGCGTTGGCCACACGGTTTCTCTCAGTCCCTTGAGAAGGGACAGGTCTGTAGGACGTGTTCTGGTGTTTGGGTCTTCAAGACCCACAGGAGCAGGAGGGGGAAGGCGCCAGCTTCAGCTTCCTATGCAGGTGGCCATTGAGTCGGCAGTGGCCAGTTCTGAGTCTCATAATGACCACCTGCTCCTGTCTCTCCAGAAGATGGAAGGCATCCCTTGTGGGTTGTGGTCGCATCAGAGCCTTCACAAGGGTCTTCTTCTCTGCGAAGCTGACGCTGTTGTCTGGTTGTCTTCCTCTGGCTCCGGTTTTGGCGAGCTGATCGGCTGCCTCGTTCCCTGGGACCCGCAGTGGGCAGGTACCCATTGCAGGACTACTCGTCTACTTTTGGCGAGTTCCTGGAGTTTCTCCATTAGACGAGGAAGTTTGTCTCCTGCAAGGGCCTCCAGGACGGACAGCGCGTCAGAGAGGAAGACAACTTGGGTGCAGTCGCTCTGTGAATCATGAATCATGGAGGCTGCCTGCATGAGGGCCTGAACTTCTGCAGCATAATTGGAGCAGTGTTTCCCAGTTGGTTTTTTTCTTTTTTTCATTTTTTTTTTCTTTTATTATTATTATTATTATTATTATTATTTTGCTGTCCCATCTCCTGTACTACCTCAGTGGCAGTGCACCCACGCCGCTGATTTCGACACCCCGTCCACCGCCACAGCCCGGTCAGTCACGCTGCAGCCCCGGCACCGGCAATTCACTGGGAGCTGTCAATTTCGTCAAGAGGCAACCCACCGGAGGAGGCACTGCACTGCTGCCGAGTCGCTTCGATGTGTTCAGTGGCGCCTGCTCTGATCCAACATACGCAGCACACCACCTACTAAGCCCCATACTGACGACATTAATTGTTTAGTCGCGGAGGCGGCGTGAGTGAGCTCTCTCTCTCTCGGAACACTACCACCACGCCCGTCCAACGATGGCCCCCATGGACTCGCCGATACTGGTGACCCCAACGGAATCAAACAAGCCCACAGACGTGGATAGGACATCGAAACTGAGGTCACCATGACAGCAGGGCATGAAGGGCCACAAAAATTGAGACTTTCGTATGCTGATCAATGAGAATGAGGATGATGAAGATGTTACTACGGATTTCCATTCCGGTCTGAGACTGCATGACAGGGCTGTACTCTACGTTTCCTTTCATAATATATCCCTGGGTCAACCAGGACCGAGAGATACAGATAACTGCATTGTTGGTCAGGAAATTTGAGCAACACTCTCAGAGACGCATCCGTTAAGTGAATGAAACTCGACTGCGTGGTCCCATTCTTCCCAACTGAGCTCATAGCAAAAACTCAACGCCGGTCGGGGCAGAAAAATCGCACATGACTCTGATGGGAATCGAAGCCATGACCTTCCAGCCGGGAGTCAGCGACGTGAACCACTTCGTTTCATCGGCTGTTAAAAAGAAGATTTATAATGTGTCTTTCGTGTTTACTGGACAGGTCTGTGATCGATGGTATCTGCAATATTCAGTAAAACTGGCATTGATTCGTCCTTCGTCTGCGGCCGTTTTAATATTACCAAACAGGTTTTTAATTGGGGTGATCGCAGGCGGGTACTTACACATAAAGAAAAACAACCAAACAAAAAGTAGAACTACTGAGTCGCCAAACGAGAAAACAAACAAATCATAAAGCATACACAATGAGTTTCAGGCAGGACAAACAACATCCAAACAATGGAAGCAAAAGACGAACGTTGTTTCCAATGTCATTCATGACAATTATAAGCATGTCAGAGATTAAGAGACTCAAATTGAGGCGCTAAATGTCTTTCGTAAAACGGACATAAACACACACACACACACACACACACACACACACACACACACACACACACACTAATTCATCGTCGATGTTACTGCTATCAACATCAAATGACTTCGGACGTCAGAGTGGAACTCCCCGTGAAAACTCTTAACACCTGTGACACGGATATTGTTGCGGTACAAAATGTCACCCGGTGACATTCTGTAGCGATGTTGCGGGTACCTGGGTGATATTGTGTACCGGCACGTCACATACTTTATGTCCACTGTGGAGCAAATCGTCGCCCGTCACACGTGATGTATAGTGTGGGACTGGATCTGACCCAGGTACTTTTCTGTGAAATCAAAGTGAAGTAAGGAGATAACTGTGACCACCAACCCCTACATCTTATCCCCGATAACGGTTTTAGTTTCAACGATGATAGTGACGCGTTCTGACGGTGGTGGTAATTGTGGTGATGGTGGGTGGTGAGCGATGGCGTAAGAAAGTAAGTCTAGTCTTTGGTCATACCAGACCGTGCTTCTATCATATCTGTTGAACGAACGGAGAATAACATTACCCCTTCAACTGACAACGACAATGACGATGATGGCGAAGCCGGTAGTTATCAATTAGGCGTCCTCTATCTTCCGTACTCCATCTTGTGCACCTAGATCATATAACACACAGGATCTGTCAGACCTGACTCAAACTGCACATTTACAAATGGCGACAATTTGTTCCACAGTGGACATGAAAATGTGACCTGCCCATTCAGACTGTTGCCAAAAAAGATATTCCGTACCGGGTGACATTGTGTGTCGCAACGTCGGTACAAAATGCCAGTCGGTGTGACATCCAGCACCAGGTGACACTTTGTTCTGCAAGGTCAGTATAATTTGTCGCCGATGACATTTTGTTCTGCAGCAGACGTTTTTTGTAGTTTCAATCAGTGTTATTTCGGAAAGCCTGAAACACTACGATATATTACTTGATTTTTGTTGCTGCTTCTCTGCTTCCTCTCTCCTCCTCTCCTGATCTTTTGCTGCCTCTCCTCTCTGCTGCTTCTCTCTCTCTCCTCTCTCTCCCTCTTTCTCTCTCTCTCCTCTCTCTCTCTCTCTCCATTCTCCCAGTCCTTCTCTCTCCTCTCTCTCTCTCTCTCATTCTACTATTCTCTCTCTCCCGGATGACTTTTCCTCTCCCTCCTCCCGTCTTGTGTAGTCCCAGCTCCCTCGCTTCGCCTCTCTCCAAAGCCTGATCCTCAACTAGTTCCCTCTCTCCTCATTCCCACTCTGAAACTTTTATGTGCTTTTTGCTCTCTCGTCGCTCCCCCCCTTCTCTCCAACTCTTCTCTCTTTTCTATCCCTCAACTTGACGTCTCTCTCCTCTCTCTCGCTCCTCCATCTCGCTCTCTCTCCTCCTCTCTCTCTCTCGTCTCTCTCGTTAATATACTTTTCACTACATGCATGTTCATCATTCCCACAAATTTATGTGCTTTTTTCCGTATTTAACTTTTTTTTTTTATCCCCACGTGACGTTGGTGTAGAGAGAATCGTTCTATGCTTATACCTTCCATGCCCTAAACACGGCTGACGGATTCATCAGATTGAAAAAAAATGATGTGTATTAATCTGTTTCAAGCACGCTGATCATGACAATATGAACAAATGCATTCAACCAAGCATAATTTTTTTTTAATCAGCCTGTTAGTTTAATGAAAAGGGTTTTTCTTTTCTTTTTCGCATTAGCCAACAACGTTTAACAAAAATCACCATTCATCATGCAGATTTCATCTGATAAGTATACGAAGACCTGTGTCCGGGATGAAGATCCACCAATGAAGGGTGGAAATGGCTTGAATGAGAGAACACCAGAGCAACGATGGTGATACTGAACTCAGTTGGTAAACATGCTGCGAAGGTACCATTCTTTTGTTTGCCAAAGGCCAGACAAATGATGATGACTCCACATAAATGTACCATGGTCCACGAACAGAGAGGGAGGGAAGGAGGTGGAACAGTGGCGGGAGGGGGGGGGGTGTGAGGTAGGAGAGACGGAGGAGGGGGAGGGGTAGGGATTGGAGATGATAGCCGAGACCAAGAGACAGTTCCTGGAGAGAAGAGGGAGTAAAAAAAAAAGTGGGCTGGAGTTCTTGCCACCTTCCGGTATCTTTAAAAGCCTGCGAGTCCTGCTAATGTTCCCCTGTCCATGGACTGAAGAGCGGGGCGGGGCGACGGAAGGGGCAGAGGGGGCGGGGGGGGGGGGGGGGGGCATGGGAAGGGAGGGAGGATAGGTGGAGGAGGGTACAAGGGGGTGGGGGTGCAGGCGGGGACAAGAATTGGGGCGAGAGGGGTGAGAATGAAGGGGCGGGGTTGTTGTGTCGGTCTGGGGGTCCCTGACAATATACAGGAGTGGTACCGATCTGTCCGCACTCTCTGTGGCACCAAGAAGCTCTGTCCGTGTCGCAGGCGTCTTGATCGGATTGCATCGAGAGTGACGGAGCCGTTCCTTGGTCGTGCTTCGACTGGATGGAGGAGTACTCATTGCGACTGTTGTGCGACAGGACAATGTGGGCTAGCCTCAAAAGACGCAATTCTCTCTCTCTCTCTCTCTCTCTCTCTCTCTCTCTCTCTCTCTCTCTATCTATCTATCTGTCTGTGTGTGTGTGTGTGTGTGTGTGTGTGTGTGGTGTGTGTGTGTGTGCGTCTGCGTGTATGTGTGTGTGTGTGTGTGTGTGTGTGTGTGTGGTGTGTGTGTGGTGTCTCTCTCTCTCCTCTCTCTCTCTCTCTCTCTCTCTCTCTCTCTCTCCTCTCTCTCTCTCTCTCGAGTCTCTCTCTCCTCTCTCTCTCTCTCTCTCTCCTCGAGTATGGTGCGTATATGGAGGCATGATGGTCATATGAGTTCCCTTCGCTAAGGATCTCCGCAAACGGCCAGCTTTGCCTTCAATTGGATGCTCGTACAATCTAAATGTATAAAAAGTAACCTTACAACATGCCTCACAAACAGATGGCACTTAAAAAAAACTGAATCACCATTCCCTTTACTATCAGAAACGAAAAGAAAATATCCTCCAGAAAATATCGTTGTGGTGTCAATACTTAGTAGTCGTGTCCAGTTATCGTATTGGGCCTCGGCACATCATCATCACTGTCGTCTTCATCACCCCACTGTCATCATTACCCCACTGTCATCTTCATCACCCCACTGTCATCATTACCCCCCTGTCATCTTCATCACCCCACTGTCATCTTCATCACCCCACTGTCATCATTACCCCACTGTCATCTTCATCACCCCACTGTCATCTTCATCACCCCACTGCCATCTTCATCACCCCACTGTCATCTTCATCACCCCACTGTCATCTTCATCACCCCACTGTCATCATTACCCCACTGTCATCTTCATCACCCCACTGTCATCTTCATCACACCCCACTGCCATCTTCATCACCCCACTGTCATCTTCATCACCCCACTGCCATCTTCATCACCCCACTGTCATCTTCATCACCCCACTGTCATCATTACCCCACTGCCATCTTCATCACCCCACTGTCATCTTCATCACCCCACTGTCATCATTACCCCACTGTCATCTTCATCACCCCACTGTCATCATTACCCCCACTGCCATCTTCATCGCCCCACTGTCATCATCACCCCACTGCCATCTTCATTACCCCACTGCCATCTTCATCACCCCCACTGTCATCATCTTCATGCCCCACTGTCATCATTACCCCACTGTCATCTTCATCACCCCACTGTCATCTTCATCGCCCCACTGTCATCATTACCCCCCTGTCATCTTCATCGCCCCACTGTCATCTTCATCACCCCACTGTCATCATCACCCACTGTCATCTTCATCACCCCACTGCCATCTTCATCACCCCACTGTCATCTTCATCGCCCCACTGCCATCTTCATCGCCCCACTGTCATCTTCATCGCCCCACTGCCATCTTCATCGCCCCACTGTCATCTTCATCACGCCCCACTGTCATCTTCATCGCCCCACTGCCATCTTCATCATCCCCACTGTCATCTTCATCACCCCACTGTCATCATTACCCCACTGTCATCTTCATCACCCCACTGCACTTCATCACCCCACTGTCATCTTCATCGCCCCACTGTCATCTTCATCACCCCACTGTCATCTTCATCACCCCACTCTCATCTTCATCACCCCACTGCCATCTTCATCACCCCACTGTCATCTTCATCACGCCACTGTCATCTTCATCACCCCACTGTCATCTTCATCACCTCACTGTTATCTTCATCACCCCACTGCCATCTTCATCACCCTCACTGTTATCTTCATCACCCCACTGCCATCTTCATCACCTCACTGTCATCTTCATCACCCCCACTGTCATCTTCATCACCTCACTGTCATCTTCATCACCCCACTGTTATCTTCATAACCCCACTGTCATCTTCATCGCCCCACTGCCATCTTCATAACCCCACTGTCATCTTCATCACCCTAGTCGCTCTGGTTCCTTGTACTGCTCCGAACTGAAGCCATATTCCTCGACCAACAAATGATTACAACTATTTCTAAATAGAAAAAAAAAACATCTGTGAAACCATCTCTTCATCATCTTTCCCCCACGATTCGTTCTAACCCTAACCCTCCTATCCCCATAACCCCGACCCTATCCCCTTACCCCACACCCTTGCCGGCCTACTTTTCTCTCACTCCATAACACGGCAATTTTTCTCTCATCAATGTAAGAATGTAGAAATGCTATTCTGCTTTGCCGAATATTCAAAATTGCTTTGATGTACAGCAATAGTTTGGAAAAGAAAATAACAGTAGTGCAATACTTTGCATTCAAAAGTGGTAGTTCGAGTGTCTATGTAGCAGATCTCTCTCTCTCTCTCTCTCTCTCTCTCTCTCTCTCTCTCTCTCTCTCTCTCTCTCTCTCTCTCTCTCTCTCCCTTGACTCTCTCTGACTTTTTTTTTTTCATTTCTCTGCGATATGTATATCTCATTTTGATGAGATGAAACCGCTGACGCCTTCTTTTGCTCGTTAATACATTCTAACAAGACTGTGTGCGCGCGAGTGCATGCCTGATAATTGCAGTATCATTCAAGTTCTTACATATTCCCTGATTGCGTCCATTTATTCTTCGATCTATTCGATTTCTGATTTTTTTTTACTCCTTAGGGGACAGTGTAAAGCAGTATAGCTTCTTTGTCACTCTCGTTAATAAATCTCTCTCTCTCTCTCGCTCCCCCCCCCCCCCCCCCCCCCCCCCCCCCCCCCCCCCCGTTCCACTTCGTCCACTTCGTCAAAAAACTAGAGAAGATGAATCGCACTTTCAATTATGTTGTCGTGTTTTGTTTAATATCGGAGAACTAATTGCAGGAAGATTATACAGAAGTCCTGATGCTTTCAAATTGAGACTTTTCATGTCGTCGCAGCGTAACAGTGTCATTAAAAATGTGTTAGTATACAAGGCCTTTCAGATGAGAAATATGCAATATCATAACACCATTTCATTTGTCTTGTTGTTCATTGTCTTGTGGATTGGTTATTTATGATCACACACTCCTCATTAAAGGGAGCTGCCTTTTTATGAATAAATAATTGTCATTCTCTCTCTCTCTCTCTGTATGTGTGTGTGTGTGTGTGTGTGTGTGTGTGTGTGTGTGTGTGTGTGTGTGTGTGTGTGTGTGTGTGTGTGCTCTATTTTTTCTAAATCTCTATTTATCATACAAAAAAAAAGAAAAATTCATACTATTCTCTATTACACGATCTAATGCCTCTCCACGATTATCTTGCGTAGAACTTTGTGATTTTTCTCCTGTTCAACGATTTCAGTGTGGCAGATCAATCGAAAAGCTTCTTTAAAACGAACAAATGGCACGTCTCTCTCTCTCTCTCTCTCTCTCTCTCTCTCTCTCTCTCTCACACACACACACACACACACACACACACACACACACACACACACACACACACACACACACACACACAAGTTGAGAGGGGGGAGGACGGGCAGTGAGATAAACACACAGAAAAATACGGACAGAGACAGACGGAGACAGATATCCACAGACAGAAGAAAAAAAAAAAAAAATAGAGATAAACAGATCGGGAAAGAATGTTATAGAAGGGGGTAAAATAGAGTGGGTAAAAGATGGACTCGATCATCAAATGCATTTCACAGAAAGAAACAATCATTTTCTACTCCCATCCCACACTCATCCCCCTCTCTCCTCCAATCATTCCTCTCCAACCCCCTCCAGCATCTCAACCACCATCTTCTGGAAACGTGCACAGCCAGGTTTTAGACAATTCCAGTGGGGGTTTTTTTTTTGTTTTTTTTTTGTTCGATTTGCAACGGATCTTCTTCTCTGCTATTCAACAAGGATTTACAACGGCGCCCTTTTAATCCACGAAATAAAAATTTTCCATCTAACCAAACACACAAGGTAACGAAGGAACGAAACTGCCAGTCTTTAACGTCAAAGAAAATTGACTTCTCGAAGCCTCGCTTTACTTTTCTCGCCCCCGAAACGTGATCTTCGTTTCAAGACAGGATTACGACCCATGTTGCGGGTTTGGCGGGGATGCGGAAGCGGAGGGGCCGGGCGACTTGTTGGGGAGGAGAGGAGGCTGCGGGAAGAGGAACGAAGAGTCTCATTTCCTCTTAATTACGTAACTGATGGGGAAACGCTGCTCGTCTGTCTCCAACGGCTGAAGCTATGGAAAGGTTCCCACTTCCCAATCCCGGCAGAGTTGTAACCGCAGCCAGGGGACCCGGCATACATTTCCACCAGACATTCCCCAGTGAATGCGTTTGTGGACTGTGAGGAGTGAAGGACGGGAGGGGGAGGGGGTAGGGAGTTGAGGAGGAAGGGGGGGGGGGAGAGAGAGGATATAGGTGACTTTCGGGACCACACGGAGGCGTGTCCTTGGTGTGGACTGAGCGTGACCCGCCATACCATCATCGACTAACGGCTTTAGTGACGGATGAGCAACGTCATAAGAGGTTTTTGTAGTGAATTGATGACGACCATCGGCAGTGGGTGGTGGCGACCGGAACTGTTCAACGGAGGCACCACGCCTTTGTTGAGACTGATTCCAGGGGAGTAACTCTCAATATTTTGTGCCTCCTTCCCCACTCCCCACCCCCCTCCGCCGTCCTCGAGCCCCATCCTTTCTCTCTGCATCCATGTTTATGTCATTGCTGCACTTGATTTAAATCAAATCCATGCAGCAAAAAGTAGCATTACACAACGTTGACAATAAACACGGTCAGAGCATCAGTTCATTGCTTCTCGCTGTCACCTCTAATATCTCCATTTAATTCCAGGTGGAATGAAACCCCAGCCTTACAAAACAGAGTACGTATCAAAGTGCGTGCCTGCAGAATCACGTCGCTATGGCCATCTTGACGCCAACCGACGCAAAAAGAATGTGTTGATATGGGAGCTGTTGTTTCACTGGGCTTTAGCCTGACATGAATTGTGCAGTTTTCGTTTTAGCGGTAGCCTAGCCGACCCAACAGATCTCTCCTGAAGGGATGGACTGTGCAGTAAAGACGACAAAGTAAACACGCAGAAGAATAAAAGAATAGATATGAGCATGGTATTTCTACTTCTTTTGTTCCATAGCTTTTCCTCTGTAAAAAGAAAGTTAAACAGTTTTGTTTTCAAACAATTAAAAAAAAAATGAACAATCGTTTTCTTGCCCGTGCGGAAAAAATGTAAAATATAACCTGAAAGATTGCTTAAAAGTTGACAGCTTGAATCACAACTTTCCGTTGCAGCGTCGCCCGTTTCTAAAACGTTCGATCGTCGTTTGCTCTGCCACAGCCATCAAGGGATTTGTCATCACGCTAATTCCGCCAGACATCAGGTTTTCCGGTTCACTACATATCTCAACACTCCATTGCACACCTCAATACTTCGCTGCACACTCAACAGCTCAAACTGTTGTAGTGACGTGGCCGTGGTCTTTGCTATCTCCCCTTTGTCATATTTCTCCAGGGACAAAGTCCCCGACTGCATCATCTCACATGAAAGTGATGTCACAGGAGTCTGAATGATTAGTTTTAAAAGACCTGAATAAAAGATGGCCGTCACTTGGAAGAAGTTAATACTCGTATTGTAAAAATGCATACAGTTTCTGATATAAGCTCTTGTGTTTAGATTTCAAACCGTAGGAGTTATACGAACTGTCGGAAGTTTGAGAAAAAGTTTGGATGAAGTTACGACTGTGCTCTATCAACCACCACTATGAAAACTGAATCAGCTGCATGGAGAGCTGTTCTTGAGTATATCATGTCAATTGATCAGCCTGACAGCTTGTTCGTACCTCATCAATGTTCCCTGTGATTTCCGTATCTCTACGTCTCACGGTCAACAGGACAAATGCCGACTAACCCTGGCTGGAATTGCCCAACACGAAATAATGTTAATAAATTTCCATGGTGATAGGTAGCCATTTTTTTTCACATATGATATGTAAGCCTTCACACTAAGGCTCTTTTTTGTGTAAAGGAATCCGGCGTAGTATAAAAAGCTAATTAGATACGCTTCTGTGGCTATGTTGTCAACCAGACCCAAACTGAATGTTATTAAAATACGGGAAAATCCATTGTTACGAGCGTGAATTGCAACAGTCCGTTTCTTAAACGCTCGATGTTTAGTTGCATTGCCAGAGCCAGAAACGGAGGAGAATACCTTCTTAAAATTAATCCATATTTTACGTAACACTGAATACCAGTGGTTGTTTTCTTGATTTACGAATCGTGCGCATGACGCACCACAGCAATGCATTCACTTTGCTTTCCTTACTAGTGAGCTGATACTGACTTATTGATAAGCACCGTATTCGATGTCTGCTATGATCCAATTTGTTCCTTTTTGTTTTTGTTTTCTGGAGGTGGAGGTTGGGTGGGAGAGAAGGTGGGGCTTAAACTATCACGAAAGTTCTTCCTCCGCTTGTTTGAAAAAAAGGAGGGAGGCCAAAAAATTGGGTGTAGAGGGGGTGGGTGGGTGGTACTCAATTTGTGCTCAACCCACAACTATTAGGGAATACAAAACAAATGGTCTCTCATCTGAATCAAAACAAGGAATAGCCAATTACATGAAAAATATACGCAAACAGGCAAACAAAGCAACGTGGGCGTGCCATTCAAACGGTTCCCGGTATCGCTCGAGCGGGTGGGTGGGTGACCGGTCACTTGGTGGTAGAGGACACAGTTCGCAGCAAAAAGTTGCGAGTTTGACTCGCGCTGGCGGCAGCTAGGATGTTATATGCCCGCAGAAACAACCATTGTTAGTGTAACAGAACCTTGACTCAGCGCGACGTCAAGCTGTCGGGCTGCCCTCTGTTTGTTCCCAGTCAAAGTGGTGCCACATTTCTCCCTGTCAGTTTTTTTCTCTGCACAATATTTCTGGATCAAGGACTGTCCCCAACCGATGTGGCTTAATAGGCACGTCTAAAGTCCAGACACTCGTGTGTTTGTTGAGGCTGACAGCTTCTTCGTAGTGCTCCGACATATCACAACAGGTCACAATCCTTGCTATTGTTGTAGCTAATGCGACGACAAAGATGTCGCAACGGGGGCTTGTCTTGGGATAATCGTCTGTGGGCAAGAAACAACAACAAGGCTTGTCGCGCTGAACGCCGTTACTGGCCACGTGTCTTCACATCCGTTTTACTTTCGGACAGAATACAAATCCTCCAGTCGAGTTTTGTCCTCCATTTCAGACAAAACGTTTACTGGACAAACGCTCAGCAGATTAAATCTGACCTGAGGACATGAAAAGAAAAAAAAAAAAAAAAACAGGCTCACACCAGTAGAACCTTTATCAAGAATCGTTTGAACTTTGGAGAACGGCATGTTCATAATGCGAACAGAGTTACCCAAATATTGCTGCTTTACTTTGACAGAACACACGCCAACACCCTGAAATAAAAACAAATCAACATTCCCCAGTAATGGTGTCAAGACCCCAGATCGTCAAAATACCCCCTGGCATTACCGTTGGACATCGCTAAACTGATATTCATCGTGTGTCTTCGCTGGAGACGATGCTTAACATCAAAATTAGGCAGGCGATTCTACATGTCTCCAAGAAATACCCCGTTCGTCTGGTAAAGGGTCTGTTTGTTGTGGGATTAGGGGTGACACACCCTGTGTGTCTGTGAAGTTGGTTGGGGGTCTGTTTGTTAGATATAGGGGCCCGTTCCCTGTGGCATTAGGGAATGACAGACTGTAATCTGTCAGTGGACAGTTCTATTCGTTTGGTAGGGGTCTGATCCCTGTAGTGTTGGGAGATGGAGCATAGTGTGTCTGACGTTGCATAGGGTTTGGCAGGAGCCGCTTTCTTGAAACCGACACATTTTAATGCCCGTACACAAGGTTCTGTTCCTTTAATGGGGATTCTTCTTTGCGGTATCAGAGGATGACTGTATTCAAGGCTGTATTCAGGTGGTAGGATCCTGCTCTTTGTGATAGTAGCGGACAATACACTGCATGTTTCCGGCACAGGGGTTCTATTTGTTGTCTGTGATACAAGGGGATAACACACTTCATATCATTACAGAGTTTCTGTTTGTTTGAAGCAGGCCTGCTCCTTGTGATAATAGAAATTCAATGACACACTACATGTCTGTGTGGAGGATTCTACGACTTCTTGACCTACAGCTGATCCCTGCAGTATTACCAGAAAACACTACCTTAAATCGAAGGTTTTACCCCCCTTGACAGAAATCGGACGGACGCTGTGGCTCAGAGGATGAAACTAATGTTGTCAGTGAAGATGGATAGGACTAACTCCTGCCTGGCTAAGACGATCATTTGCATGTTTTCAGCCTTCAGCGAAAAATTTAGACGCTCCAACTATGGAATATTTTCTTTTCCTTATTTTTGTATTGCCTTCCAAGCTGTTGGTCAAGAAACCAACAATTTGAAATAACACAAACAAACAAAAAAAACGTCAGCATCAAACCGGACGTGACCAACAGCGGCAGCAATCCGTGAGCTGAGGACAATCCAATTCCTGGCTCAACAACCTTTCTGTTCCCTTTCCTAACCATTAGTAACCACCGACAGAGGCCACACCGTAACGGACAGCACGGTTTTTATTTCGTTTCCTTAAGCAATCTTAACCAATCAACATTGCTCAGTTTTACGAGCGAAGCCAATCCTGGGCTGGTCCCAACTACCAGACAGTGTTTCAGCTGACAAGATAGCGCGACAGTTATAGTGGGGGGGGAACAAGAGCAGAACGCAGAACGGGCGGAGGAGGGTGGGGGGAAGGAGGGGGTTCACCGAGGAAGCCTGAGCTCTACTCATGGTGACCAATAATCTGGTTTCCGATCCGAGTTATTGCACCGTGGCCACCGTCAAACGGATTGCCAGCAAGCCGTGCGTGAATTGCCATCTTTCCTGACTCAATTTGGATATTGCGTTTTGCTCAGAGACTAGCGGCAATTTGTACCGGGTACTTTGAGCGATTGGGTCTTCTTCCACGGCTCCCAGGTCAACGAGAGGCGGACCGTTACCGTCTCGATGACGTTATAAATCGCTGCATATCTTCGCCTGTCTCGACTGGATCTGTTTTCAAACATTGAGTCATTTATCATACTGGATTCACCCCTCTCCCCCTTTCCCTCATTCCCAAAAGGTAGACTCTTTAATGTTCTTCATGTTCAGCTCGCATTCCACGAACTTCTGTAATATTTCACAATTGTGTGTGTGTGTGTGTGTGTGTGTGTGTGTGTGTGTGTGTGTGTGTTGTGTGTGCAGAATGCATGTATAGTTTTTTTTTTCTCCTCTTATTTGATGTGATTCCAAAATAGCCGAAGATACATAAATGAACAAATAAAATAATCAGAAAGAAAAATGAGTGTGAAGAAAAAGTATTGGGCCTACATGTATTGTATCAAAAAAGAATGATCACGTAAGTTAGTAAGTACAGACCTAAACGTTTTACTTCAGTTTCATCAAGGAAGAATCACTCGAATTGACTGGCCTTTCTCACGTCTTCTCATAAAGTGTGCTTGCAGATGTACCCCTCGTTTGTTTAGAACACGATCAATTTTTGGTTCATGTCGTTTCCCCCTCCCAACCCCACGCCCACCCCTCCCCCCCCCCCCCCACACACACGCACACACACACACACACATTTCCAACGCTGAACAAAACTGATCCAGATAAACAGCATTGTGCGCATGCTCGACAAATTTGAAATAAATCTATGTAAACAATTTCAACGGATCCGACAACTGACGTAACCGAGGCGTTGCACAGCTGTTCAGTGCCGTGAAGAGATAACGAGGTCGTCTGGTGGTATCACACGTTAAATCAGGGCTTTTCCTCTTCCTCTTTTTTTTTTTTTTTTTTTTTTTTTTTTTTGAAATTTTTTTTTTACTCTGCAGCCACACACACCACTAACAAGATGGGAAGGTGCAGGGCAGAAACAAAACCCAAAACACATACCGAGGAATGAACGCTTAGACAATCAGTGCGTTAGTGAACATGGAATTCACTATTTACCTGGTAAGAAAAAAAAAAACATAAAAACGCTGGTTGTGCCGTGTTGTCCCGTCTTGGGAGGAGAGGGGTAGAGGGGGTGGAGGGGGGGGGGGGGGGGGGGGGGGGAAACATTAAACTGCCTAAAATGTCTCAAAAGTATTCATGATCACAGATCACACAGAAATCATTTTTTCCGTTTAGCAATGTTTTTTGTTAGACTCCTGCAGACAGTCATCTGTGATCAGACAGCCACCTGTGGGCAGACAGCCATCCGTGGGCAGACAGTCATCTGTGGGCAGACAACCCATCTGTGGGCAGACAGCCACCTGTGGGCAGACAGCCATCTTTGGGCTGACAGCCATCTGTGGGCAGACAATCATCTGTGGGCAGACAGCCACCTGTGGGCAGACAGCCATCTTTGGGCTGACAGCCATCTGTGGGCAGACAACCATCTGTGGGCAGACAACTATCTGTGGGCAGACAGCCATCTTTGGGCTGACAACCATCTGTGGGCAGACAACCATCTGGGGGCAGACGGCCATCTGTTGGTAGCAGCCATCTGAAGTCAGACAGATATCTGGGGACAGACAGCCATCTTGGGTCATACAACCATTTGGGTGCAGAGAGCCATTTTGGGGGCAGACAGCCATCTGAAGCCAGACAGCCATCTGAGGCCATATAGCCATCAGTGGTCAGACAGCCATCTGGGGTCAGACAGCCTGCCTTCTGAGGCCAGACAGCCATCTGAGGCCAGACAGCCATCTGAGGCCAGACAGCCATCAGGGGTCAGACAGCCATCTGGGTTCTGACAGCCAGCCTTCTGAGGCCAGACAGCCATCTGATGCCAGACAGCCATATGGGGTCAGACAGCCATCTGGGGTCAGACAGCCATCTGGGGCAGACAGGCATATGGGGACAGCCATCTGAGGGCAGACAGCCATCTGGGGACAGCCAGCCATCTGAGGGCAGAAAGTCATTTGGGGACAGACAGACCTCTGAGGTCAGACAGTCATCTGAGGTCAGACAGCCATCTGAGGTTAGACAGCCATCTGGGGTTAGACAGTCATCTGAGGTCAGACAGACATCTGAGGTTAGACAGCCATTTGTAGGCAGACAGCCATCTGTGGGCAGACAGCCATCTGAGGGCAGACAGCCATCTGGGGTCAGACAGCCATCTGGGGTCAGACAGCCATCTGTGGGCAGACAGCCACTGTGGACACACAGTCTGCAGATTGTTTTGGCCAGTCTTCTGCTGAAAGCCATCTGACAAGCATGATTTTGCGCCCTTTTTCATGACCATTATCTGTGACGTCTAAAAATATACGAATTTGTCTAAAATTCACCTCTCTGTTTTGAGTTGAATAAACACATGCGGTTAGCTGTGTATTTTGGCTTGTTGTTACTGTTGTGTTGTTATTGTTCTTCATTTTCAGAATAAGATTATGCAGTACGGGAAGAAACCCAGACATATCCTGCCCCCCCCCCCCCCCCCCCCCCCCCCCCCCCCCCCCCGTCCCCCCCCCTTTCCTCTTTCTGTCTCTCCTCGAAACCTCTCTCGCATCTCGCATAATCACGCATGTCGGAATCGGCGACAGTGACGTACCAAAAACAGCGTATTCACGCTGCTAAAACGTAAATTAGCGGTAAAGTTGCATCAAAAGTGGTTACACTTATAACAATGTGACTTCAGATAATGAAGACGATACAATTGCGTAACAAGGAAAACTAGAAGGTCACCGAGGCCATGATCGTATCAAGAACACAAAATAGGAAAGAAAACGAGCTGTAAGTTTTGAATTCAAACTAAGAAGCAGCAGAAGGCAATGACGCACTTGTATGTGATCAACCAAACAGAAGCTTCGAGGTGAAAGATGTTTCTTATTGTTTGACCTAAACCGTTATGTGATGTGTCATACGCCTCTATCCACGGTCCTAGTGTATACTTTTCTGTTTGTGTGTGGCATGATTAGCTGTAAATTAACTTGAACTTGCTACTTTTTTTCACGTTGGTTTGCGTCTCCCTGTACAAGTACGACAGAGTCATTTCCTGTTACGTTAGTTTGCTTCATAAACTTAAAACCAAAAAAAATCTTTAACTTCCGCGCTATTCATTCCGGCAGTAGGGCGTGCCGTCATCTTCTTCATGTTTTTGTGTGTCTGTGCAACAACGATTAGTACGGGCCGCGTATATGTACCTTTGATCTATGACAGTGCGCGCAAGCACGTGAACGTGAATAAAAACAATTCAGTGAATGTGCATTGAATTTTGTAAACGATGGGTCACATGGAGAGCGGGCCTCCTCGCGTTTGTTTTTAATGAATATTAGGGAGGATCTTTGCAGAAATCTGGTTTTCATATGACTAGGGTTTAAATCGGACATCGAGACATGTAAATGACAGATGGTCAAAATCATAAGCGGTGGCCTAAATGAATTAGACGGCCTTTGATAAAAAAAAAAAAGAGAGAGAGAGAGATAGTGCATATGTGTTTTTGTGTGCGTGGGGAAGGAAGCCGGGGTCGGGGGGAAAGTGGGATGAGGGCGGAAGGGGAAGACTTCTTATGGTCTTCTAGTCATCATTCGTCAATAAGGAAAATATACTCTATAATTCAGTCTGTCCGTTTTTATCAAACACGATGTTATTACCACGTTCTAGCATCCTTTCCCTCTTTTACAAGTTTGTTATCAGCCATCTTGTACGCTTCCAAAATCATCTTCTGATTAAAACTCCACTCTTCAGCTTTCAGTGTTTTTTTTTTTTTTTTTGAACTACGAAGAAATGAGGGTATAGTACCCTTTAAAGTTAACAGTCATGTAGAGAAAATCGTGAAAGAGATAAGAATTTTGTATTCAATATTTTTTTTTTTACCCGTTGTCAACATTATACAGAACATTGACTTTAAAGGTATACATTTTGAAGAAAATTTTACCAACTCCATTACATTCAGAAGACGTAAATTGTCGTCGTCGTCGTCGTCATCGTTGATGTTGTTGTTGTTCAGCCACAAGCCACAAAACAGTAAGTCAGTGTGTCACTTAACAAACGGTTAACACTCACACGATGAAAAACAGTTTGACGCCAGCTCCTTTGCACTAAAGTGACCGTATGCCGCACGATGAGAGTTCGCTCCCTTTGAAATCTTCCGACCTGTTGCAAAATCACATTCGTCTGAGGATGTCCATGATGGCGAAGAAGTGAAGTAAAAGCATGAAACTTTTCACTTGCGTTAACATTTTGTGGTCTATTAGATTCTCCCCATTGAACTATTTCATTATAAATATTGTCTGTGGCCGGCTTTATTCGAGTTTCAACTCGCGAGTGAGTCCCATTTCAGGCTGTGAAATGACCCATGGACTGGTGAGAGACCAACGAAAACAAACAATGGTTTTGGTAAGTTCCCAGTCTCCAAAGACGTCCATGTACGTATTGTGAAATGTAAGTTTAGCTATGTCTGAATTATTGGTACACACACACACACACACACACACACACACACACACACAGGGCGCGCGCATGCGCGCGCGCGCACACACACACACACAGGCGCGCGCGCTTGCGCGCGCGCGCGCGCGCTCGTGCGCACACACACACACACACACACACACACACATTGTGTATGGTCGTGGTTTTCAGTGTGTATGGGCGGCAATTATCATGGCACGTGTCAGAATTCTCACTACTTAAAGTCCTGTCCGGCATCCCACAGTTAACACCTAGTTCTCAAAGGCATTTTGGTTACAGATTTATGGTCACAGACCAGCGTAGTCTACTGAGATACAACAAACTGTCCCGTGTGCCAAATATACTGCAGATACTTACTGCAAAACAGTAAAATACAAAGAATGTAGCAAAGAGTATATTTTCCCCTCCTTCTTCGTCCTTTCATTTTGTCCTGCCTTTCCTTCTCTTATTTCTATGGAAGTTTCAGACTTTTTTTTTCATCATTTTCCCCATTTCCTACCTCCTTTTCTGGCATCCCGAACATGCCCTATCTATCACCTAATTCCTTTCTTTCTTTTGTTCCACACCGTCATTTTCAACGCAGCAGGGGTGGGGAGGGAGGCATGGCTGGGGGGAAATGCCTTTGAAAAACAAAGAGACACACACACCAAAAAAGAAAAAAAAAGGAGAGCATAATGTTCGCTTCGGTTGTCGCGTTACTCACGTCTGGCTGATCCCCTGTTATACGACTGTGTTGGCTCCAGCTTCCGCCACTGCCTGGCCTGATAAAACGACGGCATAATTGGTAGCCTAGCCAGCTCGGCCATCCGACAGCCACTGTGAAGTTTCAATCCGATTACGGGTTAGAGAAGAAGATGGCAAACACGGCAGTCGCGGGGCAAAATACACGGGGAGATCTCGTATTTCCCAGATCCCGCCCGTTCATTTGGCGTCGAGGATCGCTGGGAGTGAAAGGGATGCTCGCTTGTTTAAATCTACGCCAGAGACCCAGCGTCTTCGTGCTGCTTTAAATCATGTTATAAAGGAGACAGCAGGGACTCTAACTACCGTCACTGCGACTGCTGCTCCTGCTGCCCTCAGTCCTTCTAACCCCACACAGGCACCATCATTGGCGCTGCTGCTGCTGTTAGTCCCTGTAAGCCCATGCCGTTAAAACTACTGCTGTTTACTCTCAGTCTTATAAGCCTACAGTCACCACAGCTACTGCGCTGCTGTTAGAACTGTTAGTACTCTTACTTCTACAACTATTTTTACTACTACTACTACCACCATTACTGCTGCTGCTGCTGCTGCTGCCGCCGCCGCCGCTGCTGCTGCTGCCGCTGTCGCCGCTTCCCTTGCCATATTTTACTCCAACCACACACTTCTGCATTGATACCACTCCTGCTACTGCTACTACACTGTGGCAGTTGCCGCAACTACTTCTGCTGTTTGTGCTGCTGAAGCATTACTGTTACCACTGCTGCTGTTTCTACTGCTATTTCTGCTGTCGCCACTACTCTACTACGATTACTACTGCTGCTTTGCTACTACTACCATTGCTAGTACTATAAACACAATTACTACTACTGCTGCTGTTGCGTTGTTGGTTGTACGGTTGCTTTTCTACTGCCAATTCTACTGTCACCAATACTATGCCTACAACTGCTGCATTCCTACAACAATTATGACTACTGCTACTGCTGGTACTGCTGCTTCTGCTGCTGCTGCGTGGCTATCAATATCAGTAACATTATTGCTCCTAATAGTGATGTACTACTGTTACTACTAAAATTCATATTACTAGTGTTACCGTTACAGAATTACTCGAACTACTACAAATGCTGTTACTTCCACTGTTGTATTTCCGTTACGACTGTACCTTCTCTACTGCTGGAGTATTGCTGTTGCTCTTACTTCTGCAGGTGCTGCTTTGCTGTAACTACTGCCACCGCGGCTGCGGTAATTAAGACTACTGTTATTCTCATACAACCCGATGCATTGCTGTTACAACCAGTACTGCTCCTACAGTACAGCCGCTGCTACTCTTGCGCTGCTGTTGCTGCTAGTTCCCGTAATACCACTGCTGCTGCTGTACTGCTTTTACTTATACTCATCCTATTCACCACGAATGCTCTTATCGCTTCTACAACAGAAAACACAAACCAAAACCTATCAGCCAACTACTGTGGAGAACAAATTGTAGACCATGGACAACGTGAATGAACCATGATACACATCTTTCCACTTTTTAAGAATAGTAGGCCCGGACTGTTACAAAAATCAGCGAGGAGGTCAAATCGATGCATGTTTTTTATAGCCCAACCGACCATAAGTATCACCTCTCAAAATATCACAGTACCATTTATAACCCAGCCGACCATAAGTATCACCTCTCAAAAATATCACAGTACCATTTATAACCCAGCCGACCATAAGTATCACCTCTCAAAATATCACAGTACGATTTTCTTAAAGGACCATGCACTTACTTGCCCGAGTGAAGTGTGCTTGTTCATCCAAGACGAATTGCGTCTATAACAAAACCAGTGAACCGTCGATGCAAGTCGAAGAGAGCAAAATGTGCAGACCAAAACGAGTTCTGAATACTATGCATTTCTTTTCTTCGTAGAGAGGGAGAGAGAGGGGGGGGGGGGAGGGGGGCATATTTTCCCTCTCCCTGCCCTTCCGTCCCGTTGTCTGAGCGTTAAAGTGTCAGAACATGTCAAACAGTCTACCCACCAATTCATATCGTGCAGCACGACACGAGGCGTTAGGGTGGGAGGTGAGGAGGTTTCTTCCTTTTGACCAATCGGTGTTAAAAACTGTATTTTGTTGTCTCTTTATCATCCAATCAGTGTTCTGTCTTGAGCAAATCTTTAGATCTTGGAGAGGGTCGTGCAGTTTTCGTCACAATCGTAAGTCGTCTGGGTCAGTTTGATGAAAAAAAAGTGTCGTCTGCATTTTAGTAAGCTGAAACTATGTGCAATGGTAGAGGAACCAGTCTTTTTCTGTCTCTTCCAATTTCTCTCCAGTTCTGCTCAAGAGTAGTCCTTTAAAGCAGGATGCTGTGCAAAAATCCAGCCGGAAGGAATAGAGTTAATTTGACATTATTTCTGGTTTCCCTTCTCACCAGCGCAGCTGGTCAGAAGTGTGTCTGCCTGCGCCTCTTTTTCCATGCAGGATGCACCACTTCAGGATGCTCGTGAGTTTTCTTTTTCGTGACTTACTTTACCTCAGACTAGGTTCATATTTTCATACTTATTTTAACGTTTGAATTTAGCACTTTGCAATGTTGATATGATACATGGCTTTTGCCCCTTGAATACATTCATAAAGATCAGTTAACACATGCAAGGTCACTGGAATTTCATGTTTAACCTTTTTGGAATACTAAATTCGGGGACCTCTTACAAAGGCACACGTTTGGGCATCCCTGAGGCTAGGGGCTTTCTCTATGAGAAAAATCCACTAAATCACTGTTCTTGGAAAGGTCTCTTCATTACATCAAGTACTAGGACCGATCTCACCCAAATATGTTAAGGTCTGTGCCAGTGCGTTTCAGTAACATCTAGAATCTTTTCTAATTCAACTCGCTTACATACCGTGAAAAAATCGTCTTGGAAAGCGAGTACTGAAAGGGGGGCCACTAATTCTTGAACTGCAGATTTGCCAAATTTTGTTCAACTGGGAGAGAGCTTGCGTACAGTAGACACGAAGTGCGTACTGAAATCTTGGTGACGTCTTTTCCTTTTTTTTGTTTGTTTACGCGTTGCCATTGTGTGCCGTCTGACGACCAGCTACTCGAATAGAAATTCGGAATCCGTAGAATATTTGTAAAATCTACAGATGTGTACGAGAGAAGTAAATCGAACTTGATTCAACCGTCACGACAAAATAAGTTCATACGTCAAAGATTTAGCATGTTGAAATACGAGACAAATTTGGAGTTTAAGGATCTCCTGCTTTCAGTATTTGCTGGTCTTCAAACATAGTCCTGTCTTTTTCCTGTCATAAATTAAACAGAATTTAATCAGAGGATATCCAGAATGTTCCGTAATAGCCAGACAAATAAGTTTGGTGCCTCAACAAATTCAGGTTTCAGTGAAAATCGACTAAAAGTAAACGCCGTCCAGAGTAGGTTTGAGAATTTGGGGGAAGGGGGATGGGGTGAGAGGGGAAATAGAGAAGGGTGGGAGGGGAAGGGGAGGGGGGTCTGTAAACTCAAAGATTATCAAATATGAAATTACCCTTCTGTTAAGCTATCAGCATTACATTTGACTGACCGAAGGGATTTGGACGGTGAAGATAGGAAGGAAGGGGTGGGGAGGGGGGTGGGGTCCGTAATCAAGGAATTCTAAAAGTAAACCTACCGATGTTGATAAGATAATAATGCAAGACCACATGAGCACAGTGTGTGTGTGTGTGTGTGTGTGTGTGTGTGTGTGTGTGTGTGCGCGTGCGCGCGCGCTTTGTGACATTAGCAGAGTTTAAATGTGACTTGGTCATCTATCATCCTAGATCGTTAGAAATAGATGAGCCAATAAGTCAGCGGTCGCTGACGTAGCAGGGTGATGGCACAACAGTGTAGGCCGCCAATGAGAACGGCAGTCCTGGGGGTTTCGTGGTCCGCTATTCCAACCTTCCAGATAACTTCCCTGTCAACAACAGCTTCTTTCTGGTCAAATCGGATCAGACCAACAAATAGTTGTAAGGAAGCAAATCTGGTGGGCCGAAGACATCTGTTCAATGAACCTCGCTTCCAAAAAGCTTGGAAACCAATGCTAAAACTACAAACAGAATTTAAAATAGTACAGTAAGAATGACTTCTATAATTTGTGTGTCAGGAGAGAGAGAGAGAATGAGAGAGAGCGAATGTGCGCGCGCGCGTGCGCGCGCGTGTGTGTGTGTGTGTGTGTGTGTGTGTGTGTGTGTGTGATGGCTAAAGGCTACACATCAACGCTTTGAGGATTTAAGACGCTCTGACAATTATATTCATACAAATTTTTTTTCCCCGCCCGCCCCGTCCGCGCACCCAGGCCCCTTCCCAGGTCGACAGTTCTGCATGTATCCTCAATTGCTCTTGAACTCGGGAATTAAGCATCACAGTCTACATTGTTATTTTTTTCTTCTATCTGTTAAAGTGTTTTTATACATTTTCAGAAATAAGACTGACAAACTTTGACTTCATGTTACAAACATGAGAAAAAAAAATTTCGCCGTGGAATAATATCCAGTGTGGCGACTGAAGAACAGATTACGAACGTGACTCAGAAAAGTCTGCCGATGGTCAGTTTATCTAAAGCTAGACTGTAATTAAAAATGACTCCGCACACATTTACGCACGCATCCAAATACCCATTTGAGGTCACTGCTGTTTACGGTTTATAGGTGAAAACATGGCAGAAGATCATTAGGTACATATACACCTTGCTTGTACAGTCAGTTAAGTGACTGATAATTGGGATGATGATGAATCAGAAAAGTTGTTGAAATATTTCCTCTTACCTCCTTTTCATTCTACCTCCTTTATTCGTAATATACTCGTGTATAAGCTTATTATAGTGTACCTCAGCTACCAAATACGCCGCATTCTGTAAACTTAAGCCCATTGCTAGTTATCAAGACTTTAACTGTTGCAAAACACAGTTGTACGTTCAAAATCCAGACTAATGAAGTCATCAAGATGTGGCTCCTACAATGAGACGTGAGGGACATTGAAAAACTAACCGCTTGTTTTTCTGACAAAAAGAGAGCGAGATGTACAAGGGGGAGGGAAGGGGGGGGAGGGGAGAGTTACCACAATGGCTTCAAAGGACTCAAAAAAGTAAATGTAGTTTGGGGCCCTTTCACGAAGCGTCACCAATAAAACAGGTTATCAATGCAAATTCTAAGTGTTTATTCATGAGATTTAAATTGCACAGTCCAGTCCCATGCATCCTCAGAATTCCTTCCATCTTTGATTTCAGTTTCATACTCCCCCATCCTCACCACTCCTCCACTCCATTTTCTTCGCTTAAACCTCTCAGCCTATGCCTTTCTTCTATTCCTCATGCACTTATATAGGCTTAATGTACCTGGCTGTCTTTAGGAGTGCTGGGTGAACTTGCAGGAACAAAGAATTGCAATACGGTAAACCAGTTCTTTCAGAATTTGCAACAAAATTAAAATTACAATTTCATTGGGTACTTTTCAAGAGGGGTGCGAGTGTCCATCATTCCGCGAAGTCTACATCCACGTGCAGTTATCAGCCCACGCCTGTTGCGTTGACCACGATGGTTTTTGGTAAGATTTTTTTTGGTGCGTAAGTGTTTAGCGTATGTATGGTGGAGCACTTTAAAGGCTAAAACAAAACAAAAAAAATGCATACTGCGGTGAAGAAAAAAGGTAACCCATCGTACAGTGCGAGTTAATTTTCCCTCTTTTAGTGAAAGAAAAACCAGTGTCGGTCATGGGAAGGAGACGACATACGGATTGCCATATGGGACGTGAAAGAAGACCGAACTTTTGGCCAAGTCCCCCCTCGCGGCCCCCG
>JADBJO010000089.1:572241-604741 GCA_016801955.1 Conus betulinus | reverse complement strand
CAGGAGATCTCTTTCGCAGAGGAGATCGATGGTGGGCGGGGCGGGGGATGGTGCGGTGTGTTGGTTTTTTTAGGTAGAGCTGATGGTGGAAAATGTAAAGGAAGATTTCATCAAAGTGACGGATTTTTTTTTTTTTTTTTTTTAGCTCGGTCTCTTTCAAAGTCCACACTTTTAATTCGTACATCCCCCCCCCCCTCTCTCTCTCTCTCTCTCTCTCTCTCTCTCTCTCTCTCTCTCTCTCTCCTTCCTCTCCCGTGGGGGTACCGGAGAGGTGGGGAGGGGTTTTCAGTGTGAACCGTATCGCTACTTTTCGGAAATTCTACGCTGATGATTTTCCTTTTCTGTAACTCTCTCTCCTTCCCCCTCCATTCTCCACTGTTGTCCATTGTGGTTCTGTCTTCGTCGTCCAGTGACCCTTCTTTGGTTTATTTCAGAAATATCTACACTTTTTTTTTCGATTTGTGATATGCGAATGTAACCCCTGTCTTACCATAAAGCAAACTTGTTACCATCTGTCTGCAAAGGGACTTTGACGGTTACCATCTGTCTACCAAGTAAAGAGATCAGTGACGGTTACCATCTGTCTACCAAGTCAGTGACTGTTGCCATCTGTCTACCAAGTAAAGAGATCAGTGACGGTTACCATCTGTCTACCAAGCCATGACTGTAACCATCTGTCTACCAAGTAAAGAGATCAGTGACTGTTACCATCTGTCTACCAAGTAAAGAGATCAGTGACTGTTGCCATCTGTCTACCAAGTAAAGGGATCAGTGACTGTGACTCTGTTGCCATCTGTCTACCAAGTAAAGAGATCAGTGACTGTTACCATCTGTCTACCATCTGTCTACCAAGTAAAACGATCACTGGCTATCCATTATGCAGCGTCTGTTTGCCTGCATCATTTTCTTGAACTTTTTCAGCCACCGTTGGAACGGTTGGAAACACTCCTCACGCGCTGATTTTTTCTGCCTCAGGGACATCAACATTATTTCACGTATTATCAATGAATTTGAGGGTAAATGCCGCATAAATGTGTGTGTGTGTGTGTGTGTGTTGGGTGTGTTTGTGGCTATGGCTATGACAGGGCCGACATACTGACTGCCCTAAATGAACCTCGTGTCCGAAGTGCTACTATGATACTGAATCGGAAAACTCTTACCCTTGTTGGTGTTTCCATTCCCATTCTCACCCCTTCCTTCTGCGCTGCTAGCGTTTCCATACCCCATCCAACCCACTGCCTCCGCCCTTTCATCTGATCAGCTCGTAGAAATGAAAACAATTGTTTTTTCCAGCATGGACTTCTGGGTTGTGTGTATGAGGTCACTAAAACAGCGTCTCGATCTATTCCGATGAATGAATCACATCTACAAAGAAGCCTAATCTTGCTTAGAGGAAGAACGAAAATATTCGAACAACTCGGTGAGCTGAATTGATAAAGAAAAAAGGGAAAAGAAAGCGAAAAAAAAGAAAGAAAAGAAAAAAACGCGCATTAACAGTCCATTTCATTGTTTTCGCATTCGAAGAAACGGGCATTACAGAACAAAAGTTTTACGTAAGAAAAAGAGAAACATACAAAATCCGAACAAGTGGTAGCTCTCTCTCTCTCTTCATCAAGTGGCTTTTCTTTAACACTTAATCACCTGTCTCTTTACTGAACTGGAGCTGTACGTTTTGGTTTCTGGCGGACGACGCTCTGGCAGCCTATATTGGAGACTTCACCGAGGGCTAGCGTAACCTGCAGAACAGGCTTCGTACTTTAAGATCTTCTTTGTTTATTGTCTTCTTGCGACAAACCTCAAAAGCAGCTGAGAATTACTCGACACATTTCACGTAAATACTTGTAGAAGCTGTTTCAGTAACTGATTTTCTCCTCTTTTTCGATTTTTTTTTTTTTTTTTTTTTTTTTTTAAAGATTGGCGAAGCAGAAAACGAAAATTGTTGGTAAATTTGTGTAGAAGCCGGCAATAGCCAAGAAGATAGGCCTTGTTTGTGTCCTAAGCGCACGAGGTTTCGTCTTTTTTTCTTCTGCTGTTCTTTGTTAATCTATTTTTACTTTTCTTGTTCTCTTTTTTTTTTTTTTTCCATTCGATGGCATAGTGAAGTCAATTCTCGAGCACCGTGCGTAAGCATATGTAAGCAGACAGGCAGGCAGGCAGCAGCAGGCAGACTCTCTCTCTCTCTCTCTCTCTCTCTCTCTCTCTCTCTCTCTCTCTCTCTCTCTCTCTCTCATTCCCGGCTGGAGGCCATGGTGTCCCGAGCAAGCCGGCCGTTGTGTGCACAGGAGCTGCTGATGACTAAATACTGATGGTATGTGTATGTAAAGGTGTAGTCGTTGCCTGCGCGTGCACGCTGATTTCCTTCACGCACACACACACACACACACACACACACACACACACGCGCGCGCGTGCGCGCGCGCGGAGGCGGGGGGGGGGGGGCCGCGAACACACACACACACACGCGCACACACACACACACACACACACACAACACACACGCGCGCGCGCGCGGGGGGGGGGGGGGGGGGGGGGCGCCCGCGAACACACGACCATACACATTCACAGCTGCACAAGCGTGCACTCACATGATAGTAATACACATGCGCGAGCGCGCTCAAGCATAAACACGTGCGCCCGCGCGCGCACGCAAACACACGCATGCCCGCGCGTTGGCGTATTCGGACACACAAGTCGCCTTCCTCCAATTCGCCGACCCCTGCCCACACACGCTCACATATACACACACTGCACACACACACGCACACGCACACACGCACACACACACGCGCGCGCGCGCGCACGCTCGCTCGCTCGCTCGCTCGCTCACAGAGAGATAGAGAGAGAGAGAGCTGGATGAGCATGCAAGTGTGAGAGGAAGTAACATGACTCATTACGAAGGGCAGTGGAAGGGGGGGAGGTGTGGGGGGGGGGGGGGGGGCATGAGAGGAACGCTGGGTAAGCAGAGCCGGAGGGAGGGAGGGGGGTGGGGGAGCAGGTGGGTGCTAGAAAGATGGGCAAGGAGTAGCTTATGGTCAGACTATGAGAAAAGGAAGGGGTAATGAACTCCCGTGCTACAATACCAAGCAGGGGGAGGGATAATCAAGTCTTATGCCACAGTACCAAGCAGGGGAAGATAATTAACTCTCATGCTACAGTACCGTATCAGTATCACAAATACCAGGGCAAACAGACGGGTTAAAAGAAGGAAAGAAAGAAAGAAAAAAAAAGGCAAGGGTGGAAAGCTGCAGGGGAGGGGGTGGGTGGGGGGGGGGGGTGTTGGTAACAACAGCAACGGACACACACAAACGCGGATGCATACTCATCTACATCCTCGATGACTCACCAGTGCGAGTAGGTTCGTTGTTACGTAAGAAAAATACTCTTGGTGCCATGCTAACAGTCTCTCGTTCCAGCAACAGTCTGCTGGAAAATGGGTAAAGGAGCTACACTCCAGAAGTCACATGCCCTCAAAGCCAGGTGGGAGTGATCTATGTTCGTATTTCGGTGAAACGGGAGGGACCCTTTTTCTTCTCAGCGTGGTAGATCTTGGCTGGTTGGTTGTCTGCTAACGCTGCTGAATGAGAAAGAAAAGCAAACAACCACCCGGAGCATGTTCCCTGCACTAATGTGTCCCCATGTTGTCCCTCGTGTCACGGACACTGACACACTTTCCCTGCACTGTGTCCCACGCTGTCCGTGGTGTCGCGGACACTGACACACTTTCCCTGCACTAAGGTGTCCCTACGCTGTCCTTGGTGTTACGGACACTGACACATGTTCCCTGCACTGTGTGTCCACACGCTGTCCTTGGTTCACGGACACTGACACATGTTCCCTGCACGCTGTCCCCACGCTGTCCTTGGTGTCACGGACACTGACACATGTTCCCTGCACTAAGGTGTCCCCACGCTGTCCTTGGTGTTACGGACACTGACACATGTTCCCTGCACTGTGTCCCCCCCGCTGTCCCTGGTGTCACGGACACTGACACATGTTCCCTGCACTAAGGTGTCCCCACGCTGTCCTTGGTGTCACGGACACATTGACACATGTTCCCTGCACTAAGGTGTCCCCACGCTGTCCTTGGTGTCACGGACACTGACACATGTTCCCCTACACAAACGTATCCCTACACTGTCCTTGGTGTCACGGACACTGATACATGTTCCCTACACAAAACGTATCCCTACACTGTCCTTGGTGTCTTGGACACGGATACATGTTCCCTGCACTAATGTGTCCCCACGCTGTCCTTGGTGTGCTGGGACACTGACACATGGTCTCTGCACTAATGTGTCTCCATGCTGTCCTTTGTATCCTCGACACAAAAGTGTCCCCTTCGCCAGTATATTCCTAGATTACCCTCAACATCCCCTAGTCCCTTCACCAGTATATCCCTAGATTACCCTCAACATCCCCTGGTCCCTTTCACCGTTTATATCCCTACATTACCCTCAACATCCCTTAGTCCTTCACCAGTGTATCTCTAGATTACCTTCAACATCCCTTAGTCCCTTAGTATATCCCCCCCCCCCACCCTCACACACACACACACACCAGTACATTCCTAGATTACCCTCAACATCCCCTCGTCCCTTCACATATATCCTTAGATTACCCTCAACATCCCCTTGTCCCTTCACCAGTATATCCCTAGATTACCCTCAACATCCCCTCGTCCCTTCACCAGTATATCCCTAGATTACCCTCAACATCCCCTTGTCCCTTCACCAGTATATCCCTAGATTACCCTCAACATCCCTTAGTCCCTTCACCAGTGTATCTCTAGACACAACATCCCTCAGTCCCCCCACCAGTATATCCCTAGATTACCCTCAACATCCCCCGGTCCCTTCACCATTTGTCCACATACTATCCTCAGTGTTCCTGACACTCGCATGTTCCTTGCACCAGCATGTCATATACTGTCATCATATATATATATATATATATATATATGTGTGTGTGTGTGTGTGTGTGTGTGTGTGTATGCATGTACATATATATATGTATGTATGTATGTATGTATATATCCAGAAGGAATAAAGCACAAGAACAACAAACTTTCGTGGTTGTGAATGAAATTTTCGGTTTTATTTGACATCATCCCAGAGTGCCAGCAAGTAAGGTATCTATCTATCTATCTATCTATCTATCTATCTATCTATCTATCTATAGATAGATAGATAGATAGATATAACTTCAGTTTACTCTACACAAGGTGCGGAAATCAGGACATAAAGCGAGTATTACATATATGTATATATGTGTATATATATTATATGTATTTTGGTCCCTATGTCCCGGACTGATGCCAGTATTCTTGGTACTTAGTCCTCACCATTTTGTCCCCATTAAAGTATATTGTCCTGTGCAACCAACGTCTACATTCAAATTACCGTTGCACAAAGAAAACATGTACGTGGCATTTGTGCGTGCGGGTGTGCGTGCATGTGTGCCTGTGTGTGTGTGTGGGGGGGGGGGGGGTGTGGAGACAGAGGTAGAGAACGAGAGAATAAGCGAACAAACCAAAGATATTTTTTGTAAGCGGAAAGAACAGCAGAATTAGTACATACTGGCGTGGTCTTTCTTCCCTTTTTTATCTGGCCGTCGTTAAAAGGAAATACAAAGTGCACGAGTAAAAGGAAAGACGGAGAGAGAGAGAGAGAGAGAGAGAGAGAGAGAGAGAGAGAGAGAGAGAGAGAGAGTAAGAGAGAGCGAAAGCCAGAATGAAAGTGTGTGTGTGTGTGTGTGTGTGTGTGTGTGTGTGTGTGTGTGTGTGTGTGTGTGTGTGTAAAAAGAGAGAAATGCTGAGAAAGATGGGCAGACAGACAGAAAGAGATGGAGGGATGGCTGTAAAAAGATACAAGGAAATTCAGAAAATACAGAGAAACAGAAAAGAAATAATCGCGCCAAGCGGGCGATAACGCTGCAAGCATCCCGAGATTGCAGAGCCGAGCCCAACTATTACTTGCAACATTCCCGCTCTTTCTCTGACCATCGACCCAGAGAGAGAGAGAGAGAGAGATGGCCAGTGTTTTGATGACTCATGGCAAACAGCCTGGCAAGCCAGCGCTTGTCGCTGTCGCAGCCTCTGCTGATGATGCACTTTGCCGTTTACACAAAAAAGCATGGCGAGCAATCCACGGTAACCACGAGCATTGGCGAGGAAAAGGGAGGAGAAATGGCAGGCCGTTGCTCTCCGTAAGGGGATTAGACTGTGTCGCCACGAGGACAACAAAGGAGAGGAAAAGTCGAGAGAGAAAACAGACAAAATGAGAGAGAGAGAGAGAGAGAGAGAGAGAGAGAGAGAGAGAGAGAGAGCATGCAGTACCCTTTTGCTGGTCAATATCTTTCCCCGATTGGATGCCATCCCGGCAATGACGTCACGAAGCCTTGTTTCTTCCAAGGCGCATAATATGCGCAGGACTGTAACAATCGCCACCGCTCTTCTCGCGCCGCTTCTTCCCTCTCTCTTCCTCACTCCCACCTCCACACAGTTTCATAATTTGGCTGAACCCGTGTGAGGCATTATTTTGTAATGGGCACTAACTGTTCAAATGTGAAAAACAAGAGATCAATAAAAGAAGTTGCACTCTGCAAATCATCCAGTTTCTATGAACGCACAAGGGACCAGAAAAGACAATATGGCATTTTGACGTGAGCGGATCACGGATTTCTTCAGCGAAACCGAGCCAAAGACAGCCACCAGAACCGTAAGGTTTATTTGCTGAATCCAAGAGAATTGGAAGAGAAGTTAACCAGTTTTCTGTTTAAAACAGTATTGAATGACCTTTTAACGTACCTTGATCTAAGTGATGTTCTGGACTTCCTGTCCACTGACCAAACGGTCAAGCTCTGGAACTCGATTAACGGACAAGTAGCAGTGTCATTCTTGAAAATACCCTGTGGACGTGGCTCTGTATTAAATGCGTGAACTTTCGTGAAAATGTGTCATAGAAATGAATCGATCAAGATGCAAATAGAGATTAATTTAGTATAAGCAGAAAGTTGAAATTCGGTTTAAAGTCTTTTCCATAGCTGCCATGGATGTGAAGGAGGGTAAAATAAGGATCAGCGAGTGGAACCACAAGCATTTCCTAAGAGTTAGGGACTTTTATTTAATGAAAGGAAGTTTCTGGATTTGACCCAGTACATCCTAATTCACACCTGTGCATTGTGTGGGGGATAATCAAGAATTCAGAAACTGAAACTGCTATGTCTGGGTGCAGCATCACCTTGTCCTAGTTTAAGATCCAATGTAACCTGCAGTCTTTGGTCTGCATTATCTGTTTGACACCGCGAGTTCTGCCTAGGTTTTAATTAAGTATCGAACACTATTCACTAACTTCACAGTATGTGGTTCGACTTAACAGTAGCATTTAAGATAGGCCCAACAAAAAAAAAAAAATTAAAATATATTCTAAATTCTCAAAAGCTGCCGACAGTTACCAATAATTTGACACTCACTGGACAAATGCACCCCCATAGCTATTTTCACACCTCGAAAAGATATGAAAACTGTGTTGATCACTTTTCCTCAAAAACTACGAGTGGTGTTTTTTCCCTGTGAGACTGGCAGCTACTAGCATTGTAGGATTTCAACAGTCATTAACATGTTTGATTAAATAAGTGATGGATCTAGCTCCTAGCTGCAAAAGATTACACTCACTTGCAGCGTATGCAGGTTCCTTTTTTTTCCCGATGGAAAGGACGGTATTCTGGAAGGGGAAAATCAGCTATCGGCAGCATGTCATATCGGTTCACTTGTTCCTTTCTTCCCCCCCCCCCCCCCCCCCCCCCCCCCTCACCCTCCCTCTCTCTCTCTCTCTCTTTTCTGTGGGCCATTAATGTCAGTTCTCCACGATTCCTGTACACTTCCTATCAGTTGTTTTGACTGTTAGAATCCTTGTAGTGTGTGCCATCTGCTGTGAAAAAATATCGGCGCAATCAATTACATTAAATTTCATTTCCCGGCCTTCTAATGCATTGGCTTTTAAGATAGCCATAGACGGGGTATTATATTGAACAGTATAGTTTGGCATGAATATAAGAAATATATATAGCTTTTGACTAATTTACACCCCATGATCACAACATGATCCATCCTTTCTTGCCTCGTTGTGCCTGGTATCGGTAATCGACACAAAGATTGCTTAAAGATTACTCCGTCCACACTGTATTAGAAATGATACCGCCCGAACCGAGCCATGCTAATGGTGAATCGATGCGTTCTCATTTACATACACGTCCACGTCGCGCTGTTCCAAAGTGATATCGCTCCGAAACACGCCATTATTTGCCAGAATGATATCGGCCGATAAATGCCACATGACAGTGGAACGATACCAGCCCCGTTCATGACGTCCTGTGCTAAAGTGATATCGGCCCATCCATCACCCGGCCGGTGAACTCAGTTCGGCTGGACGGTATCGCCCTCGGCCCTCGCTCTCCTATTGCTGACGGCGAGAAAACGGGCGGCTGGAGCCATTTTGCACCAGTATCTATCCATCTATCTGCGTCTGCTGATCTGCTGCCTGCTTGCTTATTACCCCCCCCGTCCCCTTGTCCTTCCACCGCTCCCGCTCCGCAAGCCCCATCCGTTATGACTCATGCGGAGGTGGTTGCATTTCACCTTGCCGGGCCGTGCTGCAGTCAGTTCTGCCGTCCTCCGCCTGCATGCGTGCGTCAGAGATGGTGCACAGGTTTTTGCATGGAGGCGAGGAAACGGTGAGGACGGAGGTGGAGGGTTGTGGTAGAGGTCAGGCAGTAACGGAACCGTTTGAATTCATGGAAATCATCTTGCTTCCGTGAAAAAAAAAAAAGCTTTTTTAGATTAGATTACCGTTATGCGTAAATGAAATTTTATGTGAAAAGACTTTTTTCTGACCTTGGTTCGAGTCTCGGTTTCAGCAAGGGTAGTGAAAATATGTGTGACATGTGGACTCCTTGATTTCCGACTCTGTTGATGGGCACAAGGATTGGGAATGAAAAGGTGGTGCGTAGGTTGTTATTGGATATGATTTAAAGCAGGCAATATGGAAACATTAGAACTGCTCAAAGTCGGGCGTCATATGCGTCAGTCTGTGTCCCGTCAGGTTAGATGGTTAGAACGTTTTGTGAACTCTTGCAATAAAGACACATCTTAAAACCGTGTTGTATGATATTAGATTGTAGTGTTTTATTTGTACTTTGACACAGATTTTCAGTATTTTTTTTCAATTCTCCGGCATTAGTCTAAAAAAAAAAGCAAATTTATGTTAGTCTCTGTGCGATTCAAACAGTTAAAAAAAAAAAAAAAGGACTGAGCCAAAGTTGACAAAAACACTGTCTAGCGAGAAGGGGAAGGAAGGGGGAGGGGTGGTGAGAGCTGAAGCCCTCTCCGGGAATCTCCGGTTTCTCGGTCAAGTATTGTGACCGGTGAGTCATTATTGCAAATGAGATGATGGTCAGAGGAGGAGTACATGTGACGAGTTTTGACCGTCCTGTGGTCACAAAACATCCTTCCTTCTGCCCCTCTTGCGCACGCATACACACAGGCGCGCGTACACACATACACACACACACACACACACACACACACACACACACACACACACACTGAGAACGAGAGAGAGAGAGAGAGAGAGAGAGAGAGAGAGGCAAAGGAGGAGAAATAGAAAAAAAAAATAAACAGGCTAAAAATTAAGCAACATGTCGAACGGAAGAGAAAGTCAGTCCAGGTAACTCAACTAATATCCAGAATTCTAATGTCTCGGATCCAACACCGACACCAAGCCAAAGTAATATATCTGCACACATTTCTATTAAGCAAGTCTATATGTCAGTCGATCAAACCAGTCTCCACATCAAAATTGCTGAACGACAAATTTTGAAACATGCAGCAGATCAATTGCACTATATAGCAAACTAGCCAGACCTCGAAAGTAGTGTCCTAAACGAGCTTATTCGGTTAAAAAAAAATGTAGCAGTGCACAGGTAGACTGACGAAATGAAAACTGTACACATACTGTCTCTAATAAGTAACTATGAGGGCACTTGGCAGAGCGCAGGCCTCCGCCAAGGTGCAACGAATCTTGGATCCGCCTTTCTATCAATTTATGAGTGAACATCCAAGTATTTATATACGCGCCTGGAGAAGTACATGTTGCTAGGTAGTGAGGAAGTGAACCCGTGCACTTTTCTGTGGTAAGACATGCAAAACATGAAATATGAACGTTTATATCGAAATAAAGTTTTGACTTTCCGTGGCAGTATATTACTTCGTAGATAGTCACGGTGTTCGTGTTCAGTGGAAAACTTGCGATAATTCATTTAATCATGTGAAGAGATACTGGTTCCACCGTCGGAAAAGTAACAGTCGGTCCGGGTTGGAGAAATGGCGTTCCGTACATTTTAAATTTTGCTACACACGATCCTCGATCCGCTTTTTGATCCGGATCCGCACAACGGATCCCAAACAAATTTTAATGGGTTCGTCCCTGTGCACATTTCATCTTTGCTGGACTTCTTCTGTTAAGTTAGGTTAAGCATTTTTCGTGTAATCCGGCTGAGAGATTACACACAAACCAACGGATGCAGGAGGCTGTAACTTCCTTTGTGTGAATGGAAAAAAAAAATCACTGTATTCCCATAATGAAAACGGTGTTCGGAGAAAGAGGTATTAGAAATTTCAACTTTAACAGCCGCCGTGTTGCAGTGTTAAACGTCGCAAACTTGCGGGTTCGGTTGCTAATACACAGAGCTGAGAGTGCCATGGCCTCGGATGGTTAGACTAGTACTAGAGTCCATTTCTACTCACTTAGTAGATGTGTCTCTTAGAGTGTTGCTCAGATTCACTGACCAACACTGAAGATGTCTGTATCACTCGAGTCTGGTAGACATCGGGGTACGGAATGCAAAGAAGTGTAAAGTACTACCCTGTCATGTAGACTCTGATTGGAATGGAAACTCCGTAGCATCATCCTCATCCTTATCCTCACCAGTAACACACACACACACACACACACACACACACACACACACACACACACACACAGAGCGCAAATTTTCTGGGAGTCATCATTGTTAGGTCGACGTTTTCCCTGTGCTATGTGTCTGCCGCCATACTTTCCCTCTCTTTCAAGAGGAAAAGGAACCCACTGACTGAGAGTGCCGTGTTGAAAGCAAGGCTAAGTATCCGTCACCAGCCTTTATTGTGCTTAATCTGGGTTCTCTGAAACAGCTGCTCGGAGGCTAACCCACTACGTTACCCCCCGTTTTCCCTGTCTGTGAAGAGGGGCGCGAAATAAGAACCAAGGACAATAGAAAAACACTGATGTTCAATTACCTATCCCAGGGAGTCTCTTCATGTACGATGTTGGTGCGCAGAAAAGTTCAAACCACACCGCTCATAAATGCGGGGGTGAACGCGCGGGACTGGGTGACAAAGTTTGTCGAGGGCGTTTCGATTTCCTCTCCTCGACCATATCTGTGGCGAGTGTGTCAGTCTTCAGTATTGGCAGCTCACGACAACGGTCGTTGGATGGACGTGCTGACGCCCCCCCGAGAGGGACCGCCAGCTCACGCTGGCCCTGCAACTAGGCATTTATTGTCCCCGCTGGGAGCTTAGTAGGGGGTGTCGCGCGTAGTTTGGCTCAGAACAGGCGCCACTGAACACCATAGAAATGACCGGCAGCAGCGCAGCGTATGCTCTGGTAGGGTGCCTCATGACAACGGCATATCAGTTGCTCCCTGCGGACCGCCGCTGTTGGAGGACAATACGGGTCTAACTGTGTATGAGGGATTTGAATGAACGCTGTGACGATATGCATCCAAGAGGGCGTGGAAGATGAAACCGAGGACTTGCATTCTTCGGAGCAAGAAATAGAGAATACATGGCCGTGCGATACATTATAGCATTTTGATGAACATGGTATCCAGGCTTACTAAAACCGGAATCACCATGGTAGCCAGGTTAGCCTTAACCGGAACTGGTGGCATGCGCGCGTGGCTGCATGTGTGGAAACGTAGCTTCAGCATGCGTCGCAGGTAAGTAGGCTAGTTTTGTGGTGTGCTTTCACCATGACTTTAACGGTAGATTCGGTCTGCTGGCACAGAAAGATGGTGCGAATTTTGATGCAGAATGGACTTGCATATTTGGTAGCTTGTTAGGTGAGTCAGCGTGTTGCTAAATTGGTTCTGTTGTTCGTTGTTGAGTTTATAGGTTGCATTGGTTTAGGTTTGATGTGGGGTTGAATTGGGTCACTTTGCGCCGAACTTAGGTTTTTACAGTTACGCGAGGGGTTCGGATCCTTTTCAATAAACCACCGACATCACTGGCCTCTCCCTAAGACTGTGTCAAAGCAGAAACAGAAATGGTCTCTTTCGGATGAAGTCGGAAAAAAAAGACGGCTCCTTTTGACGGATGTGGCAGTTGGGTACGATCCGATACGACGTGATAAACAATACAATCCAGTAGGCTACAGTACATCCCATTTCACAAAACACTGTTATACAGCGAGGGGCGGGACAGAGCAGAGGCAGGCAAAGAATTAAGTGGCTGGGAAAGAAATGCAACACATGCTATTGTGCACAAGTCTGATTACACCTCCTGTATGTGAATCACGGTACGTCGCATTTTGCATGGTTAATCTTTAAAACTGTGGCGGCAAGAGTGAAGATAAACGTGTGGCTTTCTTATATCGTAGTGCCAATAGCAGTGATAAATACATAGATGCGTTGAAATCGTTGTGGCAAGAATAATGATAAATGTGATTTGTTTTAATCGCTAAACCAAAGGAATGAAAAATATGTAAATGTTTTGAATAATAAGACAATTATAATAACTAGATATGCATTACGGAGATTGCAGATCTCTGCCGTGTTCGAAGGATCCTGGATCCCCATTTTGATCCGGATCCGCACCAAAAGTCTATGGATTTCTCCTCGGGATACACTTTGTCTTCCAACCAAGTTTCGTTAAAATCGGTTTGGCAATTGTTTTTGTTTTTGTTTTGTTTTGTTTCGTTAACTTCCCTCCAGACAAACCAACAGACGATGATGACAATAATCTGACAATAATCTCACTTGCGGAAGAAAAATACAGATTGTTCCTAATCATGACGGTTATGTTTAATCAAAATTTGTTTCCAGTCATGGTGGCAAGAGTGACAAGAAGTATGCAAGAAGTGAGAGGTAGTGAGAGGCAGAAAACAGAGGGCATACGGGTTTATATCACAAAAAATGTGCCGTGTGCGTTGAATGCTTGTTCTTCGGACCACTAATCCTCTTTACAGCCCAGCAGTAAGCGGTGGTGCTCACATACAGACTGCTGCCATGGGACGATGACGCTGTTGTGATATGTTGCCCCACGAGATGTTTATTGTTTCCTTTCGCTTTTTTTTCCGCCCGTCACTGGCTTGCCTTTTCTTTGCTTCCTATTTTTCTCTTTCCACAACCCCTCCCCCCCCCCCCCCCCCCCCCCCCCCCCCCCCCCCCCCTTTCGTTTGTTGTCACTGTGTGTGTGTGTTTTTCTCTTTGTTCTGGCCTGGCTTTGTAGCAGACACACTTGGCGAAAGTAAAATCCGTGTTGGCAACGCAATCGGTGAATGGGAATCTAGCTTCCCAGACATTCTGATGTGCCTTGTTGTTCCGGGACGAGAGCCAGGCAACTCCGTGACTCACTGCTATGTCAGAGGGTTGTCTGTTCGTGTCTGGAAACTCCCTCAGTGACTGAAAGGTGCACAGATCACCGACAGAAATAACTAGATTTCACTTGTGAGAATGTGACAGAGATAGTTTAGAACAGCAAAGCTCCGACAATTCTATAAAGTTTGAGTAAATGTGAAAATTATCTACTTGATTTATCCCCAACAATGTTCGAATCGCCAGTTCTGCAGACTGACCCGTAGAGGTGCGAGGACTGGGGAATTAATGTATAAGGGTTAAAACTGTACATGCTAATGTGATTCCCTGATTTCATAGGTTTAAAAAGCAAAGACCAACGGATTCTTGTGTGGTGAATTTAGAAGATATCCTCTGTATGAAAATTCATCATACGTTAGATACATCAAGCACGCCTACTGTCCTGATTTAAACAAAAAGTAAGGACGGTGACAACTTAACAGCTAAAGCATGTTAGATTTTCTTGGATTCAGATAGTCGAGAAAAGCAATCCTGGGCTCCAGACATTGAAAACTGCATATGTAAATACGGATGGTGATGTCTGGGAATATTATGGTATCGAATTTGTGTTGAGTCTGTAGAATGTCCAAAGAGACGCAATTGCTGATCCCTGCTGCCGCCCATGGGATAAATGTACCCATGACAGATTTACAAAAAGAACACGCGAGAGGGCTATTTGTACAGAACAATCTTAAAATGAATTTGCGAACATATGCAAGCTTATGTACAGTTTGGATGTGCATTTTTATAACACTGCCAGTGCATGCAAATCAAGTCGAGCTAAATGCACAATATCGACTGTGTTGGAAAGAACTTGAAGTTGTTCAGTTATTCGGACCTCGGAAACAAACTGGTATTACCAGTACATTATTTTCATCCTCGAACATATATATATAAGGAATCATCCTTTTGTATCAGAGTTTCAGAATAATGTGGAAAAGTCCGATTTCTTTCGTTTGCAGACACGTTAAGAAATTTGGTGATATTTTATACCAGGTCTTGGATTTCTTTATTCTTTGTGTTCAGTGGGGCAGGGGAGGGGGGGGGGGGGGGGGGGGGGGGGGGGGGTCGTAAACGTAGTTCATTTGTTGTACACCGCGGATCTTGTTCTCGCTCCTTCATGAGAGACTAAGGCCTACTTTAAATGAAAATTCGATGTGTTCCGCTATCAAACGTACACAGAAGAAGGATCTCTCTCTCTCTCTCTCTCCTCTCTCTCTCTCTCTCTCTCTCTCTCTCTCTCTCTCTCTCTCTCTCTCTCTCTCTCTCTCGTGGCTATGAAAACAACAGTCCATTCGTTCGCATGAAAATAATCTTGGTCTGGAAAAGGAAATCCTATATATATGTTTTTCTGCTTATCACTAGTCTCTTGAAAGACCAAACAAAGATACAGAAATGTCTTTCAAGGAAGGAATATGGAATTGAATTAGTTAAAAAGGATAAGAAGACCGATGACTTTATGGGTAGCCTATCGGGAACATCAAACTTCTTTCCGATATCTATCTGTCTGCACACACACACACACACACACACACACACACACACACACACACACACAACACACACACACACACACACACTGTGTGTATATATATATATATATATATATATATATATATGTGTGTGTGTGTGTGTGTGTGTGTGTGTGTGTGTGTGTGTGTGTGTGTGGAGAGAGAGAGAGAGAGAGATCCTTTCGTTTTGTTTCGTTTTGTGATGCACAGCTCCGAGTGCAAGTTCATACACACGGGAGAGTGCAGTCACACTATCCTCCCCGAAATATCTACAGCTCAGCCTCACACAGCGCGACCTACATAATCCCCCCCCCCCTCTCTCTCTCTCTCTCTCTCTCTCTCTCTCTCTCACACACACACACACACACACACACACACACACACACACACACACACACAATACACACACACAAACATACAGATAGAGAGAGAGAGAGATTGAGAGCATATAAGAAAAGTGCAAATATCAATGAAAACTTTGGAACTTTGCAACGGCACACGCAAAATATGGTTAAATAACACGAGGTGCCAGGTTAATTAAAATGAAAAAAAAAAAGACAGTTTTTAAAAGAAAAGCATTAATCGTTCGAGTACAAAGTAACCTATATAAAAAAAAAAAAAAAACTAATAATGCAGAATTCTTACTGTATTTAATTTATGTTGTTTATATCGCCTAGCCGACCACAAACGACTCTGTCCAGGGCGGTCACCTCAGGAAAGTCACTCTCCATATAGATATCTACAAGAAGTAAAAGAGCAAAACGAAATGTAATCACATTCACACAACAACTCGTTAGAACAGATTTTATTTATTTACAGAAACAAAACAAAAACAAAAAACAAAAAAAAAATCGTTTTGATATTTTTCTTCCGTAAAATTTAGATCAGAGGAAAAAAAAAAAACGTTTTCTTTCACGAATTCAACAATGACATCGACAGGGACATCTCTGAACAGGGTTTTCATGCAGTATGTTACAAACTGTTACGTCTGACATGTATCAAGTCCCAACGTACAGTAAGAACACGTTTTCTAGTGAATGGTGCTCTTACTGAACAAGAATAATCGAAATTCCAATAGTGATATATAATAAACAGAATAATCGAAATTCCAATAGTGAAATTCCAGTAGTGATTTATATATATATATATATATATATAGAGAGAGAGAGAGAGAGAGAGAGAGAGAGAGAGAGAGAGAATACATGTTTACCTTTTGTTATATTTTTATTTTTCATTAAGGTTACGGATGATACATGTAGAAAATAGTCGGTGAAAGAACATCGACTTCTGCTGGGTTCCCTCTCATAGTGGTTTGAAATGGAACGAAGTAGCAGATATTCTTGCTAAAGCTGGAGCTAAACATTGCCCTGCTTGTAATTCTTTATCTTCACTGAAAATATCTTCGTCAGAAAGTTTGCTAAAATTAGAAAGTTGTGTTTATAACAGAATTTGTGGAGAAAATCTTAAATATGTAAATACTTGTCCTCGTCACATTTCCAAGATAGTAACAAAAAACTCAAGTTGAATGCATGGAACACAAAATATTCTTGCCACGTTCTTTGTACTTGTGGTAAGCCTATTTCAGTGCATCATCTATTGATGGAATGTTCCGTCTTAACTCCAATCTATAAAGAAAATTCTATTGATATCAAAGTCCAAGATATCAGTCAAATATTGTCCAGCCCTTCTATCATAAAAATTGCTACTATTATCGCACAATCTAAAATTGCCAAGTTGCTTTGATGCGGTTTTTTTTTTTTTTTTTTTTGTTAAGCATAGTTAGATTAGATAATAAGTTGTTAGATTGTTTTTTCGTCTAATATCATCAATGGTGAATAGACGTTAAATAAACCACTGAACTGAACTGAACATGTTCATCGATTTAACAAAAAACAGAACCCTTTGCCTGTTGCAAAATGTAAATCTGTCAGTCAGTTTGAATTGTTTTAAAGATTTACAGTCAACACATTTATTCCAATTTCATGTTTAAAACAACTGAAGCTAAATGTAAAAATACTGTAAAAGATTTTTTTTTTTTTTTTTTTTTTTTTGCTGGGGGGGGGGGGGGGGGGGGGGGGGGGGGGGGGGGGGGGGGGGGGGGGGGGGGGGGGTGGGGGGGGGGGGGGGGGGGGGATGAAAAAAACTGCATGTTGATTTTTTTTTTTCTAGTTTGCTTTGTTTTTTCGTCGCGATGGACGACTGTAAATGCAAGTGCACACATACGGGAGAGCACATTTACACATTCCTTCCAAAAATTCCTGCAATCTATCACACACACACACACACACACACACACACACACACACACACACACACACACACACACAGAATGTAGGGTGTGTGTGTGTGTGTGTGTGTGTGTGTGTGTGTGTGTGTGTGTGTGTGTGTGCCCACTGATATGAGATACATTAAAGCGGAAAACAGAGAGAGAGAGAGAGAGACAAACACACACAATAACGCAACAATTAGTTGGACTTCACAGTAGTCAACCTTTAACACTTAAATATGCTCACTAGGATAAAGAACCTTCATTCTATTGACAATAGTGCTCACTGAAACGGCGTGTATTTTCAAAAAATTTGCATAAAATACTGCCTACAATTTTAATAATGTCTGCATGATATTTTTTAATTCATTAGTTGATATTTTTCTTTAAGTTTACGATGGCTTTAATAGTTTTGTGTTGGGTAAACGGACAATAACGAGGAGAAAATCAGCCTAAAGACTCAGTATCGCTTTCATAACTTGGTTTGTCAGCGACAGGGGAGACCACCATTAAATGCACGTACCAAGCGTTGTGATTCGCTGTCGATTGCCAGTGCGAAGCAGGAAACGACCCTACAAAGACCAGGAAATGGGCGTGCACTAACCTGTCAATGCTGCCACACACGACCCTCGGTGAAAAGACGCTTCACATTAACTAAAAATAAACGAAAACAATCGTTGTCATCAGGGAATTAGGCGCTGGACTTTGTGGCTATTTCAGGATTTCATTCGTAAGAGGGGCTTTTTTTTCCCGAAAAACTGACTTCATAAGGTTATAAAAAGCCGGTTCCTGCTGTTTAACCATGTCTGGTATTTAGAGTTGAATACAAACAAACAAAACATCTGACCGTCACACACGTCACACACACACACACACACACACACACACACACACACACACAGAATAAACTCCGTTTCAAAGTGAAATGTAGCGACTTGTCTAACCTCAACTCCACGGCAGCCTGCCTTAAACACATTCCCCAACAGAGCACAAATTTGTTATCCCCGCACGTCGGTGTTGTTTGCTCTCTGTTCATATTTTGTAAACCACTGCTAATGTTTCCGGAAACCCAGCGACAGCAAAGAGCTGTTTACAGCACGACTTAATGAACGAAACAGAATAGGCACAAATATTCTTCCGCAAGAATTGCTTCTTTTTTTTTTTTCTAGCCATAACAACGAGATGGGAGAGAAAACCGAAAAGTAAACATGTGTCAAGGATGAAAAACAGGCAGGTGTCGTTAACGTCTCCTCTCTGCAGGTTATGGAGTGTGGATATATAGGTTTGTAGATAAGCGTGCTCTTGTGTAATTTTACTTGTTTATCAGACGTGTTAGATTTGTCCTCTGTAGCCATTCCCTGCAAAAAGAAAAACAAAACAAAACAAAAAAGACTTAAACAAACCAAAGACACACTTATCTGACTCCTGTTCAGTTAATTGAATAACATGTTATAATTAAAAGACATACTTTATAAACTTGTTGTGCTGTAAGTTGTAGAATAACTTTCGCGCTCAACCTAAATAATAATAATATAAAACAAATGACATCAGAAAGTAGCGATTTGGCTAACTCGCACTCGCGCGCGCGCGCGCGCGCGCACACACACACACACACACACACACACACACACACACACACACACACATTTATATATGATTAGATACATGAAAATGTCCATTGACAAAATTCGTATTTGGCATGTCTGACATTGCATACCCTCGCTAGTAACGTGACTGAAAATGAACTGACCTGACTGCAAAGTCTTAATGAACTTAGTTTTGCTATAATCATACTATTTCATTTCTTAATTTTGAAATGTATTCAGAGTTGAAGTACGATGTATATACGCAAGCACCTTCTGTATGGGACCCTGGCCTTCATAAAGATTGTTTGTATTCTCTCTCTCTCTCTCGCTCTCTCTCTCTCTCTCTCTCTCTCTCTCTCTCTCTCTCTCTCTCTCTCTCTCTCTCACAAACATGGGGAACAAACTCCAACCGCTCCATTTTTCAGTGCTGACCAATTTGACCCTCGATAAAACTGATCAGTTTTCATTACAAGTAAAATGGAATAGGCAAGACTACCGATAAGGCTTACATCGACCTTAGTTCAGTAAACCTAAAACAACTTTAACTTACACACACATACGCACAACACGCGCGCGCGCACGCACGCACGCACACACACACACACACACACACACACACACACACACACACACACACACACTCACTCACTCACTCACTCACTCACACACACATGCACACACACACACACACACACACACACACACACACACACAAGGTTGGGGTAGGCATATTTTTTCCCCCACGCCCTGCCACAGGTCCGACAAAACTGCTGTAGACTTAGGTGTTACGGACTGTTACCGAGAAATCGCAAAAAAAAAACAAAAAAAAAAAAAAGTTTCCAGGTTTATGTCTGAGTGATGAGTTCAGCGGAGTGGTTCTGGTGCACAGTATTAAAACGAACAGTCACACAACCACACAACTGGCTTGAAAAGCTCACTTGCAGTCCACGGTTGTAGAGTACTAACACCCCCCCCGCCCCCCCCCCCCCCCCCCCCCCCCCCCCCCCCCCCCCCCCCCCCACACACACACACACATACACACATACACGGTCGAAGACAATGAACAGAGCGATCAGTGCAGCTCTGTACTTGAGCAGTCGACTTGTGCAGAGGAATCACACAATAAGTTGTCACTGTTGAAAGGTCCTCCTCTCTAGACTACAAAGCGACGGTGATTGCTGTAAGATTCTCTCCCCTCTTGAGACAGACGGGTGTCATTCAGCTTCGCGAGAACAGAGCAACTGGTGAAGTTGAAGGAGCTCTGGTAAGCTTTGCTTTCCATCCGAACACGTCTGAGGGTCTCTGCGGAAGAATGACCGTGTTCATACGGCGCCGGTGGCCATTCCACACATATATATTTCACGTTTTTCACACCCCTTGTTCGCGCGCTGAAAATGGCACAGACTGCTGGTGGGTTTCCGTTCGCAAATCGCTTACTGTTGAAGAACAAAGAAACGGACAAAACATCGACGGCGGCCGTCTTTTTTTCCCCCCTGTCTTGTGAATGTATGTGGGCTTTTTCTTTTGGGTGTGCCAAGGAGCTCTTGCCAGGATAAATTGTGTGTGCATCTCCTGGAAATTTATCTAAAAAGTATCTATGAGAAAAAAAAAAAAAAGGGGGGGGGGGGAGAAAAAACAGACGTGACGGCCAGACGAATGCTCTCTCTCTCTCTCTCTCTCTCTCTCTCTCTCTCTCTCTCTCTCTCTCTCTCTCTCTGTGTGCGTTGTGTGTGTGTGTGTGAGTGTGTGTGTGTGTGTGTGTGTCCCTCAAAGGAATGGCCCGGGAGCTTTCGCCAGTATATTGTATGTGCATCTTCAGGAAATATAACTGACCCCACACAAAAAACTTCGATCTGGCAACAACCTGTTCCTCAAGGCCTCCGCCAAGTAAGCGTGAATTTCACAATCTATCTGGAAATGCTGAACTGGCATTTTCCCATTTTCTCTCACTTTCTCTCGGATTTTTCCTGTCTCTTCTTTTACTGTCATCCACTGCATTCTACACCCTCCCCCTCCTTCTTTCCGCTTTAAGACTATCTTACTATCTTGTGTGTGTGTGTGTGTGTGTGTGTGTGTGTGTGTGTGTGTGTGTGTGTTGCCTTTGCGACTGTTTCTATTTATTTCTTTTTTTTACTGACATTTTTCTCTCGCTTGTTGCAATTCATAACATGCTGGTTTTTAGTTTTGCAGTGTCTGGCAACTTTGTTGTGACAATGTACCACAGGAATGGACAAAAAGTGTACATGTGCCATGTAATTTGCTCACACGGCCTTTTAATGTATTCACCATCGCTTTAAAATGCTTTTGTATGCTTAAAAAGAATGGACGTTTTTCCTTTCGTCAAGTTCAGATTTTCATCTTCGTCTGTGGGCCGGTTTGTCTCGCAGTAAGTCACACACACACACACACACACACACACACACACACACACACACACACACATTAATCGACTTTTAACAAAACTTGGTGGAAACAATGCCATGTGGTTTCTTACGAATTTAATGCCGATCCACAGAATGGATCCGGATCGAATGATAGATCCACGATTCGTTCGATCTTGGCGGAAGTCTGTGTTCTCTCAAGTGCCCTTGTAGTTTAAAACTATAACCCCAGAGCAAAGGCTTTGCTCTGTCAGAGCAGCCCAGTTTTATATCCTTCAATATATTGGTGTTCAAACTGACGTATTGTCAATTATTGTATCATATTGTATTGTGGCAATGTTTTTTTATCATTGCAGAAGTGGCCTTGCTTTTTTTTTTTTTTTTTTTTTTCAAATCGAAAAGTAAGGTGTGTGTGTGTGTGTGTGTGCGTGCGTGCGTGCGTGCGTGCGTGCGTGTGTGTGTGTGTGTGTGTGTGTGTTATTGTGTCTTCTTCTTCAGTTTAACATCTTCCCACTGAAAGTGATATCAGACGATGTTGAGTAAGTGTGAGTGTGCGCGCACGCATGCGTGTGTGTGTGTGTGTGTGTGTGTGTGTGTGTGCGCGTGTGTGCGTGCGTGTGTGTGTGTGCGTGTGCGCGCGCGCGCGCGCGCCCGCGCGCCCTGTGTGTGTGTGTGTGTGTGTGTGTGTGTGTGTGTGTGTGTGTGTGTGCCTGCCTGTGTGCATGCATGCGTGCGTGCGGTGTGTGCTTGCGTGCGATGTGTGTGTGTGTGAGAGAGAGACAGAGACAGAGACTGCACTTTTATCATATACTCTTATGACATTGATTTTAATGTACATGCTGTACTGATTAACGATGTTGTATAATAAAAGTACAGTAAGATGAAAAAAAAAGGGGGAAAGAAAAGTATCGGCTTAAGCCAGTACTTTAATCACCCCCTCCCCTTCCCCTGTCTCCCTCCCTCCCTTTCTCTCTTCTTTCTCCCCCCCCACCCCCCCCCCCCCCCCCCCCCCCTTTTTTTTTGTCTTTCTCACACACACACACACACACACACACACACACACACACACACACACACACACACACACGCACCGCGCTCTCATGCAGGCACACACACACACACACACACACACACACACATACACAATGTGACTGTAGTGAGGCTGTTGGTAAAGGTTACAGGTCATAGGGAGCCTTCGACACGATGAAATGCTCCATCCTGTGAGTCATGTAAGGCTGAGTTCACACGTTGCACATCACCGGGAGATTTCATGATAATGAAATGCTGCATCCTGTGAGTTTTCGCTCAGACTGTTAGCATCTCCTATGTACTGTACTGAAGTCGAGAAAAAATTCAAAGCAGCGTACTCCATATAGGAATAAAAAAAAAAAAAAAAAAGGGGGGGGGGGGGGGTGACCTCCCACAGCCTCTCTTGACAAGGTTGGGAACGTGACGTTTAATTCATCACCGCCACGCCTCCAGTTTTGCAACTACTTCCTCCCCATCTACAAGAATGTCTGTGCTGGGGTTTTTCCATATTTACTTGGAGTCCGTTTTTCTGACTTTTCTGTCTGTCTGTCTCACTGGTCTATTTGCTTATGTCGTCAAGCCTTCGTGTGTATTCTGAAAATCTTTCTGCACGGGTGCAGTATGGTAGGCAGATAGCTTGGTGTCCCATAAACACTGTGACAGGTACTTACAGCTGTCCATTTTAATGTTCTTCTTCTAGTCTAGGCAAGTCTGGATAATTTTCTCTGCGTTACGGCACTTTTTTGTAACAATAAATTCTGAAGATGAGATGCAAAGCCCAATTGCTACTCCAGTATCGCTTATGGCTTATTCCCCCCCCCCCCCCCCCCCCCCCCCCCCCCCCCCCCCCCCCCCCCCCAATCTCTCTCAGGCCTTTTAGTTGAAGTGCCGTTAATGATCTCAGCAGTATTAAGCGATACTCTGTGTGTGTGTGTGTGTGTGTGTGTGTGTGTGTGTGTGTGTGTGTGTGTGTGCGCGAGTGCGTGCGTGCGCGCGCGCGCCTGTGTGTGTGTGTGTGTGTGTGTGTGTGTGTGTGTGTGTGTGTGTGTGTGTGTGTGTGTGTGTTCGGTTTCGCAATTTATTTACATGACTTGACGCGGTAATGTGTATGCGTGTGCATACGCGCATGTGAACGTCGCTTGTGTTTACATGTTATTCCCAAGCAGTTAAGTCCTGATACAACGTGAGCATTCGGACGGGTTGTAACCGATGAAAGAGTAATAGTTACTGTATTAATTAGAAGTAGCTGGACAAGACACTTCGGGTCTTGTATTAAATGAATAACAAATATTCAAACTGCTGCTAATTACACCCCAAGAAGGAACGGAAAGATAGTATGTGTGTGGAGAGAGGAAAAAGAGACAAGTTACAGTTCAGTGAACTGTAAATGCCATGATCATTAATGAACAACTACCTTCTTTAAGCATTCGTTGCTCTCTCTCTCTCTCTCTCTCTCTCTCTCTCTCTCTCTCTCTCTCTCTCTCTCTCTCTCTCTCTCTCTCTCTCTCTAGCGGGCGATATAGGGTTTGGTTTTAAAGCAAAACATTCACAATTAAACACTGTTTTAAATTCTTAACCAGGGTTAAGAATAAAAGAGTCACTTCAGGGAGAAACGTATCTAGAACTGCGAGACATGAAGAAATGAATAACGTCTGACCAAAGACCGAGTCTGAGAAAATCGTTACGTTTGTCTTGAATTTGTGAAATTGGACTCGATCTAGTATGGTGAGAAATGGAGAACGAATAGAGTGGAATTTTAAATGAATAACACTAAAATTATTCTTTTGGCACCATAATATGATGTTGGAACCGCTGAAAACTCATGTATGTGTTATCAGATTTTTCTTTTAGAAAAATACTATATATAATACTTGAAAAAAGGACCTGAAATATTTTTCTGACAAGGAAACAACGCGTGATCAAGCACAACTAAAATCAGATCTTTCTTGGTCTAACTAATGCGCTTGTATTTGAGTGTGAGATGAAGGAAGTGATTAAAAATGTTTTTTAGCGAGAGAGAGAGAGAGAGAGAGAGAGAGAGAGAGAGAGAGATTAAAAAAAATATCTGAGTATTATCATGGTCATCATCATCAGTGGTAGTAGCAGTGGCAGCAGGAGTAATAGTTGTAAGAGGAATATGCGGAGTACTTAATTATTATTGTCCTTATTGTTGTTGTTTTTATTATCATCCCTTGAAATTATCATTACGACTGTTGTTGCTGCTGCTGCTGTTTCTGTTGATATTGTCAAAAATATTATCATAACAATATTCATATTCAGAATCTTGATCATTCTATTTCCTGACTATCTGAGAGAAAAAAAAAGTCGATTTCGAGTAAAGGTTCCCTACTTGATTTAGGAAAATGGGTATAGAACTCTGAATCAAAACGTACTGAGAATATTTCGGCAGGATCACCTGTCCTCTCCATCAGCTCACTGTTGCTGTTGTGACAGCGAGGCTCACTCCACACAACAGTCCCCTCCCCCCCCCCCCCCCCCCCCCCCCCCCCCACCCCCCCCCCCCCAGGCTTCGCTGTCACAACAGCAACAGTGAGCTGATGAAGAGGACAGGTGATCCTGCCGAAATATTCTCAGTACGTTTTGATTCTGAGTTCTATAACCATTTTTTCTAATCTTGAATCCAGAATCCAGAAACCTACATTCTTATCCCTACTTGATTATTTTTGTTTGTCGACCGTGGTTATAGTGGCTGTTCAATGACAATCCTCTGTAAAAAGCAGCCAACTGGCTGATGGTCAGTACATGGGACAGGTGATCGACTGGATCCTGTCCAGTAGAATCCCTTGTCCTCTTTCCCATCCTACGAGCGTAATCTGTCCATTACAAGAACTATAAGAATGATTAAGCAGCTCGAGACCGTTGTAATCTAGTAAAAGTAAAGCCAGTAATCATAGGCAAACGTAATGAAGACTTTTGAGTTAATAGTAGGTGCATTACACGTCGGGGAGGTTAAAAAAAAAAAAAAAAAACAGTTATCAGGGAAGACTCATCCTCACTACTACTGCTCACCTCTCCCTGCCCCTCCCCCCTTCTCCTCCCCCCCCCCCCCCCCCCCCCCCCCCCCCCCACACACACACACACACACACACACAACACACATCCCCACCTGGCCGTTTAATTATTCCGTCTCTCTCTCTCTCTCTCTCTCTCTCTCTCTCTCTCTCTCTCTCTCTCTCTCTCTCTCTCTTTATTTTCCCTCGTCGTTTTATAAATAGTATGAATTGAAATTGAATACTATTAGTTTTTACTTAATTATTGACATGAAAAAAAAAACGCAGATGACGTACATACATGTCCGCTCTTCCATGCATTCACTACCTCATGTAAATTGTAAATGTGATATTTAGTATGCTTTCAGATGGACACTGTGTTTAACGTAGTTGTTGGACACAGGATCAACATTAGCTGCATAAGCCAAAAATATTATTATTCAACATATACTGCTTTTATTAACCGTTTGATCGCAGAAAATATATACCAAGTAAATTAAACTTCGTAACATTTGGAACTTGCATTCTTAAAAAACTGCAAGAAGCTTGCTTCCGAGTTGGAAAAATATCGTGTATTTTATTGTAAACCTGGAACTTACTCCGCAATCGTTTTTTTCTTCTTCATTCATCCGCTTCTATTGTAGTTTAGAACCAGTCAGTACAGGGAAAAAAAGTCCAGTATATCACGTGTAAGTCATTTATTTTACTACACATCTTTATTCTTACTCAACAAGAAATTGCTGGACGTTTCCTCTTTTTTTTTTACTGACTCAAACTTTTTTTTCAAATCATTTTGTTAGTTTGTTTTGCCTGCCTTCGCGACCACCTGTTCTGGAGAGTCGTAACACTTTTTTTAACATTCTGTTGAAACTCCTTACACGCCAGCTTGTCGGTGTTGGTATAAAATTTGGTAAAAAGGTAGTCAGACTGAACATTGTCCAAAGTAGACACTAGGTGTTTATTTTGGAAGGAATATTTGCTTTTAATGTTTTTTTTTCTCCCCCAACAGTTTCGCTTCTCAATTTTTTTTTTTCATTCATCATAGCCTTTCATCTTCCTGTAGGGTGTTAACAGACTAATCAAGATATTTCATGTGTATAATTTTACAGAGTTACACTGTGCCTTTGTTTACTTGCACCGGGCTTTTCTCTTATTTGGATGGCTAGGCGAAAATAATGATGATAATCATGATATTAAATCCTGCTTAGAACCATAGTTATAGAAGAAATTAAATGTATTGTCACAGACAGAAATATCTAAATCCTGAACGTGCATGTTATGTAATAATCAAAAGCTGCAGACGGACCTCGCAATGGGCAGCAATGTGTTGCATGAGAAACCTTCCAGCTGGGTATGGGGATATCGATAGGATTTTCGTTTTGTACACAAAATGTCAATAACGTGTTGGAAACATATATTTCTTTAAACAAAGTTTATGAACTTTGTTCTCCATTTTTAACAACAACTATTCTGATAAAATTAAAGCAAAATCGATGACGTTTCGATCGACATTTTTGTGCTTTTTTTTTCCTTTTTTTTTTTGGGGGGGGGGGGGGGGGGGGGTAGTTATTTTTGCGATTTGCCTTTGAGTTGCTTTCGTTTGTTCTAATTTTGTTCTAAATTCACGTACATATCATGCTTGCTTCAATAAGGAAAAACAATATTCATACCTTGAACAGTTTCGTGGGCGGATTTTTGTTGTACTTTTGTCATAAACCAAATGACAGCAGAATCTTGTGTTTATTTCATTCTACGATGTTTTGATTCATCCTAGCCTATATATCGTTTATCATCATTACTATCATTTATGTACAGTTGTCCTGTCCTAGACCTGATGTAGGCCTAAGCCATTATGACCATGAGTCACTGATAGGCCTAGCATAAGCTCGGGGAATTGAATTAACGAGAGAGAGAGAGAGAGAGGGAGGGGAGGGGTGGTGGGGGTGGGCGGGAGAGTTGGGGGAGGCGGGGGATGAGGGTAGGGTGGAGACGCTAGGACCTAAAGTCGACCATCGGCTCCAAAGCACGTACGCCTTTCCTTATCTCTAATTCTTCCCACTGGCCTCGCTCCCCTCTTGACAAACCATAAAACCGGGACCGGAAAGGGATTTCCGGTTGGGAAGGTCATAGAGGTTTTGTAAACCATGGCGGTTGCGAAACTCGCCCCCACTCGCCTCCACAGATAAGGGCAGAGGAAACCCCGTGACAAATCCACCGGGGGCGTTGTGACAAGACAAAACAAGACCGGCTTGTGCTCCGTGGCGCACTTTGAATCTCTCGTCTCGCCCTCCCTCCTTCCCCCCTGGCCATCCGCCTTAATGTACAGGAGGGAGGAGTCTTGAACTGGTCAGTCTGAGCCGCGCCGCGGCTTGATTGGCGGACCGCGGCATGGACGCTCATTAACATGGCCTGCCAATCACTGGTCAGTGGGGATGAGACTTGTTGCTTCAGCCTGCAGCGGACAGTTGTTGGGCGATTTGCATGGTCTGGCCGTCACTGGTCAGTGAGGCGAGCACTTGCCCCCCATACTGACCAGAGTGGGACAGAGGACGAGACACCCTCGGACTCCAGTTTGACTGCGTTGCTCAGAGACTGACTCATGTCTGGGGGAGCGGGTCACGCATGTACTGGCGACTTTGGTAGGGGACGAAAGGTTTGACTAAATGAGCAGGAAGGAGAGGGAGGGGGGTTGGGCCAGACTGACCGACCACCGACAAAGGAAGAGTGACAGAGAATGGGATCAGTTCCCTGACGCTAAAGGTAGAGGCGATAATAAGGCCAAGCTGCCGTCGGACTAATCGTGGGACTTGACAATGATCAATGTTATCCCATTTGTTAAAACTTGATAAGTGATATTAATGATCACATCTTCACTTGAGCGGTAAAAAAGTCAGTTTTTGTTCGCAGCTTGCCTACTGCAACCTTCCTTTCGATTGCGATGTTCTTTTTCGTTCTGCCACCCCGCCTTTGTTCCACTCTCACCGTTTTCCCCCGCTGTTCCCCCCCCCCCCCCCCCCCTTCCCCCCTTTGTCCACTTCCTCTCCCACCCAGCCCCAGTTCCCCTCCCTTCCCACCCCCACCCCTTTTTTCCCTGCTTGCCCTCCATCCTACTCCTCTCTCCAAATCCGCCCTTTTCTCTCCCCGCTGCGTTTAAACGAGAGTCGGCATCAAGGGATCTACCTGCCTGCTTATTAAGTACCCTGCTGTCTGTATAAAACAGCCAGGGCAGGCCTAGCCCGGAGGGTTATTAGGGCCGGGCAGTGGAAGCAGGACGAAGCATGATAATGGCCACCACAGCTCGTTTAGCGCGCGGACTCGCCCGAGAAAGCTAATTTTCGTGACCGTACCGAAAACATAGCGTTTCCATCCAGGTGCGACCCGACAGTGTCAGGTGTCTTTTGTCTGGACCGGTTAAGTGACAAAGACAGAGACCATTGGGGGGGGAGAGAGATAGAAACAGAAGGACGGTGGGGGGAGTTAGGAGAGATGAGGTTTGTGGGTGGTGTGTATGGGTGGAGAGGGTGGGCTGGATGGCGTGGGCTGGGTGTGGAGGGGGAGGGGGGGGGGGGGGGGGGGGGGAAGACTTAGATTCATTGAACCTGGCCAACAGCCACTCACATCAGATACGGCAGAGAGCAAGGAGGCCTTGGCTATTTCATCCCCATTAAAAGCTGTCGGCTGGAGTTGCGTGCACGAAAAAGAAATTGCAGTATTATCCAGATTGTACTGATTCTGTAATGTTTTAGAGCTCTAAAATCGGCAAGCCGCTTACAGCACAGACCGCTTTCTTATTTATGAGTAACAGTCTTCTTCTTGACTTCACTGCTGCGTTTGGCACCATTGAACATAACATTTTTTTAGAAACATCTGCAGTCTCATTACTTCCAGATAAAAGCTCTGTCCTTCCTTTTCCATTTTTTTTTTTTTTTTTTCGTCTCTCTCGATGATACTTGTCTAACAGAACTCAGTTTGTTACCGTTCAAACACACACACAGTCTGATTCATGCCCCCTGCTATTCATCGATGCCAAGATCAATCCTGGGTCCCGTTCTTTTCAGCCTTTATACATACCTGTGAGCAACACTCTTTTCTTCATTAAACGTTGGCCTATGACAGTGGACTATATAAATGGCCTGAACCGTCAGGTGTTCAGCTTATGTTCCACACATCGCAATTCGGATTCATTGAGCTTATTGTGGACAATACACGTACTGACGAACAACTTAACAAATGTAACAAAAAAAAAGAAAGAAAAAAAAAAAGAAAAAAAAAAAGCTGCTCGGACAAATACGTTTGTCATGGTGTCAGTCTTTCGAACCTGATCGCACTGGATGAACACATCCCTTGATTATTAAAAGTTAGCCAAATATCTGTCCTTTTCATCGAGGGATTATTCTTAATAAATATGCTAATCATGTTGCAAAACAGGCAGCAAGAAATGTTTCAAACGCTGTCACCTTCCTTTTGTTTGTGCTATTAGAAATCTGCAATGTCGTTCAAAAACACGTGTTCGAGGTTTTTTTTTTTTTTTTTTCTTTCTTATTCATTCACAATTTTTTTTTCTATTTAGATGTACGAGAGACTAGAAGGCTAATCAAACGTTTAGAATTCAGGTCATGTCCCCTACTTTACTGCCTACATGATGTTGCAAAGAAACTATTTACGCTTGAAAGTAGAAACTAACAGTTGAGACTTTCCGAACACAAAGGAAATATTTGTGAAAGTCAGTGAAAATCTCTTGCAGGTTCGGACTTTTTTTTTTTTTTTTTTTTTTTTTTTTTGAGAGGGGGTGCGAGGGGAGAGACAGAGACAGAAGGCTAGGATTCCTTTAAAATGTAATATATTAAAACTGCCACTGATACTTTTACGTAGTTCAGTGGGTCGGGTTTTATTTGCAGTCTTTTATCATCACCCTCACCTGAGCCCCCTCCTCCTTCATACCTCTCTCTCTCTCTCTCTCTCTCTCTCTCTCTCTCTCTTGTTTTTTTTTTTTTTTATTTCATTGATTTATTAATGTGCGGATTATCCTTAAATATTCAAATTCATCTAGAATCTAAAAACAGTCAAGACAGGCTTAACCAACCAAGTCAAACACCTGCCTCTCTCTCCATTTGACGTGCTGTGCACAGGTTTTGTCGTCCAATCCCACACTGGCTTCCTTTTTCGAGCAGGATAAAGTATCACCATATGTGCTGTTTGCTATAAAATTTTGGTTGTCTGCCATATCAGCTTCGGTGGATGTGGACGTTAACTTTGGTTGCAATAATCTCGCCATAAAACCATCACAGTCATTTGCATCAGTCTTTTCAGTTTCTCCGTCGTTTAGAGGATACATGTGAAATCGTTTGCAAACTTGGTTTTCTGTCAGGACCGAAGGGTCCTGAAGTGAGAAAATGAAGGTTCATTTTCAGTCCGTCCATATTCCACTTTCTACTCCCTCCCTCCCTCCCCCCCCCCCCCCCCCCCCCCCCCCACACACACACACACATACACACGTACAAAAAGTAAACTCCGAGTAATTCATTGTATGTCTTGATTTGCTTCGTACTGTTTTCGATACTTCTCTGTCACAGTTTTCTGTTTTTGGTCTCAACAGCTGAAGTAAATTTGCGCCTGTCGTGTGTGTGTGTGTGTGTGCGTGTGCGTGTGTGCGGCCGGGAATATGCGAGTGGAGCAGAGGTATGGACATGTCGGAGGGGGTGGGGGTGGGGGGTGGGTGGGGAATCTTGAGTCTTCAGTAGACACTGAATTCTCATCTTCTGTATAAACGGAGTGACTGAGGGCGGAAAATGAAACAAAATTTAGAAAGATAGGGGGTTAGTTACCGCCAAGGACACAGACAAACAGAGTCCTGTACTCTGTGTCCTTGGCGGTAAATGTACTCTGTGTCCTTGGCGGTAAATGTACTCTGTCTGTGTCCTTGGCGGTAAATGTACTCTGTCTGTGTCCTTGGCGGTAAATGTACTCTGTCTGTGTCCTTGGCGGTAACTAGCCCCCTCTCTTTTTAAATTTTGTCTCATCTTCTGGTAATTCTGTGCCGGAAGTTAACGGAAATTCTGTGCCGAAAATTCACGGAAATTCCTTGCTAGAAATTTATTGTTTTTCTGTCAAACTCACTGATTGTGCCTTATTTTTTTTTTTCATTGACTGTCGTTCAGTGTTGTTTGTTGTTGTTTTTTCTCCTCCTTTGAGTCTTACTCACCCCCTCACCCCCCTTTTCTACGTACTCTTCCTTACCATTTTTACCGCTTGAATAGGTTTTGCCCATTCTGCATTGCTGTTTGCTAATTTGGAATTTTTCCTTTTTGTTCTTTTGTTTTTGTTATACTAAAATGCTGTGCAATTATTTAACCCTATCTAAAACATCTGATCGCGAAAAATGAACCGGTATGGTGCCGCCCTCCCCGCAGGTACGGGCCTGATGTAACGCTTCACTACTGAAATCAGCATGTCACGATTTGTTGTAAACCTGTATCATGTGTGTGGGTGGGTGGGTGGGGTAGGGTGGGGTTAGCGTGTTCGTACGTGTGAAATACATGAGACTGACCCTTTTTAAAAGTAGTGGTAAGGGAGTAAGATTTTCTAGGATGAAGAGGAAGACGGAAGGGGAAGGGGGGGGGGGGGGGGGGTAGTGTGGTCTCCTGTGAGCTGTAAATAAACTGAAAGGGGGCGAGCTGATGGTACGTGGTACCTTCTGGTGCGTGTATGCTGGGACGGAAAGCGAAGCCGCTTGGAATTTTGAGTACCGATCTTGTGTGTGTGTGTGTGTGTGTGTGTGTGTGTGTGTGTGTGTGTGTGTGTGTACGCTGGCTGTGTGTGTGTGTGTGTGTGTGTGTGTGTGTGTGTGTGTGTGTGTGATCAAATAAATGAACACAATGCTCTGAGCTCAGCAGAAATAAGGCATAATAGTTTCATTGTTATCATAATCATCGCCCCCACGCACCAGTGTACATGCCGCACCACGACCGTTTCAATAACCCGATGGGAAGAATCCCAGTCCACGGTATTACCAGCCTTCGTGTACATCACACCAAGGAGACAGCCGCGATGG
>JADBJO010000089.1:562241-564741 GCA_016801955.1 Conus betulinus | reverse complement strand
TGGGTCACTGTTTGTCAACTGGCTGCAGGTTGATTAATACCTAAACCTTCTTCTGCTTTACTGGCGTCTCCGCAAACACCTAATCGCCCAGATCCCGTCTGCCGGCTTCTTCTTCTAAACACAGCCACGAAAATCCCCAACCCTTGTCCTCTCTCTCTCTCTCTCTCTCTCTCTCTCTCTCTCTCTCTCTCTCTCTGTGTGTGTGTGTGTGTGTGTGTGTGTGTGTGTGTGTGTATAAATTTTATTTTTCCACAACTGCTTTTTTCAGTGTCCCCACAACATGCACGACAGACAGGGCAGCAGCTGTATTAAATTGTGAGTGTGGGTGTTCTGCGAAGTGTTCATTAACGACAACGTGCTTTAGCAGAAACGACGCGATTTTTCTTGCTTTAATGATTAAGAAGTGTTTTGATTAATGTTTTAACGAAATTATGCCTTACGCACAGTACTGTGCTCTCTCTCTCTCTCTCTCTCTCTCTCTCTCTCTCTCTCTCTCTCTCTCTCTCTCTCTCTCTCTCTCTCGCGCGCGCGCACGCCTGGAACTCTTGTGACTCATGCCCAGCTGTTCTGCTGTCACAGATGAAATCGAAACAAAATTGGTTTTTTTCTCTCTTTTTCTTGTTTTCTTCTTGCTGAAAATGTCTTAAAAGGAAGAAAAACACATAAGACAGTATTGTTGTCTTTCGACAGACGAGAGCGTAATCCATCAATCGAAATATTTTGTTCAGACGGCAGGCACCAGTATGTAAAGTATCTTCAGTTCGTTGATTGAAAACCACCCGGGTTTGCCGCTTTCTAGCCATTTTCTCCCATGTTGAGTGTAAGAAAAAAAAAATCTTGGCGACATCGTCAGTTAAGATGGATCAAAGACTGAAGTCGCACTGAAAATGTGCGCAAGCACCAGCCAAAGCCTGACCCGTCTGGAGAAACGATAACACCGCCTCAAACTCCAGGCTGACGACATCGCAGGCGATTTTACAGTCAGTCCTGTATGCACGCGTGTCATGGACCGACAGAAGAACTGCCAAAGGCAATCCTAGCAATGGAGATAATACGCTTCAAAAGATCATTTGACATCTGAAGTGAGCAAGTCACAAGTCACAGCGGTGACCGGCTTTGTTGACTACAGTGAAGGGAAAGAAAGCTGGTGTGGTACGGACACGTGACAGGACGAAGAGGACTCCACAAGATCATCCTCTTTGGATCAGTGCAAGGGAAGATACGGGGAAAGAAAGAAGTGGATAGACGATACTGTCGAGCGGACCCAGTGGAGCTGTGGTTATACTACAGTACTTGCTCACCAGAGTTCAATGGACACAACTGGTTCAGCGTTTATCATTACAATGCCCTCTGGTCCTGGTAGGCTTCGGTATTCAACTCCAGAATCGCTCCAGCTGAAAGAACGACCACTCATTCGCCTCCGAACATGATTTCTATCCCTGGTCGTTTCTTTCCATCAAAGATCAAGGCGAACCACAGAAAATACCTCGCTATTCTACGCAAACGCGAAAATATACACACAAGTTGACAATGAATGGTTTAAAACGAATCCGACCTTAACATGTAACAGAAAGAAGCTGTATTTCAAAGGGAAATTATCCTACAGGCTTTTGAAAGGGGGTCGGTCTCCTCTTGAACACTGTATCAGATACCTTCCCTCGGCAGTATTCTGTGCACGATTTTATTCATAGCGCGTTACTACCAGAACCGGTGATCAACGAGTGATCACTGTGTACACAACAAAATCTGCTGAGGATCATTTGAATACTTCTGAAACAAAAAAAAAAATGTCCTAAACTACAGAAATGCATGTGTATGGTCACTGACACATGACAAAAATCGCTGTAAGATCACTTTGAATTTCATACAACAATGTTATCAAATCAGCGTAGTGTAGTATCCTAGATACTGACGTGTGGGTGTTTTGCAGGATCTGTTCACTTACAAATGTTGCTGCGTGTACTTAGTATTTGGAAATGTATATAATCGCTGAAATATTTAGTTGGGGACATTTTATCAACTCCCTTCCACCCCCACCCCACCCCTCTCTCTCTCTCTCTGTCTCTCTCTCTCTCTCTCTCTCTCTCTCTCTCTCTCTCTCTCTCTCTCTCTCTCTCAATACTCAAATAATCTAAGCCTATGACGCACATTTGTTGTCGGGTTAATGGCACTCAAAAGAATGGAAGCAAAACATGACATGCACCTCTTGCTGAAAGTTTTATTTACTTTTTTCTTGGCTTGCCGGTGTTGTTGATTTTGTTTTATCTTTCTGCCTACCATCGGCATGAAGAAAAAATTGATTAATTCTAAACGATATTTTCTCCATTCTGTTCAAAGGCAGAGACGTGACTTGTACTTGACGAACGTGTTATCGATTTCATTAAAAGAAATCTCATTTGGGGATCAGTATTTATATTGCTGTTGATCTCAATGAATGTGTGTGCGTTTCATGACAGAAACACTTCTTGTTAATTTCATCTATTGAATTGCGGTCAAATTC
>JADBJO010000089.1:539741-559741 GCA_016801955.1 Conus betulinus | reverse complement strand
ACACAGTACACACTTGACTTGATCCAGGGCTGGTGTTTTATGGGAAACCCTGGCTCAGGAGGGGCATATTTCTGTGTTTTTGCATTGACCATTCGATACTGGGATCAGAGAGAACAGGACGGTTTGGCAAGAAAGGAGGGTGGGGCAGTGAGAGAGAGAGAGAGAGAGAGAGAGAGAGAGAGAGAACAAGATTTCAAGATTTCAAGATTTAATTATCCTGTCACCCCTTTGGGGGTATGGAGGACATAAAACAAAAAAAAAAACAATGTAATCCACTTCAACATGACACAAAGTGACTAAGCAAAATGCAGGAAGCGTTTTATGTGTATTAAAGGCGTAATGGCATAATCACTAAAACATAGAGCAGGCTGGTTATCATAAACTTACACCATTTTGCTGAATTTTAAATATTTACTCAACTTTAACAGAACATTCTTGCCAGCCGAGAATAGTCTGCACAGGTTGTACAGATTTCACACTCGTATACTTTCTGGGAATATAAAACGTACTCGTAACTCTTCATACTTTGGGCATTCCATAATGAAATGAAATTCGTCTCCAACATCTTGTTTACAATCTTTACAAAAGCGTTCCTCGCGGGCAAGACCAAGTCTTCTTCCTACTTCAATCATGAGTTTGTGATTACTACATCGGAATTTAATTAAGGGAAATATATATAGATCAGGTAATTGTTCAATGTAATTTTCACGTTTGAAATCTGTTTTATAATTTCTATAGAATAGGCATTTATTACTTGAATATAATACCCTATTCCACGAACGTACATAGTTATCTTTCAAAGATAAAGAAATGTTTCTGCATAACGATCTTACGTTAGAAATCTGCTGTCTTTCCCAAATACAATCATAGCCTGTTTCTACAAAAATGCTTTGTATACACTTTATCCACCCAGACACACACACACTATCACACACACTATGACACACACACACACACACACACACACACACACACACACACAGACGCGCGCACGCATGCATACACACACACACACACACACACACACACACACACACACACACACACACACACACACACCGCAGTGTGATGTTAACTGTCAACGTGACGATCGGTTACAGAAACTTGGCATTTTTATGAGAGAACCAACCAGAGATGTGACACGTGGTTTTAACAAATTTTGATCAAGTCACAACATTATCTGATCAAGTCGACATTATCTGATCGAGTCGTTGAATAACGCTCGAAATGGTCAACTGTAGCAACAACAAAGTATTAAAAATGTAAAGACGATGGAGAAAGAGCTGTCACAACACACACACACACACACACACACACACACACACACACACACACGCACACACGCACACACACACATACACACATCCATTTGCATAGATATACAGGCCTTAGTTCGCGCGCGTGCGTGCGTGCGTGCGTGTGTGTGTGTGTGTGTGTGTGTGTGTGTGTGTGTGTGTGTGTGTGTAATGCAGACCCGAGAAGAGTACGAGTTACAATCGTATGAGTCATCTTTGCCACGTTTACATCGTAGCCGTAGAGCGTCTGAGACAAAAATCACTGCTGTGTGTTCCCCATTGCCCAATAGTTGAAAGAGAAAGTACTAATAAACCGTCTGCCGACTTCGCATTCAGAAAGACTTTGATTATCATAATGCTCGCATTTGCAAAGAGTTTAGTATGCCGTTAAACACCGGAACGATGATAGCACTTCGTACTGTTCTTATCGGTTGATATTGACGCAACAAAGACGCACTAAAACCGACTCAATAGTAAAGTTTGAAATCACATCTTTACGAGATGAGCACCGTAAGACTCTCAGCTCTTGCCATTCGTAACATTTGTTATTACATTTTACCAGTGCTCTATGGGTCTTTTCTGTGGAAAATGACGATCTGAAACAGTGAAACGTGCTAGAGCGATATTAGCCGTCTATGCTTTTTTGTTTGTTTGTTTGTTTGTTTTGTTTTGTTTTGTTTTTGCTTGGTTTGGTTATTCTTTCAGAAGGATGGTCAAGCCCTTTCAGTAATATCCCTATTCACTCTTCGTTCTGTAACTGTTTATTTTCTCTCTTATTATTATTACCCAGTCGACCCCAAGGGCCTCCTCAGGACTGTTAATCCGTAGGGGGGGGGGGGGGGGGGGGGGGGGGGGGGGGGGGGGGGGGGGGGGGGGGGGGGGAACACACAACAAACAAGAAAGGAAGATGCGATCAACAAACGATCAAAGGGGGGAAAAACAAACGATCAAAGGGGGAAAAACGAAACGGACAAGGTTGCTAAATTATTGGCATACTTTAGGTAGATACGGCTAGTGTATTCTGAGAGCAGTATTCCCCTTGAGTTCTCACTGCCAGATTGAGAAAGAACATAGAAAAATTTATTGTAATAAATTTACGTGTAATGAAAATACATTCAAAAAGGCCATATAGCAAGCAGAATAGGCATTCCAGAATGGCCAGGTTATGTCCATTCTGTACAGTGTGTTCATATTACTTAGTACCTCATCGCCAGACTGCTACCACAAAATGAATAAATATGTAATAAATAGACCAACAAAATTAAGGGAGTGGGGGATGGGTCTGTTCGGTGAAGTCCAATCGTTGAAACGATTGCATACTTAAGCTGCATCTCTCAAAAGCAGGAAAAAGAATAAACAAACAAACGAACGAACAGATGGCTGATGGGCGGGAGACGAGCTGCTTTGTGTCAATACGATGAATGATAAGTGATATCTGGGATACTACTATTCATCACAGTTTTAATACCAAACAGATGCTGTTCCATTTTCATCCAAACTTACATGTACTCCGTCTGCTTCCAGACGTACACAAACGCTTTGCCTGAAAGAAACTTATCAGAGGTTCTGAATTTTACGTGTCATTCTTTGGAGCGACAGCTGCACACAATGGATAGTGACGATGACGTCATGATGACGAAAATAAAACATGGTGATGATAAATAATGACATGGCATAATTATGATGATGTCAACACAAATGAATACACGAATTTAAACAACAACAAACAAAATTCCACCAGCTGGCGTGGGGGCAATGGTTAGTAACGCGGACTGCGAGGTTGGGCATTGTGGGTTCGAGTCCCATCAGAGGCATTTAAGGGATTTTTTTTTTGGCCTGGCCGGCTCCTACCTGATGATGGGGCTCAAATGAAAAGACTGAAACCACACAAGCTTCGTCTTCTCTGGACAGCTTCACATTCCTAACCAACACATGATGACGAAAATAAACATGGTGATGATAAATAATGACATGGCATAATTATGATGATGTCGCACAAATGAATACACAATTTAAAAAGAACAACAAACAAAATTCCACCAGTGGCGTGGGCAGTGGTTAGTAACGCGGACTGCGAGTTGGGGCATTGTGGGTTCGAGTCCCATCAGAGGCATTTAAGGGATTTTTTTGGCGTGGCCGGCTCCTACCTGGATTGGGCTCAAATGAGAAGACTGAAACCACACACTTCGTCTTCTATGGGTATTGTTCACATTCCTAACCAACACATTAAGTACCTGTATCTCCTCTGGGCCTGGTTGACGCCAGAATGTACAAGTGTAAAGAAGTGTAAAATACGGTCCTACCGTATTGTCTCTGACTAGAGTGGAACTTTGTGGCATCATCATTTCATCATCTTTGTCCTCATTGATCATCTTTCATCGTCTTTGTCCTCATTGATCATCTTTTCATCATCTTTGTCCTCGTTGATCATCTTTTAAAAAAAAAAAGAGAGAGAGAGAAAACGTGATCAACTTTTGCGGCCGTCATGCCCTGTTTATATAGTAGTCTGTGTATCTGTTTCCCTCTCACGTCCACGCCCATGTAATGGTGGTGTGGTCGTTGGTATAACGGCTGTTTCACGGCATTGTCATTGGGATGACGCGGGAGCGCACCAAATGGGGACGCTCCCTCACGCTGGCTCCGCGACTAAGCAGTGATTGCCTTCAGAAGGAGAGCCTGTAAGCGGTGTCCTGTGTGTGTGTGTTGGATCAAAGCAGGTACCAATGAACACCACCACAGAGACGTAGCGGCAGGGTGGTACCTTCTCTGGCGGAACCAATAAACGCCACCACAGAGACGTGGCGGCAGGGTGGTACCTTTCTCTGGCGGGGTACCAATAAACGCCACCACAGAGACGTGGCGGCAGGGTGGTACCTTCTCTGGCGGAGAGTACCAATAAACGCCACCACAGAGACGTGGCGGCAGGGTGGTACCTTTTCTGGCGGGGTATCTCATGGCGACTTGATTGTATCATGTGGACTGCTGGGGCTGGGGTTGGGACTCGAGACTGGGCATGGCAGTATATGGACTGTCCAGAACGAGTGGCGTGTGGATGATTCTATTGATGAGGCAGGGGAAATAAGACAGCTGAGACGTGAAATGTCACCCGACAATACTAAAGGACTAATGTGCACCGCTAGCCTTTTGCGAGAATGCTTTCTCTTCTACACTCGGTTTCATGTTATTCATAATCTTGTCGACCTTCGGGTGTATCTTTTCTTTCTTCTTTAAGGACAGCGGATGAATAAGACGGTGTTTAACACGGAAAAAATGAGGGAACTATTTTGCATCGGACACATTGCTCCGTGGTTACCCAGCTAGCCGAGGGAAAGTTCCCTTCCAAAGGAGACATTCTCCACTCAGACCACTTCAACCAACCCCTGGAAAGGAGCCGCTTTCTCTCTTATCCTTTGTACTCTGTACAATAACGGCTGTATCGGTTGAGGTTAATCTCACCGTCTGATAGAATCATTATTTCAACGATGCAGTTCTTGATTATATCTCGGACTCTCAAATCATTGGTTTAATGAAGGTACTGAATTCGTCTGCATGATACAAAGAACATTTTTTTTTTTTTCTAAAACCTATAATATGAGATACAGATTATAAAGAATCTAGAGAATATCCTTGACCAAATAATTGAAGATAATGTGCAAGTGTGGACAGAGACTGACAATTGTTGTTCTGACACAGACTTCTAATGTAACATTTGAAAATTGCCATTATTAAATAATCCTCTGTGACTAACAGAAATTGACTTCTTTCAGCAAAATACAAAATGGGAACAAGAAAAATATTTCAGTGTGTGTGTGTGTGTGTGTGTGTGTGTGTGTGTGTGTGTGTTGTTGTGTGTTGTTGTTGTTGTTGTTGTTGTTTGTGGTGGTGGTGGGTGGTGGTGGTAAAAATACCTCTAAATCGTAGAAAGTATGTCTCTGTTATTTACCATGGTTTGACCATCTGTGTCCTACAGCCTAGAGTTGATTGTTGAGTATTCCCCACGAAATGAAAGTCGGCTTCAGCAAGGGCAACGAATTAATCCTATTTCCTGTACGTGAAATGCTTAGTATGTATGCTTAGACGCCTTTTCTTAAATCCTCCCCCATCCCCCACCCCACCCCACCCCCAACCCCCACCCCGCTCACCATCCTTCCTACCCCATTTTTAAGTGAATTAAACTTGCTAATCATGTTTAAAACGAAGAAAAAACTGATCATCATTTACATTCTTTTAGTTCGTGATTTTTACATTGCAACTGCTGAAAATGACCTTGCGCAGATGAACTGTCCAAGACAAAAATTTGAACCACAAACATTTACTTTGATTTTGTTTGTTTGTTTAGATACGTGAAATACTTTTAAACAAAACAAAACCTAAAGTTGTGTTTTCCTTTCTCCCCCCCCCCCCCCCCCCCCCCCCCCCCCCCCCCCCTTTTTTTATTGGCATATATTAAAAGATATATTAATAAAAACGGTTACGACCAAGTTATCGCGTATATCAATGAATCATGCAAAGAAACGGTGATTCTGACAGTTTGAAAAGAAATTTTTCATAAAAGTGCAACGTACAAACCCAAGACGTTCACAAATTAATTAACCAAGCCTTGCCGCTGATAAATATACGTCATCATTTTTTTTCTCCATTCTTTTGTGTTACAGTTTTTCCTCTCGATCCGTGCTGTTTGAGCTGGGCAAAAAAGTCAAAAATGTCGCAAACGAATCGCATTCCCCGAGTGCCGTCAACTTGAAGGGGACACAACCGGATCAGCTGTCAGGAGAGACACGTAAAAGCGGTGTCTGGGCACCGGTGTTCGCCGAAACCATTTCCGTTTGTAATTAAGCTCCGGAATCGTATGCGAACACAAACGCACAGACATTGTTTTCAGCCGAATTACGGCGTGTCTGTAAAACCATTGAAACGAGTCTCCCGTTCCCATCCCACTGAGTTTATAGTCACCATTTCCTGTTTTTGCACCGCTCCACATCCCCATCTCCCCACCCCCTCCCCTCCTGTGATTTCTGACCACTCTTTGTCTCTTTGCATTCCTTTCCAGCCCATGCGTCATCAGCTGGATCTGTTTGGAAACCTGATTTAGATTTTAAAGAGAAAAAAAAAGGCGAATGGTGTATTTCTTATCAATGCGACTTCATTTTGTGTGTGTGTGTGTGTGTGTGTGTGTGTGTGTGTGTGTGTGTGTGTGTGTGCGCGCGCGCGCGCGCGTGTGTGTGTGTGTGTGTGTGTGTGTGTGTGTGTGTGTGTGTGTTTGTGTGTGTGTGTGTGTGTGTGTGTGTGTGTGTGTGTGTGTGTGTGTGTCTGCGGGCGCACGCACGGAATCTCATCGCTTTCCCATTTACTGGTTTTTGATACTTTACGGCACTTTCCTTACGTTGTCACAAATTACACTACCGTGGAAAACAAGTCTATAAAATGATCGTCACGATTGTCCGACAAAAACATGCCATTAGTTCCCTGTCTCCTCCCTACAGTATCCATCACGCATCCCTCCTTCCCCTTTTACAAAACACTAGATACAAAACTCTCTGTCTCTCTGTCTCTCTCTCTCTCTCTCCTCTCTCTCTCTCTCTCTCTCTCTCTCTCTCTCTCTTCTCTCTCTTGTGTGTGTGTGTGTGTGTGTGTGTGTGTGTGTGTGTGTGTGTGTTCTGATGTTGTCTTTTTTCTCTTTAATTTGGGGAGGAAGGGGAATGGAGGGAAGGGGATGGGGAGAAGAAAAAAAAAAAGAGAAAACAGAAAAAAAAAACCTGAACTGAAAACCAAAACTGGCTGTGTCATAAAAATGATTTGTGTGTAGTGGCCTGAATGGCCCACTGGATAAAGCATCGTTCTCTTTGTTGCAAGAAGTCTCCGAGTTCAATCCCCGTCTGAAATATACGGGTAAAAGGAAATTTGCACAACAGGGTTAAACACCTGTGCACAACAACAATAACAACAACAACGACGACGACGACGACAACAACAACAAACAACAATATAAAGTATGCTTGCTTGTGTTATTACATACATCATACCCAAAGATGGAATGCAAATACCTTAAAAGTGGGATTAAAACCTGTATTCGAGGGAGGAAGAGGAGGAGGAAAAGACAAGTCCGTCTTTAAAATGTCGTATGCTGTTTGTATTCGTTCATTCGTTTATTTCTCCTCCCTTTCCACCATTCACCAGTGTATGCTTGTCTTAAACACTGGATTTTGTGCTTTCATTTGTTCGTTTATTTAACCACCCATCCTTTATTCCACCACCACCCCCACCCCCCCCTCCATCTTCAGTTTGGTCTTTCCTCTGCTTTTTCTTTATATCGCCACACAAAATTTCATTCATCTTCTTCGTCGTCGTCTTCTTTTCAATCCTTAAGTCTCTAATTTGGTCTTCTCTTTGCCTTTTCTTCAGATTGTCACAAAAGATATTGCTGTTGTTATTGTTATTACTATTGCTGCTGTTATTATTACGGAGAATTTAATCAAAGAACAACATGACTGGCTTGATTCAGTGAAATGCTTATGAACATTTTAGAGAGGACAACTTTGAACTTCGTGTTTGTCTGTCTAGGTGAAAAACAATTGGTCTCTTCTCTGCGAAACGGTAAAGAGGAAATCTTTCATATACACAGCTACCTGTTTAAAGCGTGTGTCGGGATAGATCTGGGGTCATAAGCATAGCGGAAGGTGAGGGGGAGGGGGGGGGGGGGGGGGGGGGGGGGGGGGGGAAGGAGGTTGTTCAGTTCATGCCCACTGTTTATCTTGTCTGCAGTTATAATGATTATGGCCTTCCAGTCAAATACAATAGAATACGATGATAACCAAGTGCACGAAAATTCTGTTTATCCTTTAGTATAGCCGAAACTAGACATGGCTGATGTCAATTGCTAGTGGCCGATTTGTTTTCTTTCCGAGTTTGTTATATCCGAGTGTTTCTAAAATGAGTCTTCTGCGTTAGATTTACACCGTTGAACACGACAAACAGTATGTTTTCCATGATAACTGATTTAGGGTTGATTTTTTTTTTTCTTTAAATGTCGGCCTGGCCGTGGCACAAGAAGGTGTTCAAGGTCAAATCTAGTCTAGAGAAAGCGCGCGTGCGAGAGAGAGAGAGAGAGAGAGAGAGAGAGAGAGAGAGAGGGGTATTGCGAGATGATGGAATGTCTAAAAAGCTTTAAGAGGCGCCCCCCCCCCCCTCTCTCTCTCTCTCTCTCTCTCTCTCTCTCTGTATAAATATCACACACACACACACACACACACACACACACAATGAATCATCCCGCCATTCCAAACACATTCACCTCGGTCTAGATCGAAATGGCATAGAGTGGGAATCTCTTTACATTCAGCAATACAACAATTTGATTAACACAACTTAGGTAGTCTTTGTAGAAACCAGGTACCGTAGATCAAGACGTGTTTCTAATGGCCTCATGTCGGTGAAAATCAGTAATGAAGTGCTACATACAAAATGGACTCGCGTGCCTTTTTCAGACGAACAAGATACACCGTCGCCTCGCATACCGCTTTCTCTTTGAACTTAACAAACATGAATTCATTGATTGCTCATTTTCGCCGACCACAATTTATTCCGTTAGCTGCCTTGTTTATACGACGAATTAAGACACATGGGCGTGCATAATTGTGTAATTTTACAAGCACATGAATGACGTCCAAAATGTTCCTTTTAGTATAGTATTCCCATACCTAAAGAACAAATTAATTTACGTCATTTGCAATGTTTTCGTGTAACTTGCTGTCATTTTGCGATGTTTTCGTAATTGAAGTCGACATAGCCGTCGAGCCGTCGAGATTTGCGAAGCGAAACTGCTTTGTAACGTTATCTGTATTCGTTGTTTCCAACAAAACTCTTAGCATTCAACAAGAACATGCTTGACGAGGATTTTCCCCCCTTCATCAGTGTAGTACATTGCAAGCGTGTTCGTTGCATGCGTAATTTACAGTATTCCCAGTTAGCTCAGACACCAAAGTCATACAACACTCAGCTTTGTTTTATGTGTATAAACGCTTTTAGATGCATGGAAATTAGCTATTTTTTGTTTGTTTGATTCTCTTGTTTTATCTATGCGTTCTTAACAATTTTTTTTTTACGCATGAGTGCGAAACGTGTGCAGGCGCTTTCATTTTTTTTTCTTTTTGCGCGAGATAGAGCGCTAGATCTATATGAATACCCTTAATATTGTTATTAGTATGAAATGCCGGTAAACCTGTACGTGACATTTTTGCAGACCTAAGAGAGAGAGAGAGACCTGTGAGAGTAAACGCGCTTAAGCAACCTCCATATTTGATATGGAAATGAGTGAAACCAGGCGATAAAGCATCATCTTGCTCAAGTCCAACATTATATTTATCTTAATCATCGTTTCAAAATGGGGTTGTAAAACTGTCCTTTGCTCTGTTTTTCTCCTTTTTAAAATTAACACCGTCAGATTGTTTTGTATGCTGAGCAATTTAGTGTAATCAATTACTTTGGTAATAATCACGTTAACAAAAAGGTTTGAAATAGATTTGTATGTGTATGAGGGAGATGACAATTTGTGATCGGGGCAAATTTAAAGCCTTCTTAGAGTGTGACAACAGTTTGTTGAAAGCGGCCCTGCATGGCGCGTAACAATATGAGGTTCGTTTTGCGATGAAAAAAAACAAACACGAAAAAAAGTTTGGAATAAAGATGTAAACAATGAAAAGTCTACATCACAGGTTGTTCTGATGCACTGTTTGTCTCAGCGGGGCGGCTGGATAAGGAAAGCAACAAGAGTTGTGGTCCCTTCTTTACTCAACTGTATGGGACTGCAATAGCGAATCGGCAGACATTTTTTACACTGCTGTATAAGTTCCCAAGTTTCCAATGGATGCAAATTTCATCTTAAAAAAAAAAAGAAGAAAGAAAGAGGGGGGGGGGGGGGGGGGGGGGGGGGGAGTGGGCGCAAGCGGTGTGAAAATGCTGTTCTGACTTAAAGCCTTCGTTTGGCGCTTGAACCCAAGTACTTGGCTGTTTTAGTGTTAAATTAAGAAGTAAAAAAAAAAAAAAAAAAGGGGGGGGGGGGGGGGATGGAGGGGGTACAGTGGGTGCGGCGAACGTGCCGGTGTGACCTTACAGCCTTCGTTCGGCACTCGGGGTCAAGTACACCCTACTCGTCTGTTTCAGTATTTGCCATCCTTGATGCAAATGATGGCCGACTTTCTCATATGTTTGTGATGGAGAATCGCGCGCGCGCGCCAGTGTGTGTGTGTGTGTGTGTGTGTGTGTGTGTGTGTGTGTGTGTGTGCTGACCTGCATGTCGGACTGTGTGTGGGGTCGGTTCTAAACAATGTAAAGTATCACGTGGCCATTGTATTATGCAAGGCTGTTATTATTTGTTGCCGTTTATCAACTGCGCTGATATCTGGTGATGACATGAATTACTGAATTCTATATACACAGACACGCATATCTATCTAGCTCTGTGTGTGTGTGTGTGTGTGTGTGTGTGTGTGTGTGTGTGTGTGTGTGGTTTTTTTTATTTAGAGTTTCTTGACTCTCAGTTCATTGTCTGGAGAGTAAACTTCAAAATGTACACACACACACACACACACACACACACACACACACACACACACACACACACACACACACACACGCACGCACGCACGCACGCACGCACACGTACGCACACACACACAGATGGTTTTTATGCGGTTTTTTTTTGTCTTGTTTTGTCTTAGAGTTTTACATGACTTTGTATTTTAGAGTTTATATATGACTTTGTATAGTGATATACATAAATTATATATATATATATATATATATATATATATATATATGTGTATGTGTGTGTGTGTGTGTGTGTGTGTGTGTGTGTGTGTGTGCGTGTGTGTGTGTGTGTGTGTGTGTGTGTGTGTGTGTGTGTGGTGTGTGTGTGTGTGTGTACATTTTGAAATTTACTCACCAGACAATGAGCTGATAGTCAAGTAACTCTAAATACACACACACACACACACACACACACACACACACACACACACACACACACACACACACGTACACGCGCACGCACGCACACACACGCACACACACACACACACACACACACACACACACACACACACACATATATATATATATATATATGTGTGTGTGTGTGTGTGTGTGTGTGTGTGTGTGTGTGTGTGTGTGTGTGTGTGTGCGTGTGTGTGTGTTTACTCACCATGCAACTAACTGTATTAATTAGTTGTATGGTGAGTAAATTTCAAAATGGTCTTTTGTATCGTTTGTCATGTGTTTGTAATTTTTGTAACTGATACAAAATATATAGTAAAGTACTTTGTTAATGGATGCAGTGGTTTGAAGTGTGTGCTTCTCATCATGACTGGTGCAGATTAAACTATACCGTGTCAGCACGCTGTGATAAAAAACAAAAAAACACATACAAATAAATCGTTCCATATGTTGTAATATGCAGTCAGTTTCAAAAGGTGCACAGAAAATAAAAGAAAAGAAAAAGAAGAAAAAAAAAAACATTCCCAGGAACGTTGACTGGTAAGTGAATGGAGCAGTCAAGATACAAGCAAGAAATGGATACCAACGGTCGAAACCATCACAGATATTTGATAGGCCTGTGTTTCGTTAACATCATTATCTAGCTGATTCTTTGACCAATGCATATGCATGAAGAAGAAACACTGTCAGCTGTTACATTCCATTTTCGTTCAAAGAGTTGCCATAACGACCTATCTTTGTTAGTATCTTGAAGTCATAACTCATTTTTTCCCTGTAATATTTTTTAGCTATGCTCGATTTACACGGGGGGGAGAGGGGGGGGTGTCGATGAAATTATCTAATTGTCATCAGTTCAATAAAAACAATATCTAAATGTTATCAAGTCAATAAAAGCAATGCCTACAAGCACCATGGACGACAGTTACACACTGATTCCTGGAACAATGTAAGCCTTTCGAGTAAGTGATCCTCGCATCACATACAAGGAAGCAATCCAGAGAGAGAGAGAGAGAGAGAGAGAGAGGGGGGGGGAGGAGGGCGGGGGGGGGGGGGGGGGAGGAGGGAGGGGAGGAAGGAAGAGAGCGGAAGGGAGAGCGACAGAGAGACGTACACGAAATGAAGAAAAAAACAAACACATCCAATCAATGTTTCTAATATTTCTACCTTCGACAGAGGATGTTACAACAAAATTGTGTGTGTGTGTGTGTGTGTGTGTGTGTGTGTGTGTGTGTGTGTGTGTGTGTGTGTGTGTGACTGACTAATAATGATATCATCTGCATATCATATAACCGCCATTTATTACCTATTCTTGAAGAATACCCGACCCCTGTGTAAATAACATTCTTTTCTCTTACAACGGGAAACCCAGGCCAAAGTTGGCAGTAAAATACCAAAACGCACACAAACAATTCTTTGAAGGTTACATGATGTCATTAACTAATAATTGTTCTAAGTATTTCTCTAAACTTGGCCTTCAGTCAAACAGAAGAGAGTTTTCAAAGGACGTGTTTATGTATTTTTACAGCCTGCAAGCTTATCTGGATTTCCTAATGACATCTAAACACGAAGTTTGCGTGCGTTATACAAGTGCTTCTGGCTAATGTTTTGTGTTGTTTTTTTTTTTTTACCCTGCTAATAGTGCAGCTGCGGTACAAATGATGGAAGTAAACTAATGCAAGCACGGGTTTTTTTTTGTTTTTTTTTTTCGAAAATGATCAAGTAATTTACAAGGCTATTCACAACAAAAGGTTAGCTTGTTTGTTATAGAAACCTTTTGCGTGTTTTCTTCGTCTTGTTGTTCTTGTTCTTCTTCTTCTTTAATTCGAATGATGTTGTCAATTCAGCATTCTTTCGACAGAATGCCAGGCCGTCGGACGATACATTTTATTACTAAAAAGTTTCAGCAAAGGCATATGAAGTAAGAGATATATCCGCATAAGTTTACATTAAATGCCATCCCGTTTGCTTGATGAACTGACGGATTGACATGTTCCGCTTATTCTGGTATTAAACTAAGGAATGTCAGGATGGACGCGGATGGGGGTGGGGTGATGTAGTTTTAGGTTTTGTGAAATAAAATCATTCTTGGAAGATCGCCAGGTAAGTTCGTATCCGGTACAGAGAGCTATCAAAGCACAATTGTGTGTGCAGACTGTAAAAACGTTCAGTCAAAACAGACACAAAAAAAAATGTGATCAAAGTGGATGAGAAAGAGAAAATGGACACAGTGGTCTGAATAAAGTTATCATGTTATCGCATCCAGTCGGATTTTTTTCTCCCTTTTTTTTTTTTTTTTTTTTGACAGAAATATTTCGCCATCTAAGATGTGCCTCCGTTGAAGAGAAGCTGGAAAGACTTTTTGTTTTGGTTTGCTTTGGTTTGCTTTTATTTGTTTTGTTTTGTTCATTATTCAGTCCCTATAAGAATCCTACTGTATATCAGTGTTAGGTTGTGGCAGCAGCAGCAGTGATCACAGTCGATTTCATTTGTCGTCTGGACACTGTCCCGACGAGCCTTCGACTGAAGGATGTTAATCTCACAGTAGTGATTAGAATTATGCAGGCTGTACCGGCGCAAGGGAACGGAAAACTGGTAACTGAACTCAAAGCATTTCGCCTTCCAGAACTTTCTGTTCCCTCCCTCCTCCCTCTTATTCTCTACTGTGGATGTCGCTTATCATAGAGAGCAGAGGTAAAAGTTACTAGACCGCTAAACGAAGGGGGAAAGAGTTAAAAAAAAAAAAAAAAAAAAAAAAACAAAACACCTGACTTTGTACACACACACACACACACACACACACACACACACACATGCACACACACACACACACACACACACACACACACACACACTTCCCAACTCCCCCCCCCCCCCCCCCCCCCCCCCCCTCTTCCCCTGACTTAGAACAAAACATACAAATAAAACTACGACATTAATTTCCAATTTCACCGCTTGTTTACTTATATCCACCGACATCGTGTCAACAACGCCCAACAGCGGCTGCCCATCTTCGCTTCAAGTGGATTTGCCACCTTCGGCTTCCCCCTCCCCCACTCCCCTGCCTCTAACGACACAGGACACTGACCAGGAGTCAGACGAGTCCCTCCCGGAGTCTGATCCAGATCCGCGGTTGTCATCTTCCTTTTCTCCGGGCCCCCTCCTCCGAGGCGCAGACAACTTTGACTTAACCGACATCCCTGGAAGGGATTTTCCGCAGCGCGGAAAGAAAAGAAGAGAACTGTGTGGTGGGCAGATGTCTTTGGGGGGATAGCCTGGAAGTGGTCTGGTTCCTTGCACTCCCGCCGTGACTTGGGAACCATTTCCCCGCCTGCTTTGCTGCTGGGTCCGAGTCCGGATGCGTCACAGTCGCTCGAGTAATCGGGGTCTGAAGTCGGGGTTTTCATCGCCGCCTCGCTCTCCTTCTTCACAATGAGAAGCGATAGAATTTGAGTCTTCTGGAATCCTATATTCCCAACTGTCGCGTCCCCCCCCCCCCCCCCCCCCTCTCCCTCCCTCCCGCCCTCTTCCTCTGTGTGCCTTCCCGGGGTGGCTAAAAGTGTGTGTGTGTGTGTGTGTGTGTGTGTGTGTGTGTGTGTGTGTGTGTGTGTGTGTGTGTGTGTACTACAGACAGACAGACGGACAGATAGACTGAGATGAGTTTATGGCATTCTTGTTCTGTGTGAAGAGCAGACATAAGTTTATTTCAAATCGTTTCATCTCTTCCGCCCGCTCCGGGCCCTTCTCTCTCTCTCTCTCTCTCTCTCTCTCTCTCTCTCTCTCTCTCTCTCTCTCTCTCTCTGTCTGTCTGTCTGTCTGTCTGTCTGTCTGTCTGTCTGTCTATGTCTGTCCGTCTGTCTCTCTCTCTCTCCTCCTCCCTCCTTCACTCTCTCCTTCCTCCCTACCTCCCTCCCTCCCACTTTCTCTCTCTCTCTCTCTCTCTCTCTCTCTCTCTCTCTCTCTCTCTCTCTCTCTCTCTCTCAGAGTGAAATCTGATGTGTTATACGGTGAAAGTCTCTGTTCCATTACAATAGGAATGAATTGGCGTTAACAACACAAGCAAACATTTCATTTCACACTGCCAGCATTTTCATACCTTTGGCACTCTTCTTACAGACGAAGACGGCTGTTGTGAAACAGTTACAGGCCCATAACTCAAAATAAGGCTGTTTACACGAGTTGGCCTAGCACTGACGTAGACACAAGTTACACATGAGTATCGGGTGCTTTGCGTCTGCATCTGCGCTTGGCGAACGGGTGCCGCAAGTAGCATGAGTTTGGGGTTGTTGTTGTTGTCTTCAATTTAACGTCTGTCCACATAGTGATAGACGGGAGTTTGGGGTTATGGGCACGTAACTGTTTCAGTTTGAAAGTCAGAGTTACCTCTCTTTAAATTAGCTCGACGCTTCATTTTAGGCGATTTATCAAAGGAAAATCTGTCACTATTTCAAATATACTATCTTATTCTTGCCGTCTAACTTGTTTAAAGGAGAGAGAGAGAGAGAGGGGGGGGGGGGGGGGAGGAGGGAATGAAAAGTGGGGTCATGAAGTACGCAAAAAAGCAGAGTCTGTTGCTGACAACTTTAACATTCACAAATTTCTTGCGATGCCATGCTGGCTATCACTCCAACCCAGACCAACAGAACACTTCGGAGAGCAGGTCGCCAGAATGGTGTTACCGTTAATCATCTGACTCTGAATTCGTTCAGTCTGAAGGAAACATGTCCTGTTTTATTGACTGTCTTTCTTTTTATTCTATTCAGATATTTTTTTAATTTGTTTTGCATATTTTTTCATGACCAAGTTGTGAACTTCTCATCAGATGGAATGGGCCCAGAATACCACTACAGCTATGGCGATGATGATGACTATATAAGATCTGTGAGGTATCTGCAAGTGAGTCTGTCAACCTCCTCTCTTGCTTAGCTGTGTAATTGGACCAAACTTGGCTTTTTTACTCTTTCCTTTCGTCTTTGTGTGTGTGTGTGTGTGTGTGTGTGTGTGTGTGTGTGTGTGTGTGTGTGTGTGTGTGTGTGTGTGAGCGCGCGCGTGCGCGCGCGTCCACTTTCACATCACAATTGTGTCCCTGTGTGTGTGCGTGTGTGCTTGTGTGTACGCGCGTGCGCGCTTATGCATTGTGTGTATGTTTTTACTGTTTTCCACGTTCGTCGAATACCTATCGCATACTCAGAACTTGTTAAGTGTGAACACAAATTACAAAATACCGTTTTTCATATAGCAGAAGCAATTTTGATTTCTTGCGTAGCCTGCTTAAATTTAGGAAACTAATTCTGCCTGGAATGCTCAGACCATCCATTAATGCTTAGCTCCCCCGTCTGCAGAGTTTATTACTCATTGTGAACTTTATTTATAGCAAGTAAACTACAGCTTGTGGAACGTAACGCAAGCACTTTTGTTTGGGGTCTTGTGATATGGTATATTATGTTTTATGTTTTCAGATTTGTGGTCTGTTGGACTATGAACATGGAGATCAACCATACAACACTCACAACAGGACACGCTGTGTATTAAGAGACGACATCGTAACAACAAAAATTCATATGAACATGAGAGGAGTGTATCGCCATAAAACGAACAGAAATGAACAGATAACTGACAAAGTTGTTATAGTCTGCTCAGCCACGTCAGGACAAAAGCCTTAGATAAAACTTCGTTACCTTAATTGTTTCCCCCAAACATATGTGTATCCAGAGAGACATTTCTAACACATCACGGGCTGGGAAATGCAGTATTACGGTTTAAGAAAATGATTAACTAACTGAATTCATTTTATGGACATCTGATTAAGACTGCAGGTGATTTGTCATTACATGGGTATAAGAAACCATTGGCAAGTTGCGCTCAACCCGCCTGTCTTCAGTGAAAGAAATATGACTGATTATTTCTTCCTACCGCCACTTTGAGTGTGGGGGGTAAAAGAAAGTTATACTTTAAAAGTACATGAAAAGTGTTTATGAAAGAGACTGATTCCTTTTGTCAAGATTCTGAAACGGAACATGTGTTTTTTTTTTCTGGCAAGCATCAAAAACAAGGCACTGATTTCATGGTCATGTGTACATTCATTCCAATAAGAACAACACGTGGGGCCATTCTTCGCAGCCGTGAGCAGTAAAGCGGCACAGACAATTTTGCTGTCGTACTAAAGACGTGGCACCCGAAGATGGTACGACAGATGATGTGTCTCCGTGACTGGGACTCCCTATCGCCGTGGTTTTCTGTCACAGGATGGAATGATAACACTTTCCTGTACCAACTGAAATCAAAAGTCAGAATTCTAAAAAGTGAAGCACTCTCTGATCATCACGATTCACGTAATCTAACTAACGACGGGACTGGAGGATTAGAAAGGCTGGAATGTCGCGCACATGGGGGGAAAGAGGTTGCGATGAACCGGTACATCCAGAACAAACTGAAATCAGTAGGGCTATCAGTGGAGACCTGAATGAATGAGCAGTTTGCATTAGACTATTATCCTAGGTAAGCGGAGAGCGAAGCATGAACAGCTCTTAAAAATCACGAGAACTATAAAGGCTGCTGCAATCTGACCATACCAGGAAACGCCCAGCCTGTCTCCTGGGCATCGGACACAGACGTGGGAACAAAGATGTGAGACCTGTTGAGGACTGCAGACTTACGGACAATCTGCATTGCTGGTTTGGTGTGGACAGAACAAAACAACAGAGTAATGTTGACAGGGAAACTGGACTGTTGAGGACATGTAAAACTAAGCAATCACAAGGGTGGGTCGACAGCTCAGAAAGTATTTGAATTCCCCTATCTATCGTTTGAACTATGATGCAAGATAGGTGGACGGGGTCAGGTAACTGTAACAAGTACTATTTTGTCAATCTGAAATTACATTGGAACGGTCGTAAGAAACAATGCTGGCAGCTTACACGAAATGAAGCGGGACACGTGTTATCAGCGGTCAGAGAGTAACTAACCGGATAACTGTGCTATCTGATGCCCATCAGAAACTGAACTCAGACAACAAGAATCACTTTCCAGGTTTTATGTTCCAAGCAATTCGCCCAGTGTTTGAGATCCTCACCACCTACAATCTCCCTGAGAAAAGTGCCTTTATGATGGACGTCAGAATACCAATGAAAGCTTTCACATGAAAGCTTTCACAACCTCGTATGAAACAGGCTCCCCCTGGCTTGTCGATACATCGAAGGTGTCTTGTGTGTGCAGACGCAATCGTTGTGTATAATAAACGATGAAAGTAGTCTGTGGGGCATTTTCTCCTAAGGATAACAGACAGCTACATAGTGGGCAGTTGTGGTTTGCTGACGTAGATGAAAGGAGAAGTTGTAGAACAAATCCAGGCATGTGAGATGTGTAGTTGGTGTGTCGCTGTGGAGTACTTCGAGCGGTTCAAAAGGATGTGGGAATTCATGTATTGCCTTGCTGGGGTCATGAAGAACTTAATGAGGTAAGTGTCTCAGAGCACTGCATGAACAACGATGTGTTGAATATTAACTGGAAGGTTGTATCACAGTTTATATCCTATGAACTATTGTCGGCTCGTTTCCACAGATTGTGTTTTCGGATTTGACAAAAAAACAGACAGACCGCAACGTTGCTCAAAATTATTCATTTCGGCTCTTCTACAAAAAGTGTTTTTACACTAAATAAAACAAACAGATCGCAACGTTTCTCAAAATTCTTTACTTCGGCTCTTTTCTACAAAACCTAATGTTTCTCAGATTTCTTTACTGGCCAGTTTACATAAATTTCAAGACATCGTTTGCACATGTGTAGCTATTTTGTTATCAGAGTTTTCAATGTTATGTTGAGTTTAAAACTTTCGGAAAACTGCAGAAATTTTGTGAAACTGTTACAGCATGTTTAAATGTTTCATCTCTGTTTCATTTCTGACTTTTCTAACACTGTTGCCAGTTACTTCAAATTTTTGCATGCAAAATGTTATGCTAATATCCAGCATGCCCTTCTTTGTACCAGGTAATTACTTCTGCTGCTGTTATTTCAGAACATTGTGATCAACGCGTGATTCTAAACCTACATAATGCAAATCGGGTGCGCGAGTGTGTACGTTACACCTTAGGAGCAAAATCGTTCCAAAAACATTATTATTTGTTCATGATGCAGTGTGCAGTCATGTAAAGAAGAAAATGTCACACACACACACACACACACACACACACACACACACACACACACACACACAAACAGAGAGAGAGAGAGGGGGGGGGGAGGGAGAGAGAGAGAGACTTAAAGAACAAACGGGATAAGAGAGAGAGAGGGAGGGAGAGAGAGAGAATCTAGCCAATAACAGACTGCGCATATCTCGACCTAGGAAATCACACACACACAAAAAATCTCCATCCATCCACTAGGCACTATTGGTGATCGAAACTATGGATCACAGATTCCCTCAAGATATGAGCCAGCCATTCTGCCTTGATGTTCGTTGTAAGGTGGCCGGGACAGGCATCATAGGATATTTCCCCGTAAAGTCAACGGAGATTTAAATACGTCTGTGTTTGCCACCGTTTCACTGCAACGTACACTCGACTTGACTGGAGCACAGATAGATGTGCTGCAAGACTAATATGGAGCAAGCTCGGCAAAAATTAACTGACCTAGTTTTTAGCACCATTTCATAGAGCATAGAAAAGCACAGCGCCCATACATCATATAATAATCAATCATTGAATCGTCGCATGAATGAAG